>OY751540.1:8715754-9258254 GCA_963572205.1 Caenorhabditis imperialis | reverse complement strand
AACTTTGTGTGGATTTACGAGATCTAGTGTAGATTTACGAAGCTTATGGACGATTTACAGGCAACTTTGTGTGGATTTACGGGATCTAGTGTAGATTTACGAAGCTTATGGACGATTTACAGGCAACTTTGTGTGGATTTACGGGATCTAGTGTAGATTTACGAAGCTTATGGACGATTTACTGGCAACTTTGTGTGGATTTACGGGATCTAGTGTAGATTTACGAAGGTTGTTGATAGTTTACAGGCAACTTTGTGTGGATTTACGGGATCTAGTGTAGATTTACGAAGGTTGTTGATAGTTTACAGGCAACTTTGTGTGGATTTACGGGATCTAGTGTAGATTTACAAGGCGTATTGACGAGTTACAGACAACTTTGTGTAGATTTACGGGATCTAGTGTAGATTTACGAAGCGTATTGATGGTTTACAGGCAGCTTTGTGTGGATTTACAGATCTACACCAATCTCCCCGTAAATCCACACTACTCTAGAGCTTCAGAAGAGCACTGAACCTTTCCGAATTCTGAATTCTGAATTCCAAACTAGAAACAGTAACCTTTCATGGCAGTGAGTAATAAGTCATCATCATTATGCTCGTCATTTCGTTATCAGTGCATACAAAACATAAAAGGCAAGGAGCCACCAAACCACAATCATTCTTTCTCTTTTTGTACATTTTTCAACATGCACAATTTACTGAAGCTCTTCATAATTGCAATTGGTGAGCCCTCCTCTATCCTGATAACATAACCTCTATAAAAAAGAAGTTTCCAGTAACAATCCCATCTGCTTCTATCACGGATCGGTCATGCGGCACCGACATGTCGCGAATGTGGTTGGATGTGGTGTTCGTCGTGGATAATTCGAGAAATATGAACATGTACAAGGTGTACGACACCATTTCGAGCCTCTTCAGTCCGTTGGTGCAGATTGGTACGGGGTACGATGATCCGAGGAGCACGAGGGTTGGGTTTATCACCTACAATTGGAATGCCACTGATGTAAGTGCTTATTTGGGAATGGTTTCTGATGTGACTTATATCATTCAAAAGCTCTTGTTATGACGAGTTTAGAGCTTCATATCTCGGCTCACAGAGCTCCGTAGAAAAAATGGAATACAAGTTTGACTTGCCGTTCTCAACTTCAGAGCTCCATATCTCGGCTCACAGAGCTCCATAAGAAAAATCAAACACAGTTCTGAACTTGTCAAAACAAGAGCTTTCGCCTGCTTGGTAGGAGACGCAGACAGCTAGACAGCGAGAGACACCACTTTCATAATAGACACAGACCGCCAAAGTGCTCAACTTCAAAGCTCCATATCTCGGCTCTCAGAGCTCTGTATGAAAAATGGAATACAGTTCTGAACTCGTCAAAACAAGATCTTTCTAATGATATAGGTCTAATTCTAAACTTCAGGTAGCCGACTTCTACAAACTTCAATCCTACGACGACCTGAGCTCCCAGATCTCTCGTCTCAGCATCTCCCCACTCTCCCGGACAGAAAACACGTACATCGACACAGGAATCCAGGCCGCCATTCGATTGGTCAACGCCACCGGAGGCCTTCGTGACAACTACAAGAAGATTGTGGTGATTTTCACATTCAAATATGAGTAAGTTGGAGTGATGAAAAGTCTATCTCTGGAAGTTCAGCTACTACAACACGTACCCAGAAGACCTTGCCAAGTACCTCAAGTCCACGGGTGTCACTATAATAACAGTGAATACTGGAGGAGATGATTATACTTCACAGAGTTTGAAGGAGAAGATTGCGAGTAAGGGGATGGCGTTCGCGATGAGTGATGGAAACACCACAATCGAGTTGCAGAGGGCGTTTTTGGCAAGTGAGTGGGATATCATTCGAAAGCCCTTGTTTTGACGATTTCAGAACTATGTTTCATTTTTTCCACCGAGCTCTTTGAGCCGAGATATGGACCTTCAAAGTTGAGAAAAGTTTAGAGCTCCATATCTCGGCTCACAGAGCTCGGTAGAAAAAATTGAAAATAGTTCTGAAATCGTCAAATCAAGGGCTTTCGAATGATACAAGTACTTTCAGCAAACTGCTTCTGCCGTCCTGGCTGGATGCAATATCACTACCCACTTTCCTCCACCAATATCTACGACAACTACGGGATTTGTGTGTTCCGCCCCTTTAATGCAATGCCCCGGCCATCCGCTCAACATTACTGCCATCAGTTGTCAGACACGAGCTACTTGGTCTCGGAGCTCGATCAGCAGAAAAGAGCGTTCAATTGGGGTGAGCACATTGGGGGTTGTGTCTGTAATCGCGGGTCCACAGAAAAGAGAAACAAACGGGGGAGAGACAGGGTGGGGTGTCGAACCCAAAAGGGACCGAGTCAAAGGCAAGCGCGTTAACCACTGCGCCACCGGCGCACACGATCGGCGCGGGTCAGAGTGCGTAGACGAGCGCGCCACAAATCGGAGATGCGTTGTGATCCGCCGCCCAAGACAATGTGTTAAAACTTCAACTAACCCTTCCAAATTCAGAATACCTCAACGCCAAGGGCTCTGAGCCCACTCATGCCTTCTACAACGGGCTCACAAGCATCAACGGCTCCTGGTACTGGGATCAGCCGTACAATCTTCCAATGTGGCCCCTCGATCCGAATTCAGGAGCGGCTCCACCAAGAGCCGGGTGTGTGGCTGATATGAAGTACTCGGATGGGACGATTTCATGGACTCCGATGAGTTGTGGCAATGCGTTTCGGTTTTTGTGTGAATCAGTGGCTTGTGACACTGATAATTATTGTGAATTCTAGAATTCTAGAATGTTTCCCTTCCTGTTTTCGAATAAAGAATGATAGAATCGAAAACCTCCTCAACTAATCTGTAAAACAATCCCCAATCCAGAAGGTGTCTGCGTCTCTCGGTTCGTCGCACTCTCTCGCGCGCGCGCGCCTCGTAACAAGTATCATTCAGGTGAATCGTGGCCCCGCCCACTTTCCACTTCTTCTCCCAAACGCAGCAGAACGTCTTCTGAATCATTCGTCATGATTTTTCTCCTCATCGCTTTTCTCCTCACATGGCAGCCGGCCAGGGTCAGGTTAGTCAAGGTGGTCAAGTGCCGGAAACTGTTTTGTAGTTTTTGTAGTCTAGAGATGACAAGAGAACAATGGATTACTGTAGTTTCGAAAAGTGTGTACGAAGTTATTATTTGGAAAGGTTACTGTAGTTTAAAAAGTCCGCAAACACTTTTTCACAGATTTCAGGACTTTGCGGGTTACTGTAGCTTCAAAAAGTCTGTATTCATTCTCTGAAAATATTACTGTAGGTTAGAATGTCCGCAAACACATTTTCATGGATTTCAGGATTCTTAGGAAGGATTACTGTAGCTTCGAAAGTCCGCAAACACTTTTTCATGGATTCCAGGTTCTAGGGATTACTGTAGCTTCAACAAGTGTGTACTCGTGAAGTTATTTAGAAAGGTTACTGTAGTTTGGAAAGTCTGCAAACACATTTTCATGGATTTCACAATTTTCAAGACTCAAAGGGTTACTGTAGTTTCACTTTTCCATCAAAATCACGTTCTGAATACCTGAAAACTGTTTCTTTCATCCAAAAAAGACTTTATTGGATTACTGTACCTCCATAAGTCCGCAATCACCATGTCCCAGATTACTGTACCCCCACAAGTCCGCAAACACGGAAGTCATGACCATCTCCTCTCCCCAAAACCATTTCGATTTCGACCTTTGCATTGTCAAGTGGCCCTCCATTCTTGACAGACAAAAAACGTGCAAAACGGGGCATCTTGCAATGGGAAAAACGAGGTTTAGAGGGTTTAAAACGGACTGTGTTCAACATTTTATGACGGGCTGTCGTCGACTTTTGAACTGTCTTATGGGCTAGTCCCATTATGGGGGTACAATGAAACGTTTCGCAGTTTAAAATTGTCTTTTGATTAGTCTCGTGTAACCCTGAAAAGTACACTGTTAATAAAAAGGCAAAACCTTTTTCAAAACCCCCTACACATCACCAGAACACCCGCATTGTTACACAAACCTGAAAGCAAATCTCGTGAAACGCACCATTTGTCACCACCGACAACAAACACTACTTGCTGACCACCTTCCCAATATTTGAAACCAAACCCCTTTCCAATTACAGAGGCGCGTGCACGTTCTTGGATCATCAGGCGTGCGACGAGGTTTGCAAGACCGACAACTTTTGGTACGGCCATTGTATGGGATGGGACGGCTTCAATTTCAGGTGAGCAAAAACGAGTTGCATCGACCGGGAATCGAACCCGGGCCGCCCGCGTGGCAGGCGAGCATTCTACCACTGAACCACCGATGCGACGGAAGAAGCGCGAGGTGTTTGCAATGGAGAGAGTGAGAGAAGCGGGGGGAGAGGGGGGAGGAAAAGTGAAATGAAAGGGGGTGCTGCTGTGTTAGAAAATTCAGATTTCAGATTTTCTGAATTTCAGCTGTAAATGCTACGAATATGAGCTCCCTCTGGAAGGCAGAATCTGTGAAACAAGGCAGCTCGCGTGCTCTGAAAAGTGTAAAGATCAGGTTTGACCCTTTTTTTTTCTTTTTTTTTTCCTTTTTTTTTACTTTTTAACCCAAATTTCCAGGGCTCCGAAGGAGGATTCTGTTTCCCTCAACTCGACTCTCGAAAAAACCTCCGAACCGCTTGCGAGTGCTTCAAAAAGCTTCAGGTGCTGCGGAGGAAGCGGAGGAGTGTGGACAAGACAAACTACTTGATTAAAAGATAAATTCATCTCTTTGTAATTAGATCAATTTACATAGACAAATAAAGAATTATCATTGAAAGAGTTGAGAAGAGGGAGGAGAGGGGTGGTGATGAGTTGCAAAAGTCTTTTTGGCAGTAGCAATCGACGCGGTTCTGAAAAAATTTTAAATTTTAACATTTTTTTTATAAGAAAGCTGCAAAAATTGGGTTTTTGAGAGGTTTTTTGGGAAATTTTTGTTTGAGAAAAATTTTCAAAAAATTGAAAAAAAAAATTTTTTTGAAAATTTACCAAAATTTTCAAAAATTCAAACTTTTTCAAATTCGCAGCTTTCCCTATTCGCCCCACTCATCCCCCCGCTTTCTTCACCGCACTCGGGCGCACCGATCTCGTTGCCCACGGTAGTCGACTGGCTACCACTTTTGCCTATCGCGCACACAGTCAATGGATCGAACCCCATGCCACCTACCGCAGTGTATCCAGTGGTGTTTCCGACTCTGCCCAGATCGTAGCAAGTGCTGGTGGGTACTCCATCATTGTCCTCGCGCAGTGTGGCACAACCCTGAAGCATCAGATTATCCTTAAACTTTGAACTGAAAACCAACTTTCGTATAAGTAGTCCATTTCAAATTGACCCCATTGTAACCAATCTGATAAACTTTTGCACGCTTGATACAGAAAGTTCCATTGGAGCAAATATCCGAGCCAGAGGTGGCTTTACAGTTTCCAAATATCTGAAAATTGGAAAACACTCCATATGACTTGAGAACTTCTCAAAAACTCACACTTCCAGTACTGATGTTCAGTTTGCTCATTGCATCTTTCGCGAACTTTGGAATGTTCTCAGCTCCTCCGCATTGATGGCATTTGATTGCCAGGGATGTGGAGAAGGCCAGGGAGATTAGGAAAAGAGTTTGGAGCATTGTTGAAAAGAGCTGGGAGCAAAGGAATGGAAGGGAAGGTGGTCATGGGGGATGGGGGGATGGTGGTCATGAATTGTTCATACTGTAGTCATGGAGATGTCAAGCGCATGTCAGAATTTGAGCTATGAATCTTCGAGTTTTGAAATAATGAACTAGAAAATAGTGGGAGGGGGTGAGGGCTCCGGGCTATGGAAATAGAACTGAATCGCAATGTTTCGATGATAAGTCCCAAATTCTTCAGATTCTGCTGATGAAACTTATATCATTAGAAAGCCCTTGTTTCAACGAGTTCAGAACTTTTTTGATACGGAGCTCTGTGAGCCGAAATATGAAACTCTAAAGTTGAGTACTGAAGAGGTCCAGAAGGGTGGGAATTGGTCTGATGAGTTCAAGAATTCTTTTGATGAGACCTATATCATTCAAAAGCCCTTGATTTGACAATTTCAAAACTATGCTTCATTTTTCCATCCGAGCTCTGTGAGCCGAGATATGGAACTCCAAAGTTTGACTACTACACTTCTGTACTTTTTCCAGTTCGCAACTTTAGAGCTCCATATCTCGGCTCACAGAGCTCGGTTGGAAAAATCAAATACAGTTCTGAACTCGTTGAAACAAGAGCTTTTGATTGATATAGGTCTCATCAAGAAAATCTGGGAACTCATAGTTAGAAATCTCATAGAAAAAATCATAGAACAATCTACTTTTCCCCCAAAGCTCAATCTCTGGTACCACAAACTTGACTACTAAAATACAAAAATGATAATTTACACAAAAATTAACATTCTCTTCCCATCCAAAACCCCTTTCCCCTCTTCTCCCATTTTCCAACCTACACTCGTGCGCCCCATTCGCCTCTCTTTCTGCCTGATAACAGTTATCATTTGGTCCAACCAAAAAAAAAAGAAAGTGTACAAGACGGGACTGGTTTTGGATTGTACTGATACTGATTATGATATGGGGTCTGAGTGACAGCATGGAAGGCAAAAAAATGAATGTGTCCGGTTTGGTGGCGACGGTTTGGTCGCTGCTGTCGAATTGGTCGCGTGATTATGGTACGATTTACGGGAGGCAGGTGTGGATTTACGGGAGGTGAGTGTGGATTTACGGGAGGTGAGTGTGGAATTACGGTGGTGAGTGTGGATTTACGGGAGGTAGGTGTGGATTTACGGGAGATATGTGTGGATTTACGGGGTCTAGTGTGGATTTACGAGAAATAGGTGTGGATTTACGGGAGGTAGGTGTGGATTTACGGGGGTAGGTGTGGATTTACGGGAGATAGGTGTGGATTCACGGAGAGTAGGTGTAGATTTACAGGAGTAGGTGTGGATTTACGGAGGATAGGTGTGGATTTACGGAAGGTAGATGTAGTTTTACGGGGGTAGGTGTGAATTTACGTTAGGTAGGTGTGGATTTACGGGGGTAGGTGTGGATTTACGGGAGATAGGTGTGGATTCACGGAGAGTAGGTGTAGATTTACAGGAGTAGGTGTGGATTTACGGAGGATAGGTGTGGATTTACGGAAGGTAGGTGTAGTTTTACGGGGGTAGGTGTGAATTTACGTTAGGTAGGTGTGGATTTACGGGGTCTAGTGTGGATTTACGAAAGGTAGGTGTGGAATTACGGAGGTAGGTGTGGATTTACGGGGGTAAGTGTAGATTTACAGGGGTAGGTGTGGATTTGCGTGGGTAGGTGTGGATTTACGGGAGATAGGTGTGGATTTACGGGGGTGAGTGTAAATTTACAGAATATTGGAGTGTAAGTACAGAATTTGACGACAAATCACATACACTGTTGATTGCAAGTCGTGAAATGTCGTCAAATTTCATGCTTTAGGATAAGATTACTGTAGGTGTATGTAGTTTGTTCATTTTGAATGTTTTGAATAATATAAAATTACAATAGCATCATGTGAATCAAAACTTTCTGTATAAAAGGCAGTTTCAACCATCATTCCTTCCGTCTCTTTTCATTTTTTTTTCCCATTTTCTCATGTTATTTTGCTCAAAACAACCTTATTTGTATTTACCCCTCACAAGACCAATTCGTTGCCCTTTCCCCTCTCCAGACAGCACTTTCCCCCCAAAATTGTCACATGATGAGTACTGTACCGGGGGGCGGAGTCACAGGAATCATTCAAATAGTCGGGACTTGTTCTTAGTTGACTGTGTACTTTTTGTTATTTGGTTTTTGGTACAAGTATCAAATTGCAAGAGTGTAATCTAAAATAATTCAGAAGGATTTGAAGGATGCAAGAGCAGTTCGTTTACCGGCTCGCCGAGTACAAAGATGCTTCAGCGATTCTCGAGTTTATGATCAAGTACTTTTATCCGGAGGAGCCGTGCACTCAGGTGAGTTAGTAGCGGGTGGCTTTGCCCCGCACTTGTACGCACTCTGGCCCCCGCAGATCGTGTGGTCCCGGTGGCGCAGTGGTTAACGCGCTTGCCATCGACTCGGTCCCTTTTGGGGGCCCGATGGGTTCGACACCCCCTCTCTCCTCTTTCACTTTGCGGCGCGGATTTTCTCTACAGATTGTCTTCTCCAGGCGCTAAAACTACAAGCCTCGCAACTCCGTCCCATCTACGTCTCCCTCATCGACCGCTGCCTCCAATTCCCCTTCTCCACTATTGTGACCGTGGAGTCCACTGGAGAGCTCGCTGGAGTTCTCCTCAACTCCATCTGGCGACGTGATGACATTGGTGGCGATAGCGCCGATTATGAATCGTATGAGGAGTCGGAGAATTTGACCAAGTTTAGTAAGTTTTGGATGAAAAATGCTCAATATATCATTAGAAAGCTCTTGTTTTGACGAGTTCAGAACTGTGCTCAATTTTCCCTACGGAGCTCTTTGAGCCGAGATATGGAGCTTTCAAACTTTAGAGCTCCATATCTCGGGTCACAGAGCTCCATAGAAAAAATGAAGTACATTTCTGAATTCAGCAAAACAAGAGCTTTCAAATGATATATGTTTCTGTTCCTATTCAGTCGAGATGCTCAACATGTGCCACGAGGACTTCTGGAAGCTGGCTCCTCCCGAAGTGAACGTGGTCATCCATCGAGAGGTCTCCAGCGTGGCTCACCACTTCCAACGTCGTGGCATCGCTTCCAAGATGCTGGTGGCGAATATGGATAGAGTTCAGGAGTTCCACGTGGACGGCGTCATTTCAGAAACGTCTTCTTTCGCCAATCAAGCGCTGCTTCTGAAGCGCGGCTTCAAATGTCTCAAGGAGATACCGTATTCCAGCATCGTCGACTCGCAAGGAAATCAGATTCTGAAGACCGACGATGGCTCGGAGGGACTTCGACTCAACTTGAAGCTGATCAAGGACTTCTGAACTTCTGCCATACTGTACATTTCCCCCCATCACCCATACAGTTTCTTATCGGTTTATTGTATTCCACATTTCAAAGACAGCGTTTGTTATCAATGAGAACAGAAAATTAAAAATCGGAAATATCAATCACATGATGACGGCCAAAGGGTAGAAAATGGGAAAAAGTTCAACTGAATCGCTTCGGTGCCATCAGTAATCCTAAGAAGTTCTCCATTGGAATCCACGATTTCAGAATAGGGATACTCTTTCAAACACTTGAAGCCCAACTTGGCGAGTAGTTTTTGATTCGATTGAGATGTTGTTGCTGATGTGATTCCGCCAACTTTCAGGTCAAAAAAGTTGGGATACAGGGTGAGTGTGGACATCTCCTTGGCGATTCCCCGACGTCTCCATGAGGTTGCAACTGCTGAGATTTCACGATGAATGAAGGCGTCGACTTGGGGAGGGGCAAAGTCCCAGAAGTCCACATGGCATTTGAGTAGAGCTTGGCCTGAAAGCAACAGTTCAACTTTCTTTCTTGGATTTGTGTCTGTACTCATCGCGGAGTGTCCGCCGCACCCCGCCGCAAAGTGAATGACGAGAGGGGTGGTGTCGAACCCAAAAGGGGGCGAGTCGAAGGCAAGCGCGTTAACCACTGCGCCACGGGGGCACACGATCGGCGCCGGTCAGAGTGCGTACAAAAGCGGGGCGCCGCCGCCACGAAAGGCTTGTCATACTCACGAAATGTCATCTTCTCTCCCGGAACAAGGCCTTCCAGCTCTTTGACATATTCATTGTCAGATTCAGAATCCTCGCCACGTCTCCAAACCGAATTCAGAAGCACTCCTACCACTTCACTGTCCACCCTAGCAATCAAAGAATGCTTATGTTTCAAACAGTTGTCCACTATCTCCACGAACATTTGTTCCAATTGAGACCAGGGAGTTTCGCTGACCTGAAAATTATGATTTTTGTGGTGATTAAAAGCTCCTTTTTACCCTGTTAGACGGGTAAAAGTACTCTTCAATGAATTGGAGAATCTGAGGAGCATCTGAAGGAAGAGCAATACGGTAGTCGATGCCAGGCATTGGTTCTGATAGTTTGTTGTCAATTTTTGAAAGTTTTGTGGAGATTTAGGAAAAGTATTGAGAAAGAGAACATGGTGTTTGCACAGTAAACATTCAATTCTACGACAAAGTTTTTATAGTTTCTTATCACAGTTCTGAAGGTGCAAACAGTCCATGCAGGGAGAACACTAGTTAATTGGGGAATAGTCTGTTGAATCCTTTGAGTTTCCTAATGAGACTTATATCATTTGAAAGCCCTTGTTCTGACGAGTTCAGAACCGTGTTTAATTTTTCATATGGAGCTGTGTGAGCCGAGATATGGAGCTTTTAAGTTGGGGAGTACTGAAAACTTGACTAAAACTTTGGAGCTTCATATCTCGGCTCATAGACCTCCATAGGAAAAATGGAATACAGTTCTGAATTTTTCAAAGCAAGGGCTTTCGAATGATATAAATCTCAATAAAAGTATCCGAAGACACATCAGACCATTACTACCCTTCTGAACTTGCTTCAGTGCTCAACTTCAGAGCTCCATATCTCGGCTCACAGAGCTCGGTAGAAAAAACCGAACACAGTTCTGAACTCGTTCGAACAAGAGCTTTCGAATGATATAAGTTTCATCAAACCATTCTCTATATCTTATCCGTCAAACTCGATTTTCGACGTGACACGCCCCGACCTTAACCCTGACCGCCTAGTTCTCTGCCACGTGGCAAGCTCAACGAAGCCACTCCACTCTAACTTCAAATTATTGCTCAAAGCAACAGCTCTCCAACGACCAGCCAGCCTCTTCCCACAGAAGAATATACTAAAAACCTGCGTTTTTATTCCTATTGTAAGTGCTGCCGTGCTCAACCGCTCTCTCTCTCATCCACTCAGGGTTAGCTGAGTGAAATGATCGCCTTTTTCGCGATCGGATATCTCGTGGCGTTCACAGTGCCACTGCTGGTGCTCTGCAAGAAGAAGAAGCCGCCGCCAGGGCCGCCCAAGTCGTTCAACCGTATGTCGCACTCGATGAAGGATAAGAAGGCGCAAGTCTATGTGAGTTAGTTTGGTGCTCCAGGGTTATGTGCTCTTTTCAGGTGACTCCTAGAGATGCAAAGCCTTTGAAGTCGGAGGGACCGCCCAAGGAGCCGGTGAGGGAGGAGACGAAGGCTGCTCCGTCTCCGGCTGAGAAGCAGGTCAAGTCGGAGAAGAAGGAGGAGAAACCAGAGGAGAAGAAAGAGGAGAAGAAAGAAGAGAAGCCGGAGGAAAAGAAGGAAGAGAAGAAAGAGGAGAAGAAGGAGGAGAAGAAGGAGGAAAAGAAGGAGGATGATAAAAAGGAGGAGAAACCAGAGGAAAAGAAGGAAGAGAAGAACGAGGAAGACGAGGAGAAGAAGAAAGAGGAGGAGGAGAAGAAAAAGAAGGAGGAGGAGGAGAGAAAGGAGCGCATCAAGGATGACGACACGCTCAGAGAGACCAAGTCTATTGGTCACTAGAACTTTCTTCTTTTTTTTTGAATTGATGTCTGTGAATAAAGGGAAAAAATGGGGAGTTGGTCTTTTCTCAAAAACTCCAATTTTCAAGCTGGATTTTGACCCACTTTTTGTCGGAATTTCAAAAAACTGTTTATATAGTCAGAATCAGCATGAAAAGGGCTTTCGAATGATATATAGTACACCTCATGGGCATTAAATTTGGATTTCGTCAAAATTCCCAAAATCAGACTCGAGGATAGAGATGACCATTTTTGGAAAAAATATTTTTTCTGAATTTTTTGGAGTTTTTTATATCAATCGAAAGAGAATCGTCTCAGAAAGAGATCTATCTGGTTTTCAGCTCGAAATGTGCAAAACTCGATTTACAAACGATAAAACAAAATTCGCCTTTTTTTCTCTGCGCCTCTCGCGCTTTGTGCGCTATGGCGCGATCTTTTCTCAAAAAACCTCGATTTTCAAGCCCGATTTTGACCCACTTTCTGTCGGAATTGTGAAAAACTGTTTATATAGTTGGAATCAGCATGAAAAGGGCTTTCGAATGATATATAGTACACCTCATGGGCATAAAAATTGAATTTCGATGAAATTCCCAAAATCAGACTCGAGGATAGAGATGACCATTTTTGGAAAAAATATTTTTTTTTGAATTTTTTGGAGTTTTTCATATCAATCGATAGAGAATCGTCTCAGAAATAGATCTATCTGGTTTTCAGCTCGAAATATGCAAAACTCGATTTACAAACGATAAAACAAAATTCGCCTTTTTTTCTCTGCGCCTCTCGCGCTTTGTGCGCTATGGCGCGATCTTTTCTCAAAAAACTCCAATTTTCAACCCCGATTTTGACCCACTTTTTGTCGGAATTTCAAAAAACTGTTTATATATTCAGAATCAGCATGAAAAGGGCTTTCAAATGATATATAGTACACCTCATGGGCATAAAATTTCAATTTCGTCAAAATTCTCAAAAATCAGACTCGAGGATGGAGATGACCATTTTTGGAAAAAATTTTTTTTCTGAATTTTTTTGAATTTTTTTGTATCAATCGATAGAGAATCGTCTCAGAAATAGATCTATCTGGTTTTCAGCTCGAAATATGCAAAACTCGATTTACAAACGATAAAACAAAATTCGCCTTTTTTTCTCTGCGCCTCTCGCGCTTTGTGCGCTATGGCGCGATCTTTTCTCAAAAAACATCAATTTTCAAGCTGGATTTTGACCCACTTTTTGTCGGAATTTCAAAAAACTGTTTCCATATTCAGAATCAGCATGAAAAGCGCTTTCAAATGATATATAGAACACCTCATGGGCATAAAAATTGAATTTCGATGAAATTCCCAAAATTTAGGGGTAATTTACGTGGTTTGACACGTGTCACAGTAACATCACCAGTTTCCCCCAAACTCCAAGGTTAATTTTTTAATTCTGCGAAAATTTTTGCCAATAGGTGCTCTTTGATAGTGGAAATCCACTATGTTCGGTAAGCAGGGAGCTCCGAAACTCAAAATGCTCCCTTCTTTAACATTTCAGAGAATCTTTCACTTGGAGTATTTGTCTGGATGGTTCCCGTATTTTTCGTGATTCAATGCGCCAAGAAAAGCACGCCGCCACGAACAAATCTCTCACTGGCTTCCATAAAGAGCAAGAAGGGGAAGAGCATGAATTCACCGATGCAACCGCCGGCTCCGATTCCTCAGTTTCCACCTCTTGCTCCTGCTCCGGTTGCTCCTGGAGCTCCACAGCAGCCTATCGCTGCTCCAGAAGTCGTTGAGAAAAAGTCGGAGAAAAAGTCGGAGAAAATGTCGGAGAAAAAGTCGGAGAAAAAGCCGGAGAAGTCGAAAGAAAAGTCGAAAGAGAAAACCAAACAGAAGGTGGCAAGTGAGAAGCAGAAGCAGAAGGCGTTGGAGGCGAAACCATTCGATGACAAGATGAAGACGGCGGTCGACGAGCCACAGGGCAAGTCGGGCAATCCAGAGTCGGAGAAGACCGACAAGGTCAAGACGGAAGTCTCCGAAATACGCATCTTCGATCCGAATCAGGAGCCCGATCCGGAAGCCAAGGATGTGTACAAGTTGGAGCCGACGCAGAAGGAGAATGTGTTTGGTCGTGAGTTGAACCCATCACGCTTTGGGGGCGGGGAAGAGTGCGTGCATGAGCTGGGAGAGGCGCCGCAAAGAGAAAGAGGCAGAGTGGGGTGTCGAACCCATCCCCCAAAAGGGACCGAGTCAAAGACAAGCGCGTTAACCACTGCGCCACCGGTGCACGCGATCGACGCGGGCCCAAAGTGCGTACAAGAGCGCGGCCAGCCCAAAAAGGAGATCACTATAATTTATAAGTTTCTTTCTTCCAGCCGCCGTGCACCGACGCTCAATTCAAACGACAATGGAGCACAGCGCCAACCCGATCTTCCTCGACATCAACAAAGTCGTGTACGTGGGAAACGTCGACAACGGCGACCATCACGGGGAGCCCATCGACATGTACAAAGAGATGGAGTCGGCGGTGGAGCGAGGCGTCAAGCGGCACGAAAAGGAGTTCACGAAGAAGGGGAGCAAGTCGAAGAGCCCGCCAAAGTCGGAGCCGTCGGAGAAAGTGGGCTCGATTCGACGCGACGAGAACGGCAGGCTGATTTTCGATGAGAGCGCGTGCAAGATGGCCGAGACGAAATACGGGTCGGAGGGGGAGGACGATAGAGACGATAGAGACGAGTAGACGTACTTTGATCCGGAATAAATGGTTTAAAGAATACTGTGAACACATAGAGACTGGTATCATTTGAAAGATCGTTTTGTGAGGATTTCAAAACTATATTCCGTTTTTGATAAATGTCACTTTGAGCCGAGATATGGAGCTCCAAAGTTTCACTAGATCTGGCTTTTCAGTACTAAACTTTGGAGCTTCATATCTCGGCTCACAGAGCTCGGTAAGAAAAATAGAAAACAGTTTTGAAATCCTCACAAAGAGACCTTTCAAATGATACTAATATCGTTTTGAACTGTCAATGGGAACACTCTCCAGTTAGCAGAATTGTGTCGACATGGTAGAGGACAAAGTCAACGTCATCGTCAACGTCTACATTTACGTCTCCTTATTTTCTCATGATAAACCTTTATAAACATCACATAATTGATCATAAAATGAAGTCCTCGATCCTCTTAAAATTGAGTCTCATCCCCTTCGAACCATCATCCGTTTTCACAATCCCAGCATACGGATACTCTTTCAAACACTTGAATCCCTGTTTCGCCAAAAGTGTCTGATTGGCGAAAGATGACGTGGCAGACACGACTCCGCCCACATTATAATCGCCAATCTTCCTTGGTGTCAACGCCTCCGTCACCATCTTGGTGGCAATTCCCTGGCGTTGCCATGGTGTCCCGACGCTGGAAATTTCTCTATAGAGCACGACGTCGATTTGTGGAGGTGCCAGTCTCCAGAAGTCCGCGTGGCATTCGTCGAGAATTTTCACTGAATTTCAGATGATCATAAACATGTTTACATGCTGAATAGGTGATCATAACTCACTTAGCGCCTGAATTGGTGGCGAGTAGTTGTTGTTTTCCGATTCTGAATCCTCGTCGGAATGCTGTCCTCTTCTCCAGATGGAATTCAAGAGGACTGCTGCCACGTCGCCGGATTCTGATGTCACTAGCGTGGAGAATGGATGTTTGAGACTGCTCCGAACCATTTCGGCGAAGATTGGAAGCATCTCATCGCTAGAAGCTCCGGAGGCCTGAACATTGGTATCATTCAAAAGGTCTTTTTGTGAGGATTTCAGAACTGTATTCAGTTTTTTCTACGGAGCTCTGTGAGCCGAGATATGAAGCTTCAAAGTTGAGTACTGAAGCAAGTCCAGAAGTGAAGTCGGTTCAAACTTCAAGGCTCCATATCTCGGCTCACAGAACTCGTTCGAAAAAATAGAATACAGTTCTGAACTCGTCATAACAAGAGCTTTCGAATGATACTAATTTCGTTATGAGCACATTAATCCTCACCCTGGTAAATGGCTCCTCTTTGAAAAAGTACACCGCCAGAAACTCCATAATTCTTTCAAAGTCCGATGGAATTGCAGTTCGATACGTGAATTTTTGCATGGTTCAAAAGAGAAACGATTAGAAAATCACACTAAATGATCTCGTGGTCTTGTTTGAAACGCCATTAAATACACCTTTTCCTGTAGGCTGTAGTCATAGTTTAGCGTTTTGATCTTTGTCTGCGTCTACATTGAAAGCAGTGTCTCTCGTCGTCTAACTTTCTGCGTCTCTCTTATTTTGATTCACATGTCCAAACCACCTACCTGTTATCACTTTTATCAGTGCCCTTTTCAATACAATGTAGT
Source organism: Caenorhabditis imperialis (assembly GCA_963572205.1). NCBI lineage: Eukaryota > Metazoa > Nematoda > Chromadorea > Rhabditida > Rhabditidae > Caenorhabditis > Caenorhabditis imperialis. The sequence continues at coordinate 9,242,422 of OY751540.1, read as the reverse complement.
CTTCAGTTTATTAGGCTGCAAAAAATACCAGTAAAATCAAAAAATCGTATGGAATGTACACGGGGAAATGAGCAACAAACAAACAAAATCAAATCTTCTCTTCATGCTCGGCGACGGTGATCGTGGCCTGCTGGACGGCATAACTTCCAACTTTCTCGTCGAGATTTGGAGAGCGATACATGTGCTCCTCGCGGTTACGGTACATTGTGGGCGGGGCGAAGTGTTTGAAGCTTCTGGAATAGATGATGTAGTGTTGAGTGAGACAGCAGAGAGTTTAGAGAAACAGAGATTAAAGGAGCTTCACCTCCACGCTCGACAGAGAGAGAGAGAGAGAGAGAGAGAGAGAGAGAGAGACGCAGACGATCAGAGTGTCTGCGTCTCTAACTTTCTCTATCACCTCCGCTGCGAGACCCACAGAACTAGAACTCACACCAACGCCGGACTCCGATTCGACGGAAACTGAATCGCATCCTTGATCGCCATCTCATTCTCCGCGATCCGCTTCTCTCGCAAGAACCTACTCCTCGCAAAACACGCCATCATCCCGCACAACGAGAGCACAATCGCCAGCAGCACCAAAAACCCGAGCACGATGAAAAAGAGCTCTGGCTGAATGAACGTGTCCTCTCTCTGCCGCTGTATCTCCATCATGTATGGACTCGCTGGCTTCCGGAGCTCCGGTCCTTTGGATGGGTTCATTTCGCGAATCGCTAGGACTTTTTCAGCAGGCACGATTTCCGCCAAACTCTTGTTGAAGAATATCAATTGCATGTCGATGGAGTTGGATGTCATGATACCATGTGGAGCCTTGTAGGCTATCTTCTTGGGGAGCGCCCAGAGCCCGGTGGAGTTGGAGAGCTGTGTCGCGAACTCGTCGATGACTTGTGGGGTCACTGATGAGGGAGAGTACGGGAGCTCCATGCTCAGTAGGTCGGAGCTGTCATGAACATACACTTTCACTCCGCTCTTTCCAATTGTACCATCCACAGTGTCTCTGGCTTGCAATTGAACATTGAAAACTCCGCCCACGTAATCGGCCAATGACTTGAGGATCCGCACACTTCCCACTTTCCCAACAGTGCTGATATCGAACAGATCTTCCACGTTGCGAGACATTCCTCTGTACTCGAAACTAGCTCCTGTCACTGTATACTCCAGCTTCTTCGATTGATCATCAATATCTGGATCCGCGGCGTGAACCTCCAGAATCTGCGTGCCAGCCACCGTGTCCTTGTCCACCACTGCCACGTAGCTACGACGATCGAAGACCGGTCCGTTGTCATTCACATCCTTCACCTTCACCAATAACCTCGTCGAGCTAGTCCACTCGGACACCGGTGTGTCAGGACTGTTGGACACACCAATGGGGATCACAAAATGGTCATCAGTTTCTCTATCCAATGGCTGCTCGACTATAACGGCGCCAGTGGTGGAGTGAAGGGAGAACTGTGGCGGAGAGGATGCTCCGAGGTGGTAGAACACTGGCTGATCGTCCTTTTCCTCGGCCCGGACTGTAGCGATCACTGCTCCTTGAGGAATATCTTCTGGTACTTCGACGGCTTCCTGAGCAAGCTGGAACTTTACTGGATGATCGTCCTCGTCGAGAATTCTCAGCTCTGCGATCGTCTCTATGGCGTTATGCTTTCCAGCCACCAGCTTCAAGGTGACCATGTAGGACTTTTGCTTTTCATAGTCGAATTCTCTCGTGGTTTTGAGCTCTCCGTTTGCCGAGTTGATGGTGAGAACATCCTCGTTTGCAAGGGAGTATTCCAGGTCGCATTTGGATGGGAGAATCTCGGCGGAGACCTTGCCGATTACAGTGTCTTGTGGGGTGTTCTGAAGTATTGATCACTAGAAAATTAGTATCATTAGAAAGCTTTTTCTGTGAGGATTTCAAAACTGTTTTCCATTTTCTCTAAATGACACTTTGAGCCGAGATATGGAGCTTTGAAAATGAGGTTAGCGAGAGTAACGCGTAGAGTAGAGACGCAGAGTGTCAGACAGCGAGAGTAGCGCGTTGAGTAGAGACGCGGACTGTCAGACGGCTAGAATATCTCGGCTCACAGAGCTCGGTAGAAAAAATAAAAAACAGTTTTGAAATCCTCACAAAAAGACCTTTCGAATGATACTAATCTCGTTCTAAAACTCCTAAAGGAAGTGCAATTTCCTACCTCTCTAACATAAAATATCAAATTCTCATCAGGCTTGAAACGCGGAGCACACTCGTTCGACTTGATCACATCCACCACTACCGTCGCATTCGTCGAGCGAACCCCAGCCGGATCAATGTTGCTCGCGAGCACCGAGAATTTGTGCATTCCCTCGGAGCCTATAACAACTTTTACTCTCACTATCAGTTTATCATGCTCACCACTGAGCCAATCCGTGCTCCTCACTGTGCCGTCCTCCTCGATGGCGAACAGACTGTTCATGCCCTTCTCATCAGAATTCATTGTGAATGTCACTTTCTCATCGCCCCTCACTTCCACTCTTCCCACATACGAATTCTTTGGTAGGTTATCAAAGACAGTTGCGAAGATTTGGTGCTCGACGAGCTCGATGCTTGGTGCTCGGGGCTCTTCGATTTTGACATGAACCGGGGAGCTGACTGTAGGATCGGAAGAGATTGCTACCAGGAAGTCGAGCTCTTTGATGTTTTCATCGATCTCTTGTGACGTCTTCAGGGTGCCTTCTGAATCCACTGTGAAGAATTTGGAGCCTCCATTTTTGAGCATGAAGTCTTGAACCTTCTCCCCCTTCTCATTGGTTGCAGAGACCAATGCAACGATAGTACCCGCTGGACTGCCACGTGGAATACTCGCTTCATACTGCGCCTCCGAAAAGTGAGACGTCAGAGTCTTCTGGAGAACTATCACAGATTCTGAAGACACTGCTTCAGAACCATCTGTAGCTTCGACTCGAATCCGAATGCTAGCTGGCTCCTCCAGCAACTCCTTCTGCGTTATAATGGAGCCATCACTGAATATCTTGAAGACGTGCTCCGGTTGAATTGTAAACGTCAAATTGCTCTTTTTGGGAAGGACTATGGCTCGATAAATGAAGGATCCAGTGGGGAGATCGAAAGGCACTGTGATCTTCTCTGGAAGCTCGACAAGATGGAGTGGAGATTGAGCTTCTTCTTGTGGCTGATCCCTTTGCACTACAATCATTCGTTTAACACTTATCGTGGGCTCTTTCGGATGCTCCGTGTCCTTGGCAGTGATTTCCACAACTATCGTAGAAACTTTTAGTTTTTCCAGTGACTTCTTGACGACCAAATGAGCTTGCTTGTCATCGCCTTCCTTGACTTCGAAAAGGTCTTCCGTCTCCACCGAGTTCCCAAGCTCATCGAGCCCCTTTTCAGTGCTCAAAGTGTACTCCAACTTGGCGTCCGGATCCTTATCCTCGAATTGGATGGAACTGATGACAACTCCAGATGGCTCATCGGCAGACACCATTTCTACTGCTTCAAGAGGATCTGATGTGGTGACTGGGAAGGAGCCAATGCCCTTGAGGGAAATCTTAACGCGAGTTGATGACATTTTCAGACCTCCGGTGGCTTCTTGAACGGCGACCTGGAAGTAATACAGATTAACGTTGGATAAATTCCAAAAGAAGAAGAAGAAGTGACTAACTTGAATCAAATCCTCACGATCTTCCTTCAGCATCTTCCCAGTATACTTGACGTCTCCATTAGATTCCACCTTGTACAGGTCATCTCTCCCTTCGGTTACCCGATAAACCACTGGACTTGCAACTTGAGCCCTGATGTTTCCAAGAACCGGGGATGAGCTCTCCGCCTCGATTTCATATTCCTCTTTCCCAAAACCAAACACCACATTCTTCGCGACTTCCGGTACGATCTCCACCTTGACAATGGCATTCACAGTGTTTTCTCCATCGGTTGCCATCACTGTGAGATTGAAATTTGGTCCGAAGGAATTGATCGTGAGGAATTCCGGATGAAGAATTGAAAGTATTCCCTCCTTGGGATGAATTGAAAACAGCCCACTGGCATCTCTCAAACTGTACAGCACCTCCGAGTTGTTCCCCTTCGCACTGACTTTCACTAGATGGTCCTGCTCTCCCGTGTGCTCCTCGATCGTAGTCTCATATACCTTTTGCTCCATTTTCAGAGCACTTCTCTTCTCCTCCTCGAACGTGAGCAATGACTCCACGTGGTTTTCTCCGTTCTTGAGCACCAACACAACTGTGAATGGGAAGGTGATGCCGCAGGGCTCATTGTCTTCGCAGGGCACCGTGTCGATGATGATGTTGTCTTCTTGGAAAGTGGCTTGCACTCGCTGAGCATAACTGCCGAGCACATCCAGTTCGGAGTTGGGTGGAATTATGGAGGAGACTTTTACGATGGCGGTTTCTTTGTCTTGGAAGTCGGATTTGACAACGAAGTTGGGGATTTCGGGGATTTGAGGGAGGTTGGAGGAGGACTCGATTTCAAAGTGAATTGTTTCTTCTTGAACTTTCCCGGAGATCACGCCGATTGCTTGGAGCTGAAATTGAACTTTGAGATGATAGTTTTGAAATAGCTCCAAAGTTTTTGAAATAAGATTTTCGAGATAGGACCTATAGCATTCAAAAGCCCTTGTTTCGACGAGTTCAGAACTATCTTTCATTTTTCATATGGAGATCTGTGAGCCGAGATATGGAGCTCCAAAGTTGAGCACTAAAACAAGTCCAGAACGGTAGTAACTAGGCAATGGTCTAGTGAGTCTCCGCATTTTTTTTAAAATGAAACCTATATCATTCAAAAGCTCTTGTTCTGACAATTTCAGAACTGTTTTCTTTTTATTCTACAGAGCTCTGAGAGCGGAGATATAGAGCTCTGAAGTTGAGAACTCAAACAGGTCCAAAAGGATAGTACTAACTAGGTAATGGTCTGATGTGTCTTTTGATTCTTGTAATGAGATTTATATCATTTGAAAGCCCTTGTCTTGACAAGTTCAGAACTATGCTCCGTTTTTTATATGGAGCTCTGTGAGCCGAGATATGGAGCTCCAAAGTTTGAAAGCTCCATATCTCGGCTCACAGAGCTCTGTAGAAAACATTGAACACAGTTCTAAACTCGTCAAAACAAGAGCTTTCTGATAGACAACTCCAACTTACCTTCACCTGACTCTCCCCATTCTCGAACGCATTCTTATTCACCAGCACAAACTTCACCGGCTGTCCAGCGTCCACAATCGACCCATTGACGGCAATCGGTGATGGATTCCCCTCTAATTCCAGATTGATCGCCTCATCAAGATCCTGAAACCATTTTTCTTTTCATTTTTCTCTTTCTGCTTTAATTGGCTAATCATTTTGACCTGGCGGATTATGTAATGATCATCAATCAGCGCGCCTCTTATCAAATCGCCTTTTTGGAAAAGTGGGTCAAAAACAACAAGTTATCCGCCTGTGGAACAGAACACCTTTACTGATAAGTTGGCGGGTGATAATGATAATGAGAAGATAATGATGAGAAATGAGAAAAAGACACACCTTATCAGCTCTGATATGCTCCGCTCCTAGAATCACATCGCCTTCTTGAGCGTTCCGCGGGATTTTGAAAGTGGTAGTGGGGATTGAGAGAAGGTCTGGAAGTGTACTGATAAGATTATAAAAGGATAGAGCTCTAGAGCTCCAAAAGAGCTCCAAAAGAGCTCCAAAACTGAGAAAACACTTTCTAAAGAGTAAAAGTTACCTCCACACTCTCCGCTCGCCAAAAGAAGCAACAATAGAAGGGTTTCCCGCATTCTTTTTTACCGGTATCGTCCAAAAAAAAAACGGGACACCCACCGCCGCGAAACTGATGCGCAGCAACAGAAAAAGGCAGATGCGGTTGAAGAAAATCATTCGAAATAGGTCATCTAGCGATCAGATACTAGCGGCCGGTGGGAGAAAAGAGAGTTGAATATTTTTTGTGATGGGTATCTTTTAGAGAACCGTTTCAAACGCAAATGTTTATTGAAAAGAAGATTCGAGTTCACATTTTGGTCATCGGGAGTCTGTCCATTTTCACATTCTTCTGATTGCCATACTTGTCCATATTAATACTCATATCCATTGTGGGCTTGTCGTCTTCGTCGTGGAAGATCAGAAGGAAGTCGACAGAGTTGTCAGGGAGGCGGGTGACGTGGATCTGAAGTGGCCTTATTATATGTCATTCGAAAGCTCTTGTTTTGACGAGTTCAAAGCTATGCTTTGTTTTTTATATGGAGCTCTGTGAGCCGAGATATGAAGCTCTAAAGTTGACAAGTATCAGTCCCAACTTTAGAGCTCTATATCTCGGCTCACAGAGCCCCATAAGAAAAACTAAACACAGTTCTGAACTTTTCGAAACAAGAGCTTTTGAATGATTTAAGTTTCATCAGGACTAATCAGGCTCAGTGAGCCGAGATATGGAGCTCCAAAGTTTCAACTCGTAAACTTTTCACTTCTTAACTTCGGAGCTTCATATCTCGGCTCACAGAGCCCCATCGGAAAAACTAAACATAGTGCTGAACTCCTAAAAACAAGAGCTTTTGAATGATATAAGTCTCATTACAAAACAACCACCTTCATATGTCTCTGCTCCCAATCCCCCGGCTGTCCGACCTCATAAGTGCTGTCCAGAATCTTGGTGCGATTGATCGGCAAATTCTTGAAAGTTCTCGGGTCCATATCAAAGCTCATTCGGAACTGATTCTCCATCGATGAATCCGAGTCAGAAGGCGTCGCATTGGGAGGATTGAGCAGGTAGGAAGGGCAAGTCTTGGGAGGGATTGAGAGGATTGCGGAGGTGAGGGGCTGAAACTACGTCATTATAAATTATAATCAAGTGACTTTCAAGTCAAGAAACGTTTACCTCCGAGTTAAGAGAATTGACAGATGGAGAAGTCAAAGAGCTCAAATCGCTGAGTGGCAGGGAGCTCATGGAGCTCACCATGGAGCTCCCAGACGAGGCTTCCTTGAACTGGATGTCGAACTCTTCCAGGAGCCCCGTGTTGAGGTTCATCAGAGGACCAGCAGTGTAGTAAGCGACCTGGGCTTCTTTGATGAATGTCGCCTTCTTCTTGACAACTGGTTCCTTCTGTTTGATGGTTTCTTGCTCGAGGAAGAGCTCTTCTTCCTGCTCTTTCTCCTGCTCTTTGTCCACCTCTTCTTCTTCTTTTTTAGGTCTCATCTCCGCTGGCAGAAACTTGAGATTTGCTGCCACCGTACGTCTGAGCTCCTCCACTTCCTCCCTCTTTTTCGCCTGCTGAATTCTTCTTTCTTGCTCCATATTCTTGCTCGCTGTCTTGCCACGTTGCAGGAGCATCTTGATGGTTTGCTCCATTTGAGCCAGATCCGCGTCCATGTTGACTGTGGCTTTTAGAAAAACTGTTTTTCTCGCTTGAGAAAGCACGACTAAAAAACTGTGCACGTGGCAGTTGTGACCCCTACGTGACGAAATTTGGAAAAAAAAACGTGTTCCGAATTAACTCGTATAAAAGAGCAACGAAATGAGCAGTAGTAACAAGAAGAGATGGGCGATAAATCGGCGTACATGTCCGCAGGCGGCTACTCGTCCGGATACATGGGCTCGAACGCCTCCTCCTCGGGATATGCTCGCGAGGAGTACGCTTCTGGAGGCAGTGGCTCGAACAACACCAACAACAACAATCAGAGCTCCGGCAATCAGGGAGCACAAGTGTTCAAGGCGCGCACCGATCAGTCGTGCTACTTGGGACCCTCCTAGAGACCCATTTCTTTGTGTGGAGCAGAATGTGAATTAATAAATGGCAAATTTTATCGTAATTTACAAGTACAAATGCTTGACGTCTTCTCATTCTTACTGGCTCTTCTGATCATTGTCTTACTGGCTCTTCTGACTGTTGAGAAGGGTGGATGGTCGGGCGAAGGCACGTGGCTCCTCCTGCTTGTTCTTGTTGGATCCCCACGCCCAGACGGACGGGTAGGCGGCGGCGGCGACGTACGGAGAGTAGACGGACGGGTAGGCGTACGCAGAAGGCACGTAGGCGGCCGAGTAGGCTGGAACCACCACTTGGCACATGGATCCGGAGATGAGGAAGCAGACGAGCAGGGAGGCGAGGCTGGAAATGGAAGGATTACAGGGGATGGAAGAATAGACTTACCACTTGGCGAACATGTTGAAGAACTTCGAGTTGATGAGGAGGCTTCCATGTGGTTTTATACCAAGACAGAAGCGTGAAAAAGTTACCAAAACTAGTGCGCGGGGAAGTGCGGGTGCGAGCAAACATGATCATTGAGTACAAAGAGAACGTTCCGAAATAAATGCTTCATTGAAGGTTCACTGGATCAATGACAGAAGAGTGAAATTCAATGGGATGTCTTCGGTAAAGTGATCAGATGCAGTGTCGGTGTATCTGCCGAGAGTGCGACACATCGGACAGCGAATCTGTTCACAGAATCCGCGAAGGCGACGGATGCACCCTTCGCAGATGGTGTGGCCGCATCCGAGCACCTTCGGCCACCTCCCCGCCTGTCTCTTGAACTCCAGCACACAAATGGAGCACTCTTTCCAGGAGACGTCGTTCGGCTTCTTCTCGAAGTTCCACTGTTCCAACCACTTCTTTCGATCGTCCAATGTCTCCTCGATGTTTCCTCTCTTTATTGTCGGAGGGTACTTCACTTCATAATTTGTTATGCTTTCTTCCAAATCGGAGTTCACAAGATCAATGACATATTTCATTTCAATTGTCTGCTCCTGAAATTGATAATGAATTCAAATGTTTTATGAAAAAGGGTTACCTGAATTTCGTCCACCAGCCTCTGACAGTTCTCATCTAACCCTTCTTGAAATGACAGTTCTTCCTTCAACCTTCTGTTGTCTCTTCTGATCTCCTCGAGTTTTTCCGAAATGTCTTCAGTGCCATTGAGCACCGCCTGAGCATCAGACAGCAAGTTTCTCGTTCTTTCTTGCTCCTTTTCTCTACGCTGATAAGTTTTTGGAGCCTTCCAATTGCTAGTTGTTGAATTTTTCTTTGTAATCCGACTGCTTCTTCTATTAGTTGTTACAGTGACAGTTTTAGGTGCCATTTCTCACAAAAACTGTATCCGAAATGAATCAATCTAGAGGAAAAAGTGATATGCGTGAACTTGAACTGACCGTCCACTGTCCGATTGACCTCTGTGAACTAGTTGAGTGTCAATCAGAACCGTATAAAAGGGGCACCCTCCGAGCAGAATCCTCAGTGAAGAGTTGCTCTCTCAACTGCTGAAGACATGGCCCAATCCGTCCCGCCAGGAGACATCCAGACCCAGCCGAACGCGAAGATCGTGTTCAACGCGCCGTACGACGACAAGCACACCTACCACATCAAGGTGATCAACTCGTCGGCGCGTCGCATCGGCTACGGCATCAAGACGACGAACATGAAGCGTCTCGGAGTGGACCCGCCGTGCGGAGTGCTCGACCCCAAGGAGGCTGTCCTGTTGGCCGTCTCTTGCGATGCGTTCGCCTACGGACAGGAGGACACCAACAACGACCGCATCACCGTCGAGTGGACCAACACGCCCGATGGAGCCGCCAAGCAGTTCCGTCGCGAGTGGTTCCAGGGAGATGGAATGGTTCGTCGCAAGAACCTGCCCATCGAGTACAACCCATAATTGCTCTCCAATAATGTGGCAGGATTTTGTACGATTTTTTTTTTGAAGAGGAGAATAAATATGTCTATCACTGTGTTGTTTTTATTTTTTGTGCAGTTCGGTAGAATTGGCAAGAAAGATGTTTATTGTTGCACGTATTCATAATGTACAAGTACAGTCGTAATCTGACGTCTTCTCACTGGCTCTTCTGGCTGTTGAGAAGGGCGGATGGTCTGGCGAAGGCACGTGGCTCCTCCTGCTTGTTCTTGTTGGATCCCCACGCCCAGACGGACGGGTAGGCGGCGGCGGCGACGTACGGAGAGTAGACGGACGGGTAGGCGTACGCAGAAGGCACGTAGGCGGCCGAGTAGGCTGGAACCACCACTTGGCACATGGAGCCGGAGATGAGGAAGCAGACGAGCAGGGAGGCGAGGCTGCAAATGGAAAAGGTTACAGGGGAAAGAGAATTGTTGATGACTTACCACTTGGCGAACATGTTGAGACGATTCGAAGAGTCGATGGTAAAGCTTCCATTCTGTGTCCTTTTATACCAAGACAGAAGCATCAAAAAACCGTCAGGAGAACTGGTTGTCTCGCAGGCTATATTTATTCAAGTAGTTGGCACATGGCGGGAGCCCATGCGGTTTATGCTAAAAAGTAATCGGTAACAGCAAATATTAGCGTTTCTTTTTTGTGGCCGCTCGCAAACATCGGAAAGTATAAAATAGCCTAAAGTTTCGGAATTTTCATCGACTCTTCGAATCGTCTCAACATGTTCGCCAAGTGGTAAGTCTAGTCTTCCCATCCCCCTGTAATCTTCCTCGTTTCCAGCCTCGCCTCCCTGCTCGTCTGCTTCCTCATCTCCGGATCCATGTGCCAAGTGGTGGTTCCAGCCTACTCGGCCGCCTACGTGCCTTCTGCGTACGCCTACCCGTCCGTCTACTCTCCGTACGTCGCCGCCGCCGCCTACCCGTCCGTCTGGGCGTGGGGATCCAACAAGAACAAGCAGGAGGAGCCCCTCGCAAGACCATCCGCCCTTCTCAACAGCCAGAAGAGCCAGTAAGAAGACGTCCGATTACGACTCTTGTACTTGTACATTATGAATACGTACAACAATAAACATCTTTCTTGCCAAAAACCAACTCGAGTAAATTTCACATGTTTATTCGGGAAATGTGAAAATGGGTTTGCAATGAACGCTTCTTCTCTCAAATGCGGAATGCTCTAAACGGCTCTCAGATCCGCCGGAATCTTGTCCTTTCTCTGCGTCAGATCATTCTTGAGCCGATCGTCCGGCTTGACCACAAAATGCTCACATCCTTTGAAGCTCAGATGGTTGACCTCCGGTGTGCTAGCACTTCCGAATCTGTGCACCAGGGTTCCCTGAAAAGTTTCAAAGTTTTCTTTTTGTTTTTTTTTCCTGACTGATTGTCTTACCGGCACAAGAACAGCAGAGCACTCGGGAGACTTGATAATGTTGACAGTGACCTGGCTCTCGTACATCGACGGCATGTAAAAGTACTCTTTGAATGGGAACGTCGGCCCCTTCTTTCTTCCATACGACAGCTCCACAATCTTCTCCGGATTCGTCTTGATCGGGAACATCTTGATGGAGATGGTGCCAATTTGCGACGAGTCACCGTAGAGTGGTCGTGCCTCATTGCTGTCGGCACCCACAAAGAACTGCTGGTCGAAGAAGATGTCGATGGTCTCGTCCAACTTCATGTCCGCGTCATACGTGTTAAACTTCTTGCCAGTCCCGTCGATCCACAGTCGAATCCAGCTGCACTGTTTGATGAGGATGTCGAACGAGGCCTGCGCGTTGATGTCAGTGTCCGTGGACATCATCATCTGGTGCGAGTCGGCCGAGACCAGTCCGATCGAGTGCTTCAGCGGGTTCAACGACTTGGTTTCGAACGAGTTGCACACTTTGGCCTGATGCAAATTGTCCTCGAATTTGACGCCTTTGAGGCCTGGCATCAAGTCTTGCGTCTTGGTGGACGGGTTGTTGTACACCGGCTTGTACATCGTTCTCACACCTTCTGGATCTTCGTAAGATGTGAAAATTTTGGGAAGTTTGCTATAGTCCTTGTTCCTGAAAGCCATTGTTATAGTTGCTCACTTTATTTTTGTCGGTTAGTTGGCTCCACTCACTGTCTCGGATGCAAAAGCGCCTGGAAGGTGGGCTCACTGGACGACTCCGACACGTGCGCATAGCAGTGGCGACTGTTGGTGAGCAAGAGCACGCGCTTTCCAGCGAGACCCGCGAGCTTCTCCTCGACACGCTTTCCATCCGCCACAAAGTCCTCGGTCCTCGCGTGCTTCTTGTTAAGCGACTCCACGAACAGATCGGCGCCCCTGACACGGAAGACGACCGTGTTCATCTGGTTGTTCAACGTCTTGCCGTTCACGAGCAGGTCGCCGATCGACGGGTAGAACTTCAGCAGGTTGTTGTCGGTGCAATGGTCCTTGCGGATGTGCAGCACGTTCATCGCGGCGTGTTGGCCGTCGATGAAGCAGATGTGCACGGCTTGACAGTACTTTGGCGGCCAGGCGACCACGTTGAAGTCGCGGCTGACGGTCCACAGTGTGGCGAGCACTGGTGGGAAGTCGCGGCTGGAAAGAAACCATAACCTGGACGTCTACTCGATGAGACTTACAGGTACATGGTTTCAAGATGATACGTGCCCTGGAGACTTTCGAACGGCTCGACGAGCTCCCATGGCACCGAGTATTGGACTTTGCTGTTCGTCGCGGAAGCCCAGACCGCTTCGGTTCGAGGTTGTGTTTGCTGACCATACTGAATACCATAGAATTGCAACGATATTGCAAGAACAACTCACGATGAGCGGAGTGCTCAGGAGAAGGCACAAAAGAGGCCAGTTCATTCTGTCGGTTTTCGGTGCTAGAATCGAGAAGAATGCGCAAGCGGTTTGAAAACTCGTAATAAGTTCCACATCAACTTATGGACGGTACACTCCTCTTGACCTGCCACGTGGCACCGGTCACTGGAACAGGGACACGTGTCTCGTACAAGCTGAGTTGTTTTTATTATTCTTTGCTTGCGATTCAAATAATAACCGAAAGTGACGGAGGATGGATGTGAGCAAGCAGAAAGCTGGAGGTGAGTCGAGCACATGTCTACTCGATTTTCAAGTCAATTTTCAGCAAAAGGCAAAAAGCCCAAAGTGTCAAAGGCGTCAAAAGGATCCAAAGTGAAAAAACCGAAGGGAGCAAAGGGGTCCAAATCGAAGAGCAAGAAGAAGGGGCTCTCGTGTTGCAAGCGCGAGAAGAAGGACGACAAGCAGTCCAAGTCGAAGGTGACGAAGAAGCAGCCGAAGCCCGTGAAGCCGTTGGCTCCAGTGCCCAATGAGCAGCTCGGTGATATTGTGCTGGTGAAGGATAAGGGGAAGGTGAAGCCGAAGGCTCCGATTCCGGCGCCTCCAACTCCGCCACAAATCCCATTGCCTTCTGTGCCGGCTCAAGGAGCTCAAGGAGCTCTAGCTCCAGGAGCTCTAGGAGCCACTTCAATCCCCAGCGTCCCATCTGCTCCTGTCCTCGCGAAAGCTTCAAAATCAAAGGAGACTGATAAGGAGATCAAACTGGAATCGAAAGAGAAAGACACTAAAAAAGAAGACGTGAAAAAGGAAGAGATGAAGAAGAAACAATCAAAGGAAGAGCTCGGAGACAGTGCTCCAGGAGGTGATGAGAAGAAGGAAAAGTGGCTGAGAGTGGCAAAACGGTTCGTCGAAGAAGACGGCATGGCTTCTGGAGACTTTCAGAAGGTCGCTGGCTACATTCCAGCTCATGTTACCAAGTCGCAATTCTCGCAAAACATGCCCAAGAATCGATTCGCGGACGTCGTGTGCCTCGACCACTCGCGCGTTCATCTGGAGGACGACGACTACATCCACGCGAGCTGGGTGGAGGTGGATCAGGGACGTCGGGCCATTCTCACACAGATGCCGCTGACGAACACTGCAGCGGACTTTTGGCAGATGGTCATCGAGCAGCGCGTCAAGTGCATTCTCCTCTTGGTCACTGACAAGGAGTACGACAAAACTGGCGGGGATTTTGTCTTTCCGCAGAATCAGTGAGTCTATTTACTTTTTCATTATAATGAATTTTTCTAGAAATTGAATAACACTTCAGAGACTTTCTCCACTTTGACGAGCGTTCAATCCGAGTTGGCGAGTTCAAGCAGCTGGAAATCATGAAAGGGTGGAACCTTCGCGTGCTCAGCGTCACCAACGGCGCCTACAAGTCGTTCCTCCACGTCCACCACTACAAGATGTGGCCGCACAACTCGATGCCTTTGGGAGGCGTCAAACAAATCTGGCAGCTCCAATCGGTGCTCCGAAAGTACTCGAATCCACCCGTCTACATGAGCGTGTCGGGATGTGGAAGAGCCGGCTCATACGCGCTCTTTGAAGCTGCTCATGCTTCCCTTCACAGCGACAATAACCTGTTCGATATGATCAAGTGTTTGGAGAATGTAACTAAAAGGTTTCCGGAGAGCTATTGAAATGTGGTTCCAGGTTCGAAACGGGAGATGTCACTCGGTACAAACCCTCAATCAGTTCTCGTTCATCTACTCGCTGCTCGCCGAGCACATCCTCGGCAACGGCTTCTGCAAGCTCGCCAAAAAGGGCACTGAAGACGAGGAGGAGACGATTCAGACGATCCTTCGCAATCTTACGATTCCCGCCTAAATTTGTTCGCTAATGTTTTATTTCTCAATGAAGTGAGTAACAGTAGACTTGTTGCGGTGTGCTTTGTGTCCGATCGAGTTGCGCCCGCGAACACCAATGTTTGCGAGTTGAGTGCCAACAACTACTTGAATAAATATAGTAGCATGCTGCATGCATCAAATCGTTTGTGAGCCACCGGTAACCAGTTTTCAGGCGAGGTTTTTTGATGCTCCAGGCGTGTATAAAAGGACACTGAATGGAAGCTTTTCCATCGACTCTTCGAATCGTCTCAACATGTTCGCCAAGTGGTAAGTCTAGTCTTCCCATCCCCCTGTAATCTTCCTCGTTTCCAGCCTCGCCTCCCTGCTCGTCTGCTTCCTCATCTCCGGAGCCATGTGCCAAGTGGTGGTTCCAGCCTACTCGGCCGCCTACGTGCCTTCTGCGTACGCCTACCCGTCCGTCTACTCTCCGTACGTCGCCGCCGCCGCCTACCCGTCCGTCTGGGCGTGGGGATCCAACAAGAACAAGCAGGAGGAGCCACGTGCCTTCGCCCGACCATCCGCCCTTCTCAACAGCCAGAAGAGCCAGTAAGAAGACGTCAAATTACGACTTGTACTTGTACATTATGAATACGTACAACAATAAACATCTGTCTTGCCAGTTGCTTTGAGATCCAGTCAACACAAAAAACCAACAAAAAACTACACAATATATTGAATAGAACATTCATTTCACAAAACTGTCTTCCGTGTGATAAGAGGAGCATCCCTTTATGGGTTGTACTCGATGGGCAGGTTCTTGCGACGAACCATTCCATCTCCCTGGAACCACTCGCGACGGAACTGCTTGGCGGCTCCATCGGGCGTGTTGGTCCACTCGACGGTGATGCGGTCGTTGTTGGTGTCCTCCTGTCCGTAGGCGAACGCATCGCAAGAGACGGCCAACAGGACAGCCTCCTTGGGGTCGAGCACTCCGCACGGCGGGTCCACTCCGAGACGCTTCATGTTCGTCGTCTTGATGCCGTAGCCGATGCGACGCGCCGACGAGTTGATCACCTTGATGTGGTAGGTGTGCTTGTCGTCGTACGGCGCGTTGAACACGATCTTCGCGTTCGGCTGGGTCTGGATGTCTCCTGGCGGGACGGATTGGGCCATGTCTTCAGCAGTTGAGAGAGCAACTCTGCACTGAGGATTCTGCTCGGAGGGTGCCCCTTTTATACGGTTCTGATTGACACTCAACTAGTTCACAGAGGTCAATCGGGCAGTGGGTGGTCAGTTCAAGTTCACGCATGTCACTTATCCCGCTAGATTAATTCATTCCGGATACAGTTTTTGGGAAAAATGGCACCTAAAACTGTCACTGTAACAACTATTAGAAGACGCAGTCGGATTACAAAGAAAAATTCAACAACTAGCAATTGGAAGGCTCCAAAAACTTATCAGCGTAGAGAAAAGGAGCAAGAAAGAACGAGGAAGCTGCTGTCGGATGCTCAGGAGGAGCTCAATGACACTGAAGACATATCGGAAGAACTCGAGGAGATCAGAAGAGACAACAGAAGTTTGAAGGAAGAACTGTCATTTCAAGAAGGGTTAGATGAGAACTGTCAGAGGCTGGTGGACGAAATTCAGGTAACCCTTTTTCATAAAACATTTGAATTCATTATCAATTTCAGGAGCAGACAATTGAAATGAAATATGTCATTGATCTTGTGAACTCCGATTTGGAAGAAAGCATAACAAATTATGAAGTGAAGTACCCTCCGACAATAAAGAGAGGAAACATCGAGGAGACATTGGACGATCGAAAGAAGTGGTTGGAACAGTGGAACTTCGAGAAGAAGCCGAACGACGTCTCCTGGAAAGAGTGCTCCATTTGTGTGCTGGAGTTCAAGAGACAGGCGGGGAGGTGGCCGAAGGTGCTCGGATGCGGCCACACCATCTGCGAAAGGTGCATCCGTCGTCTTCGCGGATTCTGTGAAGAGATTCGCTGTCCGATGTGTCGCACTCTCGGCAGATACACCGACACTGCATCCGACCACTTTACCGAAGACATCCCATTGAATTTCACTCTTCTGTCATTGATCCAGTGAACCTTCAATAAAGCATTTATTTCGGAATGCTCTCTTTGTACTCAATGATCATGTTTGCTCGCACCGCAGTTCCCCGCGCACTAGTTTTGGTAACTTTTTCACGCTTCTGTCTCGCTATAAAACCCCACAAAATGTAAGCTTCCTATCAACTCAAAATTCTTCAACATGTTCGCCAAGTGGTAAGTCATCAATCCTCCCATCCCTCTGAAATCTTCCTCATTTCCAGCCTCGCCTCCCTGCTCGTCTGCTTCCTCATCTCCGGATCCATGTGCCAAGTGGTGGTTCCAGCCTACTCGGCCGCCTACGTGCCTTCTGCGTACGCCTACCCGTCCGTCTACTCTCCGTACGTCGCCGCCGCCGCCTACCCGTCCGTCTGGGCGTGGGGATCCAACAAGAACAAGCAGGAGGAGCCCCTCGCAAGACCATCCGCCCTTCTCAATGATCAGAAGAGTCAGTGAGAGTAAGGAGACGTCGAGAAGTTGTACTTGTAAATTACGAATAAACGTTTCTTATTATCAAGTGTTCTTGTGAAATTGTGATGGAGAAAGTGAGCATTGAGCTCTTGCTCTTTTCGAATTTTCCCTATAATCAACTTTTCCCTTTTTAACCACGGCTCTAAGAAAAATTTCCGAGAATAGAGTGGGAGACAAAAACAATTCTTCGATCCCAACTTGATCAATGAACACTTTTTCAACAACAGATACTTCTAGATCATAAATATCATGACCAATAGCTTACTCACAATGTTTTGCATGATTACGAAATCGGGGAGCATTTGATTAAAAGTGAGCAAGATCAGCGCCATGAGCAGCAAAACAAGGAACAACGTCTTCACCTGCTTTTAATTCTGAGTTTCGTTTCTATAAGGTTCATGTTGTGTCTGTATCTATTTCTATTCTTATCAGTATAGACTTATACGTTCTCACCGCTTCTAGACATCTCCGACGTCTGTAATTCGGTTACGCCCCCCAGATCATAAATCACAAGTTTCAATAACACGAGTACTTCACCTGACGGCGTCTTGTTTTTGTCATTGGCAACCGGGGGCTCCGCCCACTTTCTTCAGACGCACACTTCGTGCTCATTCTCACAATCATATTCCGCTCCACTTCCTGCCATGGCGGTCGAGGATAACATTGAGATTGTGTCGAGAGTGATCACCTTTTTCTTTCCCTATGATTCCAAGGTGGAAGGTGAGTTAGATGAGCATTAGGAGCTCATCATCCTCTTCGTTCTGATATCAATTTGATTTTTCCAGAATACGAGTTCACTGACTGGTACCCGGGAGACCCTCGCGACTACTCGCAGGGCCATCCGAACGGCCATGAGACGTGGGGCCATGGGCAGCGCGGCTGGTGGGAGAAGGACGAGAAGGGCTGGCACTGGTACTGGGAGGATGCTCAGGACGTGCACGGCTCCACGAGAACCCCTCCTGTGTACACCACCACCACAAGATCTCCATTGAGCCCAACTGTCACAGTGAGCTCTTTAAGTGTATAGCATAGTATAGAGCTTGACTTCCAGGCCTCGACTCCCACGGAGCTGCACGAGTACTCTGACACTTTGCTCTCCGTCGTGCTCGCTTTCTACGCGTTGCTCTTGCTGGCCGCCTTTGCGAGCAATATATTGCTCGCCAATGTAATCAAAAAGTATCGCTGGGTAAGCCACCTTACTCTTTAATCATTATTCATGACTATAACTATGTGCTTTGCAGGGAATGAAAATGGCTCTGCTGTTCCATTTGTGCGTGACCGGGGCCTTGTTATGTGTGAGCAACTCGTTGCACCTGCTCGCCAGCGGATATCACTTGTTGAAAAGGCAGAAGGTAAGAGAGGCAGGTGCAACCATAATTGGATAGGTTCTCGGAATTCGTATCTATGATCTTTGTGGCGATGTTGAACTTGGGGTGTCAATAGAGAGTGCAAGACTAAGGAACTTCCAGAACAGCGCCGTCGTGCTCCAAATCTTCGCGATCATCGCGTGGCTGGACCATCTCATCTCCTTCGCCCTACTCATCTTTGTCATGTACCTGGCCATCTTCTGCTTCAAGTTCTACTGGTCCAACAAGAACCGCTCTGTCGAATGGGGTCGCTCGTACGTCCTCTATGCCGTTCTTTCCACCTGGCTCATCGCTTTCCTGCTCGCCGGCTTCACCGCCTTCTTCCAATGCGACTCGCACATCAATCAGGAGGACCAGTGCATCAAGATAGTCTGCGCCGTGTCCAACGTCTTCTCCTTCATCTTCACCGAGCTACTGACAAGGGTCCGGATTGTGATCCCAATAGTTATCATCCTCCTGATCCTTCTATCAGTGAGGGTGGGCAGCTCGACGGTCCGACGAGAGAGCATGGTGAAAGTGGAGGGCGCAGACATCCACGGTGACCGCGAGCTGCTTCTCATGTGTTCATTGGTTTTCCTGATCTACGAGGTGCGTTGTTTTTCCGTGTTCCATATGTCATGTCTCGGTTCCAGCTCTCAATTATGCTGCCCCAACTGCTAATCTACTTCTGCATCTCCCCACTCCTTTCTGTCTGTGCGTGGCATTTCGGCGTCTTGTTATCCACCATGGCCACGCCCATCGCAGTCATCGCGATCAGCCGGAACACCAGAGATCGGATGTGGCTACTGTACACCTGTAGAACGAAGAAGAATGTGCCACAGGGGAGTTATGCACATACTGCGAAAAAGTACCATGATACTGATACTGAGGAGGTTTCAAAGAAACGAAGAGCCAGTGGAATGTCGCTGTTCTCGAATGAGCCATCTACTGAGAGTGTGGAGGTGAAGAATCGCAAGTTGTCAATGATCGTGGAGGAGCCAGCAAAGCCTTCGGGCTCTCACAGCTCTCATGACACTGTAATCCAGCAGTACCAACCAATCGTCGCTGAAGGTCCTGCCCCTCCAGCTCCAGTGTTTTCAAAGCCCCCCAAGGCTACTAATGTTGTAAGGTAAGCTTTATCCTACTGATGAACAGATTATTATCAGTATCATCCAAAACCACATCACTTTCAGAGTTCAATCCGCCGAAGTAGCCCGTAACACCGTCGACTACGAGTTCTCAAAACGCCGAATGTCTCATCAGCACGACATGCCTCAAGTAGGAGACACTGATCGACTCGCAAACCTCGTCAACTCGAGAACAAGACAACGCTTCAGTCTGGGCGGCAACACTGTGAATATGAACCTCCCGAATCATATATTTGTGCACCATATTCATCACGAGAATAAGGTGCGGCCTATGGAACTTGGGGTGAATCCCAAGGTTACTGTAGTTGAGTGATTCTTTGTATTATTATATTTGTGCAATGTAAATAAAGTATTTTATTTTTATAATTAGCGTTGTCAGTATTAAGGTTAGTCAAATTACACAAGTAGTATAGGGCACATTACAGAACACCTTCTTGTAGTCGATTCTCAGCGGATGGTTCTCATTCGTCGAATACCCCATCAGCTCTTTTCTCAATGGCACCTTGACGAACGGCTGGAACCACTCGAATCCCTCCTTGTTCTTGTCGATGGATCTGATCTGGAATCTGAGCAGGTTCTTCTTGTTGCTCATCAGAATCTCCTCCAGGATCGCCTTGAAAATCGCCTGTGCCACTTTGACGTCATCTGCGTAGAGGGGAGTGAGCACACATTCTCCAGACGGGTAGATCAGAACAGAACCCATTCCGATCACTTTTCCAGTGACATCGTAAGCGACCTAGAAGATTTGATGAGGGATGTAGTCTGAAGGATATATACCTTTCCGTATCCAATTGGGTCTCTGAGATGAGTGAGGATGTACTTGGATCTCTCATATGGGAATACAGTGTAGTCGTAGCTCAGAATATCCGCATCTGGAACCTCTGTCGCGTTCTTCAGAAAGATCCCTTCAAACTTCAACTCATCAGGGACTCTCATCTCCTCTGGCTTATAATAGGAGACGTTCATCGTGTACGATATATTCTGATGCCCATGGATCTTGGTCCATAGCTTGAGAGTCTGTGGGAAGCACATCGCAGTGGCGTTCTCCGAGATGTTCACAAACTGATGTTTGCAAATGTACTCGATCATTCGCATGCTGTCCACCCCACGGAACTCTGGATCGATCCAGAAGAATCCCGAGTATTGATGAATCACGTCGTCGTTTGGATGGACCGCGGGGAAGTCGATCCAGTTGATGGTCTTCACTATCCGGTTGGTTCCCTTGAGGAGGAAGAAGAGGAGTCGGTAGCGTTCCTTGAAGCAGTCCCTCCAGATGTCATAGTCGTTTCGTTTGAAGTTGAGACGTTGCTTTCCGTACTGTATTCAGAGGGTTAGAAGAGTGTCGAGGTATGAAGAAAATTCGAAGTGCTCACCCCCTTCATAAACTCCTCGAACAGCTCGTTGCTCGGATTGGTGACGATGTCGTAGTCATGAATGCAAAGGGGTTTCATCGGTCGACTCGAGCCACCCGGTTTCGTCGAGTAGCATCTAGCAACGACTTCTGGCCAGAACTTTGGAAGTTTGGAGAAACTCATTGTTTGAGGGAATGAAGTTGGAAAGGATTTCAAAGATGAACAAGTTGTCACGTACGAATTCAGATGGTTTATAATTTTCAGAAAATTAGAGTCAGATTCACTCAAACAACACAAGTTGTATAAGGAACATTGCAGAACACCTTCTTGTAGTCGATCTTCGGTGGAACGTTCTGATACGTCGAGTATCCCATGACCTTCTTGCTCAACGGCACCTTGACAAACGGCTGGAACCACTCGAAGCCCTCCTTGTTCTTGTCGATGGATCTGATCTGGAATCTGAGCAGGTTCTTCTTGTTGCTCATCAGAATCTCCCCCAGGATCGCCTTGAAAATCGCCTGTGCCACTTTGACGTCATCTGCGTAGAGGGGAGTGAGCACACACTCTCCAGAAGGGTAGATCAGCACGGACCCCATTCCGATCACTTTTCCAGAGTCATCGTAAGCGACCTAGAAGATTTATGATTGAAAACGAAGTCTGAAGATGTTTACCTTTCCGTATCCAATGGGGTCTCTGAGATGAGTAAGAATGTACTTGGATCTCTCATATGGGAACACCGAGTTGTCGTAGTTTAGAATATCCCCATCAGAAACTTCTGTGGCGTTCTTCACAAAGATCCCATCCAAATTCAACTCATTCGGGATTCTCATCTCCTCTGGCTTATAATAAGAGACGTCCATTTGATGAGCAATTCTACAATGCCCATGCATTTTGTTCCACAAGTTGAGAGTCGTTGGGAAGCATGAAGCCGTCGAGTTCTCGGTGATATTCACAAATTGCTTCTTGATAGAGTACTCGATCATTCTCATGCTGTCGATTCCCCGGAATTCTGGATCGATCCAGAAGAATCCAATGTACTGATGGTTGACATCATTTGGATGGACCGCTGGGAAGTCCACAAAGTTAATGGTCTTCACAATTCGATTGGTTCCCTTGAGGAGAAAGAAGAGGAGTCGGTAGCGCTCTCTGAAGCTGTCCTTCCAGATGTCGTAGTCGTTCTTCTTGAAGTTGTAGCGTTGTTTTCCGTACTAAATTTAAATTCAGAAGATTCAAATCAAATATATGAATATGTGCTCACCCCCTTCATAAACTCCTCGAACAGCTCATTGCTCGGATTGGTGACAATATCATAGTCATGAATGCACAACAGCTTCTTATCCCGTTTCACGGCAGCGGGCGCTGGCATCGGCTTCGTGGAGTAGAACTTGAGGAGCGCCTGTGGTTTGCCACGTGCCAGTTTCACCATCGCCATGGTTTCGAGGAATGGAAGGGATGGAATGAGAGTGGAACAAGTCACGATCAAACGTGTCTCTTTCACTTTGTCAAATTTTTTTTAATCGCATTCATTCTTCAATTCAAAAAATGCTTCTAACCCGAGGAATCAGATGGCTCACTTCGCGTCGCTTCTCATCATCGTCTCCAGTTCTCACACGCCCCATTACTCGTGAAGACGTCGACTTTGTCATTAATCCAGGAGACGATTATATGGAGCAGTTTATGAAATTCGTAACTTTCTTGTTTCCTTTTCAAACGGAAACAGTTTAAGTTTAGCACGGCAACGAGAGAAATGTGTTCGACAAGAACACGGTGAAGCTGTGGCAGGACAGCTTTCCGAACGACTACAAGTTCAAGCTGATGTGTCTGAAAGGAACGACCCGGGTGATCGGGGTGTCCAACTTCTGCACCTTTTACCCGCTGAAGCCAGCCGAAGAAAAGCCGGCGTTGTTCATGGGCTTCGGATGGGTGGAGCCAGAGTACCGGAAAATCGGAGCAACCTCGCTGCTCAGTGTGTTGTGCCGTGAGGAGCTGATGGATGAGACTGTGAACACTATTTCCAATATCAGTGAGTCAAAGTTTCAAACTTCTTACCTTGTTAGAATAGATGATTTTAGATGAGCCAGCACGTCGTTTCTGGAACACCATGGCAAAAACCCCAGAGCATCCCGACATTGGCTCGAGGACCGCAGAAGTTGGCTACAACAGCTTTTACAATTATGAAGACGTAACTATCCCCGACGATCTCCACTTCCCCGACATAACAGTCCGCGACGCTCGTGAAGTTCCGAAGTCCGACATCATCGCCTACGACCAGACCCTCCATCCGTATCACCGTGAACGGTACATCATCTCGCACCTCCACGACAAGAACGGATTCGGGAAGGTGGCGTACGATGAGGACGGGAAGGTGTGTGGCATCGGACAGGCAGTCATTTATCCGGCTGGCGATTGCAATGTGGGTCCCGTGTACGCCGAGAATCCACGTGTCGCGCAGGCAATGTTCAAGGAGATTCTGAAGGATATCAGGGAGAGTGGCAAGAAGGTCACTCGCTTCGAAGTTAGATCTATTCAGCTGTGCAGGGAGAGCTTCAAGTGAGCATTTGATAAAAGTAGTTTTGAATGTCAAAATTTTCAGCTGGATAAAGCCGTTCCTCAAATGCAAACATCACCGGTTCCACGTGTGCAACCTGGTCTACAAGCATCATGCGCCCAAAACGGTCGACTTTTCGAAAGTGTACTGTCCCACTCATGCTCAACTTTTCGTTGTCTAGATTTGAATAAACTAATGCTCATAAACGTGACAATCTCAACCTTATTTATTAATTCGAAGTTTCAGTTGGATTCTATTACTTCTAGAAAGAATGAAACTCTCTTCAAGAATAAATTTCGCATTGACTGCTTTTCGTCGTTCTCAATTGCCACCGAAGGCAACCGCACTGAGCACTGATGAAGTGGAAACGCTCACAAACCCCGCAGAAGTGTACCTCGAGTCGTTCATGAAACATGCAAGTTCTCGCAGCTCCAACAACTCCCCCTTATTCCATATTTCAGCACGGAAACGAACGAGCCGTCTTCGATCTGAACACGATCCGTCTGTGGCAGGACAGCTTCCCCGGCGCCTATCACCTGCATCTGATGGTGCTGCGGAACACGACGCGAGTGATTGGCTCGGTACACATGTGCGATTTTGAGCCAATAGATCCGGAAGCTGAGAAACCCGTGACGTTCCAAGGCTTCGGATGGGTGGATCCCGAGTATCGAAACACTCGAGGCACACAATTGGCGAGTGCTGTAGTCAGTGAGAAGCTTGCATCTGATTCAGTGAACACTATTGCGAACATCAGTGAGTGAAACTCTTGGAATCAAGAACCATCAGTTTTCAGATAACAGCGCTCGGAAATACTGGAACTGGATGGCGAAAACTCCAGAACACCCTGACATCGGTTCCGTCTCCGGTGAAGTCGGCTACAATAGCTTCTACAATTATGAAGACGTGACGATCCCCGACGACCTTCACTTCCCCGACATCTTTGTCCGTGACGCTCGCGAAGTTCCAAAAGCAGACATCATCGCCTACGACCAGACCCTGCATCCGTATCACCGTGAACGGTACATCATCTCGCACCTCCACGACAAGAACGGATTCGGGAAGGTGGCGTACGATGAGGACGGGAAGGTGTGTGGCATCGGACAGGCAGTCATTTATCCGGCCGGAGACTGTAATGTGGGTCCCGTGTACGCCGAGAATCCACGTGTCGCGCAGGCAATGTTCAAGGAGATTCTGAAGGATATCAGGGAGAGTGGCAAGAAGGTCACTCGTTTCGAAGTCAGATCCATTCAGTTGTGCAGGGAGAGCTTCAAGTGAGCATCTTCAAGATGACAAAAATACTTCTATGAAATTTGCAGCTGGATCAAGCCGTTCCTCAAATGCAAACATCACCGCTTCCACATGTGCAATCTGGTCTACAAGCATCATGCTCCCAAAACGGTCAACTTTTCGAAAGTGTACTGTCCTACCCATGCTCAACTTTTTGTCGTCTAACATGATAAATGATAACTGATTGCAATAGGTGTGAACCACTTACACTGTTAAGTGCCCCCGGCCGCAAACAACACCCGTCGTCAATCCGTCATCTGGGTGTGACACCTCGCCCGAAATTGAATTGAAATGTTACAACCCGAAGTGAGGACCCTGATTCCGCGCTCTTACCGCACATTTCCACTTATCAGAATGCGAATATCTCGACTGCTCATTTTCTGGCTAGCCCTTATTTTGAAACGAACCGAATCCGCCTCGCTATTCTCGCGCTTCTCACTTTCATTATTTGGTAGGTTTTGTTTGAGCTTGCCCTTTTGGCACTTTGTCAAGTGTTTTGAAGAAAAAAGTAGAAAAGAACTGTGGAAAAAAGGGGAAGAAAGTTGCGATGTGTTTGTTCAGTGAGGGCTCGTTAAAAGTGCTTATTATCTGCCGGGCAGAGTGGATTATGTGATAATTTTCTAGGGGGTGGTTTAATAATAGACGCAGGTAGCGAGACAGTGAGAGACTATTGAAGCTTGAGAGACACAGAATACTAATCAGTTAGAGAGTGTTCCTACGCAATAGACGCAGGTAGTGAGACAGTGAGAGAGCACTAAACCACAAAAGACGCAGACAACACAACAGTGAGAGAGTGTTTCTACGAAATAGACGCAGGTAGTGAGACAGTGAGAGACTACAGAAACTTGAGAGACACAGACAACTCAACAGCTAGAGAGTGTGCCTACGCTAAAGACGCAGGTAGTGAGACAGTGAGACACTACAGAAGCTTGAGAGACGCAGACAACAAAATAGCAGCTAGAGAGCGTGTCTACGCAATAGACGCAGAGACGCGATTTTTGATGCAGATCAGTGGATCAAGTATCTCAGCGTTTGCAACCGATCCCTCCCTTCCGAATAACTGTTTCATTTGAAATGCCCTCTCCCCCTTGCACTCTTAGCCGCGAATCAGCAAACAGTGGAGCTACCGTTCGGTAATTTGGAGGTTCTCCTCGCCCTAAAGTGCAAATCTGTCAATATTGACGGGTTTTGATGAAGGGGAGATGCCTCCTTTTTCGGCGATAAAGTTTGGGAAAGTTTGGGGGGGGGGGGGGGGGGAAACCTTCTTTTGATATGGTGATGATGGTGGTGGACAGACCGTGGGATATTTGTACTATTGATAAACACACTTGAGGATGTGAAAATCGGACGGGGAAAAACTTGGGGAGTGGAATTGTGTGGTTTGGTGTGGATTTACGGGGTGTATGATTTCTCTGCGTCTCTTACCAAAACCAGATCTTTAAACGATTAGAGCTCACAACACTTCTAATACGTGCTGAACTACAGTAACCTTATTAAGTACTGTAGATTCTATCTAAGGATTACTGTAGCAGGCAAGCATCGTCTAGACAATAGTAAGGTCAACAAGCCCAAAAAGAGCATTGTCTCCACCGGCTCACAGAGCTCAACTTCTCCCCCCCCCCCTCCGAAATTTCGGTCAGCAGCAGCAGCCCATATTATGATGGTTATATACCATGATACTCCCTCCCAACGTGGTGCATGACAAGCTATTCAAGTGTGTGTGGTGAGCGGCGGCCGCGGGGAGGGCTCTAAAATGCAAATATTTGTGAAGAAAAGAGACGGAGAAGCTGGGCGAAGGGGGGCGGAGCCCTAGCCCCACCAACAGTTGCAACTGTGGGCCCGGTCAACTGTGTCTGCTCAGAGATGGCGTTCTCGCTATTCTCCGTCGTCTCGTTGACGGTCATCTACCGGCTGACCATCAACTTTCCCGAGCTGCCCTACACCCACGAGCTCAAGAATGTCGAGTCGGACGAGTTCGTGAGCACGTCGCGCGACATTGCTCACTCGATTCAGCACCTGGTGCGGGGGCTCGAAGGAAGGCATACCGCGCAGGTCGTTGATTACAAGTGAGTCGTTCCGCGAGCAAAAAAAAAAAGTTGTAAAGTACAAGTGTCAACAATGTAGTGTTTCATGTTTGTTTGTTGTATGCGTTGCCGTTTTCCAGATACCATAAAATCATCGGCTCCCTCGTGTACGTGGATTTGTACGCCGAGAGGGAGTCGCCACGTGTGTCCGATGTGTTGTTGTCTGCTATCAAGTCGGGCAAGATTGGCAATTTGACAGTGTCCGACGAGGGATTCGAGTTGCATGTGGTTAGAGGTGTGTTTTTGAATGTTGGATGGAAGATTTTGTGATGTGAAAGTGTTGAGCTCAAAGAGCTCGAGAGAGAACGATTGGTTTTGAATAGACGCAGAGAAATCAACCAGACAAAGTGTTTCATAAGAGACGAAAAGAGACTAGACAGTTAGAGATACGCTCTTTGGAGTAGACGCAGAGAAACTAGACAGTCAGAGATAGACGCTCTGCAGTAGACGCAGAGAAGCTAGACAGTTAGAGACACACGCTCTGGAGTAGACACAGAGAACTAGACAACCCCAACTTTCAACTCACCTTTTCAGATTCCGAAACCGCATGCGCCACCCACGAGTTCACCTGCCTCGACAAAACCTGCATCCCAGCGGATCAACGATGCGATGGACGACGTGACTGTCCAGATGGCTCCGATGAGCACAAGGATCATGGTAATCCATTTACTTTTTCTTTGAAACTTTGTCTTACCTGAAAACAAATACTCCAGGAAAATGCAAGCAGCATCAGCCGATCATTCATCAGACCGAAAAAGTCGTCTTTGTTCCGAAGCACGGATCAATTCATCTCTCGGCGGCAGTGGACTCCATTTCTGACAGCCAGGTCTGCTCTTATTTATTGAGATGAATTTCAACTATAATAAAAGATCAATTTTTCCAGATCGCCTGGTCGAAAGACAATGTCCTGCTGGGCATCGGAGCACTGACTCTCAGTGAGGATGCTCGCGTGACGGTTTATCAGAAGGGTGTGAAGCACTTCTTGGCAATTGTGAATGCCACAGAGAGCGATGACGGGACTTATAAGATGATTGTGCAGGGGATGAATGTGGACGCGGATTTTGAGGTCAGTTCCAGTTCCTACAAGAATGCTTTGATAGTAGATGATGTTTCCAGGTGCGCATCACTTCTGATCGAGTCGCCATCGAGTCCGACGAGTGTCCATCTGGAGAGCGTGCCTGCAAATCGGGCCATTGCCTTCCAGTCTCGCAGTTCTGCGATCGACGGGCTCAGTGTCCGGACGGCGATGACGAGGAGGAGTGCTCCGGTTAGTCACCGCCATTCAGAATCTATTCACCAAAAAAATCGTAATCGAATTCCAATTATACCACCGTTATCAATGGTCCTTTTTTTGACTCTGAATGACTCATTTCCAATTATCCCAAGGTGCAGCCCACCTCCCCACCCAAAAGTCCGGCGGCAAGAGAAAACAAAAGTTAAATATTGACGGAGGGGAAAGGAGAGCAACAAGCATTGTTTTTCGCGCACATGCCCCCGTCTCAAGTTGGCAATATTTTACAGAAGTGGAGTGCAAATCGAATGAGTTCCGATGCGAGTCCACCAATGTTTGTGTGCCGACGGTGGTCGTTTGCGACGGATGGAGGGATTGTCATGATGGGTCGGATGAGAAGGTGGGAAGCATGGTGTTGATAAATGGCAATTGGTGTATTCTTTTCATTGATAGGAGTCAATTTAATCAATGGAAAGTCTTCTGAAACCTAGAGCTTTTTGACCCACTCTTTTGATCTACGGAACCTAAAAATGTTGTTTTTTGTCGGATGTCTGCGTCTCTTCAAAATCTACAATGCCTCTTTCTTTCCCAGAGAGTGTGCAGATGGAAGAGACGCAGAGTCAATGTTCAATCTGCTCAATCTGACAAGGCAGTCCCCGAGATTTTCATATAAAATGTATATCATTTAAAAGCAAATTTCATGAGGATTTTAAATCTGTAATCAATTTTTCCTGAATGGCTCTGGGAGCCGAGATACAGCCGTCCGAAGCTTTTTGTCCAACTTTGGGCGTTCAGCGTTCAGCTTTGGACTGCTGTATCTCGGCTCCCAGAGCCATTCAGGAAAAACTGATAACAGACTTGAAATCCTCATAAAAATTGCTTGGAGCCTGGATAACTGTGCTCTAACCTTTTCACTTTCCAGAAATGCTCCCACTCCCGCAAGACCTACAAACCACATCATCACGTGAAAGTCAATGCTCTTTGTCAAGATGGCTCCGAGCCCGAGTTTTCTCTGTGAGTCATCACAAACTATATCAGACGCTTTTTTAAAATAAAAATCTGGAATCTTCAGGCACGGCTCCTCATACTGCTGGTCGAACAAAGTGTGCCCGAGTCTCACTGAATGCGTTCATGGATTGTGCTGTCCGATTTCCAGTGAGTTATCATTTATTAACCAGAAAATATAAGTTAACTCTATATACAAATAGTATCTATTCCTTCTTGCTTTTCTTCTCCTCCAAACTCTTCAACCTATCCATCTCCATACAAGTATTCGCGTGGAACCAGCCCAAGCTAATGATCAGAAGGAATGGCCATCTGAATTACAACCTAATTATTGTCTTGTTAACTTGGGATTTTACCTAAAAGTGATAGTCTCCTCGATAAGGAACCTCTGCACAAAGGCGGCGCCCACGTCTTGTCCACCCAAAAAGTAAAAGTTGCTGTACAACCCGATGGCGAACGGCAGGATATGACACCAAGCGAGAATCCTGCGGAACGCCACATCCGACAGATTCTTCTCGCGCCATTCTCTGACACCATTGATGGTGTAAACCGCCTTGGATCCCATCTCGATGAACAGCGCGAGAATGTTCAAGCCGATCCAGACCTGGTTGTCATTATAATTAGGGGTATCCAGGTTAAGTATACCTACCCGATTCGCATACGAGAATCCGTGCCAAACCAGGACGAAACCGTAGGATACGAGGACTCCGAAAATCTTGCGTTGGATGGAGAAAGTGGGCGCGCAAATTGGAATGAAGATGTATTTTTTGAAGAAGGTGTACAGGCCACGGTCGAATTCTCGCCACACCTGTAGAAGGTCTATATCATTCGAAAGCTCTTGATTTGAAGATTTCAAAACTATGTTTAATTTTTTCTATGGAGCTCTGGAAGCCGAGATATGGAGCTCCAAACTTTAGAGCTCCATATCTCGGCTCACAGAGCTCCGTAGAAAAAACTGAACATAGTTCTGAACTCGTCACAACAAGAGCTTTCACATGATATAACTTACCTTTGAGTACAAAGTAACTCGAATCAAACAAATCGGTCCTGGCAACGGATCCATGTTATCCAACTTGGCGAACACTGATGGAAGTCCGAAGATGACTGCGTACTTCAAATGGAAGAATATTCCCATCGCCATGCCCAACGCCACAAACTGATCCTTGGGCAGCGAGTACAAGTACGGCGCGTTCTTCAGTATCGCTTCATGGTACAAAAAGTGAAGCGACGTCTCCAGGAACCACCACCAGAACGCCACTCGCAACCCAGCGATGACGCTGTTCTTCCAGTCTCTTTTTCTCGTCGCTCGCTCTTGAATCTGTCGTTCAAAGTCCGGATAAAGCATGATAAGGGAGAAGAGATAGGGCTGGTAGAAGGTGTAGAACATCATGCGCAGCCATCTTTTGGGCAGCGTGTCGTCTTCGGGGCGAGATTCGCCGTTGACGTGTTCCAGGGAGAAGGAGATGTAGTGGAGGACCGAGTAGGAGAGGAAGGTGAAGATGAGGAACGGGTCGTCGACAATCGACGTTGTTTCGTGCATCGAGATGTAGAGCACTGGGATCGAAGAGAGCCACACCGCCCACTTGTTTCTGAAGTTGCTTGGTTATTTTTTGGTTCTTCTTATTGGTATCATTCAAAAGGCTTTTTCATGAGGATTTCAAAACTGTTTTTCGTTTTTCCTTCCGAGCTCTGTGAGCCGAGATATGAAGCTTTGAAAGTGCACATTTTCAAAGCTCTATATCTCGGCTCAAAGTGTCATTAAGCAAAAATGGAAAACAGTTTTGAAACCCCCACAAAAATACCTTTCAAATGATACCAATCATCTCTTACCTTCCATAACTAGCCGCCAATAAGATGACAGTACCCTGCACCATTGAAACGCCCACCAAAAATGGTGTGTAATAGTAGCAGACCGCCGCCATGGAAATCAGGGTGTAGACGGGGATGAAAAGAGCTTCGGAGAGGAGGGCGGAGCCAATGTTGAACACTAGAAAGTGACCGAAGAAGACAGGCAAGTAGTTGAAGGCGAATGGCGACCACCGGGACCACTCCCAGTTGGTGACGTCCTGAAATGGATAGTTTGATTGGATTGAGTCTGATTGAAATAGGACACAGTTTTTGGGTAGTAAAGGCTTTACTTTAAAGACTTCATCTTACTGTAAAGCGATTTCAAAATTGAAATTCTTCTTATGATTTCTGATTATGATTTCTATTAAAAAATGTACCTTCATTACTGGTCCTGTCAAGTTCAACTCCCCCAAAATAGGCGGAGTGCTCCAAACTCCATAGTCTCCGAAGCTCCATTTAAAGTCTTGACTGGCTCTGGAAAATTGACAAACTGATAACACACTTCCCAATCAAATCACAAAAACAAAAAACCCAAAAAAATCAATAAAAACCGTACCTATAAACTCCATACCAGGCATAGGCCATGGTAACCACAGTGACCGCATAGCATGCTGGAATCTCTGGCAACGCCGGATACTCGAAAAGCACCCTTTTGGGCCTCGGAGGTGTCATCGGACTGTAGTCGTCCTCCACTCCTCTCCCGTGGATGTAGGGCGAACAGGATGTCGTTGGTGTCTGCGTCTCCGCGCGCCGTCACACTCTCTCGCCCCTCCCGCCCGCTTCTATATTCTCTATTCAGTTCGCTGGCTAATCCCCCCGAAAAGTTTGAATTCTTTCAGAGACCCGAAAGCGACAAAGTGAGTGTCTGGAGGGACAGTTCAAGTGTGGAACGGGGCAGTGCATCGAGGAGAGCCAAAAGTGCAACAGGAAGTACGATTGTGCGGATGGATCCGATGAAATCACCTGCGGTGAGTGTAGTTTGGAAACGAGACGGAACCGGATTCGGATTGTATAAGCTATATGGAAAGAAATCGGGAGATCAGAAGGGGGAATTGAATGAGAAAAAGAATGGGAAGAATGGAAAAGTTGGAAAAGTTGAAATAGGGAACATGTGAAGGTGTCTAGATGGAAAGTTACAAGTTTAGATTCAAGTTTTCTGGAAATTTTTTTCTTTTTTCAGAATGAGTTTTCTTATCTATCAGTTTCACAGTTTTTTGGAAATTTCTCTCAATGATTTCCAATATAGACGGTTAGAGTTACTGAAAAAATAACATCTGATTTAAAGTACTTTATTCCTGACAAGGATACGGTCCGTTTAGCCGGATTCTTCTAATAAAATCTATATCATTCAAAAGCTCTTCTTCTGACAAATTCACAAATATACTTATTGTTTCTCTCCGAGCTCTGTGAGCCGAGATATGGAGCTCTAAAGTTTGAACTGTAAACATTTTAGTACTCAACTTAGGAGCTCCTTATCTCAGTTCGCAGAGCTCGGTTGAAAAAATAAAGCAGAGTTCTGAACTTGGCAAGACAAGAGCTTTTGAATGATATATAATATAGAACTCATTGAGAAACTCCTAGAGTTCATCAGACCAGTGAATGAATACCTAATTTCAGACTATTACATTGCCGTTCAAAAGTACCATTTGGAGCAGCAGAAACAAAATGCTCAAGCTCCCACGGCTTCCCATGAGCAACAAGCCCCTGCTCAATCCCATCAGCATCATGCTCATCATGCTCCAACCCCTGCTCCAACCCAATCTTCTGAATCCTCCGAGCTCGTGTGCAACGACCAAGAGTTCCGTTGCCCCTACCTCCCCGAGACTCGTTGCTTCCACTACGACAAGCTCTGCGATGGCGTCGACGACTGTGGCGATGGCTCCGATGAGTCGAACTGCGACTCCAATGAGGATCAGGATGCTCCAGCGGCTCCAATTCCACCACCCCAGGAAGCTCCGGTGCACGCGCAGGAGGCGTCGCGATGCGGAGGACTGCAATTCGAGTGTAAACGAGATGGAAAGTGCATTGATAAGGCGTTGGAGTGCAATCACAAGTACGACTGTGATGATGGATCTGATGAGACTGAATGCGAGTACTTCAAGGCGGCGATGGCGAGGAGAGCCGAGCAGGAGCAAGTTGCCACGACTACGGAGAGACATCATCAGCAACATCATCAGAATCATCAGCAACAGCAACAGCATCCAGCCCATCCAGCTCAACCCTCTCAACCCTCCCAAGACACCCATGAAGAGCACCGACGAAGACTCGAAGAGCATCGTCGTCGCGAAGAAGAGCATCGCCGTCGTCAAGAAGAAGAGTCGCGGAACCGTGCGGCTCAGCAGCAACTGCTCCACGCCAGCCAGGTCGAGAGCACCGAGGTCACTTTCCATGACGAGTACGAGGGCGACTCGGGAGTCGGATGTTTGGAGCACGAGTTCCAGTGCGCGATTGGAGAGTGCATTGATAAGTGAGTTGGGCTCTTTTTTTGAGCCAGAAAAGGGGGAATAGAAATATCAAAAGCTTCCGGAACTGGAGCATTTGGTGATTTTGATTGTTAAAATTGTTTTTCATTGGATTTATACAGTGATTTTCACAATCAAATAGTCATTAACTAAACAATTAACTGGTATGATGAGCTCACTAGTAAAATTTACATCATTAGAAAGCTCTTCTTTTGACGAGTTCAGAACTATGTTTAATTTTTCCTACCGAGCTCTGTGAGCCGAGATATGAAGCTCCAAACTGATACTTTTCAGTACTAAACTTTGGACCAAGGGAATTGTCCTATCAGCCTTGAAATCATTTGATGAAACCTATATCATTCAAAAGCTCTTGTTTTGCCATTTTCAGAACTGTATTTCATTTTTCCCACCGAGCTCTGTGAGCCGACATATGGAGCTCCAAAGCTGAGTACTGAAAAGTTTCAGTTCTCAACTTCGAAGCTCCATATCTCGACCCACAGAGCTCCATAAAAAAACTAAACACAGTTCTGAACTTGTCGAAACAAGAACTTTCGAATGATATAAGTCTCATACCACCAAATCCAAAAAATCCACATTCAAACTCATGTTCTCTTCCAGACGCCGCGTATGCGACACCCGACCAGACTGCCTCGACGCGTCCGACGAGCAAAACTGTGCGGATCGTGCTCCGGCGGCTCATGAACACCAGGCTCTTCCGCCCGTCGTCAACAATTATCCGGGTCAGTTTGCAACATTCTCAAGTGAAGTGCTTAGGGGCGCGGATTTGTTTGGAAACACTTGGGGGTGCCACTTTGCAATTCATAACTTTTGAAACTTTGCATTGTTTCAAACTGGCTTGTCCTTTCATCAAATTAGATTCCTCGTACCTTTGGTCACTTCCATTTATCTTCATTATAACGACGTCTTCATAATAATATTTCATCTCTCCCTTCTTCGCGCGCTTTTCCAATTTCCTGCCTGACCCAGAACGCCGTCTTCCAATCATCTTTTCGTTGATAAAATCCACCCCATATGTCGTATCATTCCCCACAATCTCGCGGGAAATTGTGGTTCCATCCGGACAAGGCCCCGCCTCGTTTCATAATACACATTGTTGTGTGGACAACCACGATGAAAAATTGGCTGTCATTTCGAGCCCCCAGTTGCACAATGAGCCTGTGTTGAGCAACACATCAATCTTGT
The DNA here is from genome assembly GCA_963572205.1 of Caenorhabditis imperialis. NCBI lineage: Eukaryota > Metazoa > Nematoda > Chromadorea > Rhabditida > Rhabditidae > Caenorhabditis > Caenorhabditis imperialis. Next base: position 9,208,064 of record OY751540.1, on the reverse strand, counting down.
CATCTTGTTTTTGTTTTGTTTTGATTGACCGACACGAGAGAATCCACCCCTTGTCAATAACTCTTAACATCTCTTCTGAATCACTTATCACTGTTATCAGTAACGTCGAACCACGCCTTGCGCAGAATCCCCCTTTCGAAAGTGGGGGCGGAGTCTGGTGTTGTGTTGTGTACAAGTGTAAATCGGAACGTTGATAATGAGACAAGAGATATCACGTCTTCGTTTTCTGTGATATATTATTTGATTTAGTGGTCTGCCTTTGCTTGCAGCCTTTTGCAGTCCAGGTTACGGTACCTTTATTCTATTTCGTTTTGGTTTTTTCTATCATTCTCTCTCCCTATCACCTTAACGTTATTGCCCTATTAACGCCCTCAAAGTGCTATCAGTCATACTGCTATACGATGATTTCCGCCAACATATCTTTATCGCGAAACCAATTATTACACAATTTGTTATCCTCTAAAGAAGTTCGAAACAGAAAAAGAGAGAAAGAGAAGGAAGTTCGTACTTTTTCACCCGTCTCACCATATTGCAATTAGTCGGATGGAGAAACTAGGACATTTTGATGACCAGTGATAATGCCGCCGCGTTCCGAGGCCCCACAGAGAGAGAGAGAGATCATTATCACCTGTACTACTATACCCCGGTGACAAAACAATATATCAGTGGAATGTGGCCGAGGTTATGCGAAAGAGCGGGAGAGTTAGGTCATGGAGAAGGTCCCACCGGAAAGGCAAATGAAGTTGGGAGTAGTCCGGTGCCGAACCCAAAAGGGAGCGAGTCGATGGCAAGCGCGTTAACCACTGCGCCACCGGTGCACACGATCGGGGCGGGGAAAGAGTGCGTACAAGTGCGGGGCAAACCCAGTTTGGAGAGGCGCTACCGCGAAAAGCAGGTTCAAAATTGAGACACCGAGAAAAATCGAATTTTTTGAGATGTGCAATAGAGCGCGATTGCAATACTGTAGATGGGAATGCAACCGCGCTCTAGCGCACTCTTGCAACTACTTCTGTGTGCGTCTCTTCAATCTCTATTCTCTTTTCGACATTAGAACCGAACCTTCAGAACCTCCCCCGTTTTTTTGATCTCCTGCCCGCCCAACCAAAGGTGTTAAAATGAACACTAACAAAACCGCAAAAAAGTAACCTAATACCTTATCACTATGAAAAAAGTGACAAAATTCGCCATCTCCTCCTCCTCTCCTCCAACTCCTTCACACACACACACACAGTTGACATGCGAACAACATAGTGTAAAGTATAGATGTTGTTTGGGAAAGAAAAAAACGGAGAGGAATAGGAAAGAGTTGTTGTACATATCACATTTATTCTCCAAGGACCCGAGCGGCATTTATGAGTTGTTTCCATTGTTGTCCGATGCTTATGATGATTGTCCTTCGTGTCTCATTTTCATATGCATTTTGTTCGCTTCGATAAAGACGATTTTGACTTGATTTGATTATCAGGTCTTCTGGGTGGTAGACCGGTTTGCAAATTTCGGGGGGCCACCTGGCGTTGAGTCAGAGGGGCGGAGCTCGGAGCATTTTGGAACGATTTGTCAAAATGAGTCAGTGAAAAATTTATGAGAGCAGGGGTATAAAACTCAGAGTGCTCGGTAGTGATTAGAGCTTTCAGAGTTTTGTCTTGATTGTGAAACCTGAAGAGAGGGAGAGAGTGTAGCAAGGAGAGAGACGCAGAAAATTGCAATAGAGCAAATTTGCATTCTCATTTAGTATTTGAGAAACTGAGAGAGTATGCACTCTAAAGAGACGCAGACATCTCCCTCTCTCGTTCTCTAGCTTCTCTGCGTCTACTACAAAGCCCATCTCTCTCTCTCTCTCTCTCTCTGTCTCTCTCTCAAAAGTCCACTAGAGCACCCTTGCATTCCCACCGAAATCCTCCTCCCTATCCGCCCTGTCTGTCCGTGCGGTTCAGTGATCAATTTCCATTATCATATCACGCTGGAAACCTCGAAACCACTCCCCCCTTGTCCTTTCCTTTCACTGAACCAGAATGGTATGCCTTTTCACTTTTTCCCAATTTCCACAATTTCCACTCGATTTGAAATGGACTCTTTTTTTTCCATGATCTCGGATCACTTGTCGTGCCCTCCACCGCAATACGAGAGAAATGAGAGAAATAGTTTTTTTGTGATACTGAAGATGCTCTTTCGTTGCTGGTTCACAACACTTGCTCAACAGCAACAAGTGCTCATTCTTGTTCCGTGTACTTCTCGAGGAAGAGGAGGGCCGCCAAAAAATCAGATCTTCTGCGCGGTTTCTCAGCCACACCCTTATTCCCCCCATCTTCTTCTCCTTCTTCTTCTCCCTTCCACCCATTCGCATTCTTTCTTTTCAACGCGTTTTTGGTTTTGATTAAATGAAAGTGTGTAGTTCTTTTTGTACAACTTTGGTTCGCTTCTTCCATCTCCATGTCCTCGTAGTTTTTCTTCTCCTTTCTAAAAATAGCGGTATGAGAAAACGAATCAATCTGGTTCCCTAGGACTGGTCAGTACTCACCGGAAGTTTGGAGCATTCGTCTTCCACCCACATATCAAACCCACACATTTTATTTACCTTCTGTTCACTACCGATTTTTCCACGACCTCTACCTAAGTGCATTGTTTGCCGTCAGTGACGCTTGGCGCCATGTAAATAACTTGAGATGCTCTTTTTGATTCTACTGTTTGGCTTGCAAAAGGTTTCTGGATTTTCACACGATCACTGATCGTATCAATAGGAACCTGTTTGAGGCGCACCGGAAGCCAGTACTTTTTCTAGTACCATTGATAGGAACCATATCACCTATCCGCTCTCCTGTTGAACTGAATACTCACTTCATAATCGAATCAAACTATACAATGCATCATTCTCTCATTTGCCAGCCGCAATTTTTTTCCCCTGTGGTTTCGGTGGAAATCCCAAAAACCCATCTCTCTGCCAGATGCCAATGAATGGGTTTTGTGGAGGAAATCGCAATTCTTGTGAATTTTTCATTCCACCGCACCACACCATGCAACATTCGCCAGATGGCTCGGCTCCAAGAGCTCTAAAATGCCTCCTTCCGCACTATCACATTGTAAAATCAACAGTCTTCCCCTCCCTCTCTCTCTCTTTCTACGAGAGCACCTCCTGCTCTTCTTGTTATCAGTTCCCTCTGAAAAATAGGCGTTTTTCCAGTTTGCGGGGAAAATGGGGAAAAATGTTAAAAATGCCAAGGACACATGTCCTGTGGTTCTTCTCCTTTTCGAATATGGTTTTCATTTAGGAAGCGGTTTCCAAACTGTTCTCTTCTTATTCTGTTCTTGAGAAGACCAAGGTCAGACAACTCTTTAGGTGTTTTAGGCGATCGTTTTTAGACGGTGCGGTTATCAAACTCGGTTGTGTTTTGTTTCCTCTGCTTTCTCTGCGTCTACAGTGATAGTACAGTCTCTATCTCTCGTTTCTCTGGGTCACTGCAAATATACAGTGTCTCTCTTTCTCGATCTCTAGCTTCTCTGCGTCTACTCTCAACACCCATCTCTTCTCTTCTCTAACCTCTCTGCGTCTCCTCTTCAACCTCGATCTCTCTCCAGGGTACTACAGAACACCACCTCCGCGCCCCCGCGGTTCCCTTCAAAACGCCCCAAAAAGTTTTGAAGCCACCCGAAAATGCGGACGTCGATATGGGTGGTGGCGCTGTGTGCGCTGCTCGCCACCGATGCGGCACGCCACCGCAAGTATAGACAGACTTGTAAGGATTCAAAAAATAATGAATACTAGGAGTTTTAGAGCTCATGAAAAACAAAGATCTTCTTGCAGATCAAGACATCGACGACAATTCCGAAGAGGTGTCGGACATCCAGATCACTGTGTTCCCCACCGAGAAAGAGGTCCGTGATGGACGCGACGTCTCGTTCGACTGCAGAGCGCGAACCTCGGACAACTCGGTGTACCCGACCACCAGATGGGCGAGAGTCGGAGGACCACTTCCCTCTTCTGCTCACGATTCTGGAGGCAGACTGACGATCAACCCAGTCGGACTCTCGGACGCCGGTACCTACATTTGTGTCGCCGACTTCAATGGACAGTCCGTTGAGGCGCGTGCCACTTTGAATGTCGTTTCGTGTAAGTTCTTCCCATCTCTATGAACTCGCATCTCAAGATGATATTCCAGACGGACCCCAGGAATCCTCAAACCCATTGCGACCGGCCGGCCAGTGCGCGGCCGACGAGAAGGCGTGCGGGAACAACGAGTGCGTGAAGAACGAGTACGTGTGCGACGGCGAGCCCGACTGCCGCGACCGCTCCGACGAGGCGAACTGCCCGTCGATCTCGAGAACCTGCGAGCCGAACGAGTTCAAGTGCAACAACAACAAGTGTGTGCAGAAAATGTGGCTGTGCGACGGCGATGACGACTGCGGAGATAACTCGGACGAGTTGAACTGCAGTGAGTCCACTTCTCTTACTGGTTGTCTTGAGTACATTCACATTTTCCAGACGCGAAATCCTCGGACACTGGCTGCAAGCCCACCGAATTCCAATGCCACGACCGTCGCCAATGCGTGCCCTCCTCGTTCCACTGCGACGGCACCAACGACTGTCACGACGGCTCCGATGAGGTCGGCTGCGTCCAGCCCACCGTCGTCGACCCGCCACAGACCAACCTTCAAGTGCCACGTGGCTCGACCTTCTCCCTCACCTGCAAAGCCGTCGCCGTGCCCGAGCCATACATCAACTGGCGTTTGAACTGGGGACCCGTCTGCGAGCCGCCACGCTGTCTCCAGACCTCCGAGGGTGGCTACGGAACGCTGACCATTCACGATGCTCAGTAAGTGTGTTATCAGTTGCGGGGCGCAGTTTCCCCCCAAACGCCCCGCAGAATGTTTTTGTAAACCAATTGTCGGCGTAAATTTACGACCTTCGTAGCTATCCCTCCCCTCCCAACCCCCCTATCACTAGCTATCTCTTATCATCACTTTTGCGAAATGTTTGTGCGGGGGTCTTTGAGAGAAGAGGGGAGAGAGAGAAGAGACCGGTTCCAAATAAGACATTTCTCAAGGCAATGCAACACTTTCAATCAAATTTATATGGAATTTAATTGACCGCATAGGCAGAAGAAAGGGAGGGGCTGCTGGTGATGATGATGATGTTGATGATGGGAAGGGAAATATCATTTTTGGGCGGTGTGGAGAGGGGTTATTACAGTAATTTGTAAAGTTGGGAAAGTGCGGTAGATCAAAAATTGTTGAATAGAGAGCAAAATCTGCAGTTATCTGGAGCTGTTTTATGTGAATTTACCGCAAAATGAGCGTTCACACCAGCGAACACGTGTACACACTTTGATTTCGCGCGTCGCTCTGCACGCATAGCTCAGTCGGTTACGCGATTGTCCGCCGGTCGGTGGACCATGGTTCGACACCGCCCCCCGGAACCACCTCGGACTGTGCAATCGCATCAGATTTTGAACACGATTTTCTCGAAAACTACTGAATCCTTTCGGCTGAAAATTTGGGGATAGACTAATATCGAGTCTGGCTATCGAATGATATAGCACATGTAGCATAACAAACCCCCATTCCAGACCAGTCGACCAGGGAGCCTACACCTGCGAGGCGATCAACGTGAAGGGCCGCGTGCTCGCCACGCCCGACTGCATCGTGCGCGTCGTCGACGACCACCGCCCAACGCACCCACCACCACCACCACCCACGGCTCCACCACAGAGAGCCACGTGCGACACGCGTGGCGCCGTCACCCCGTACGCCAACAACTACGGACAGTGCGAGTGCAAGTCGCAAGTCACCGGACCCAACTGCGACCAGTGCAAGCCCGGATCGTTCCATCTGAGCGAGAAGAGCCCGGACGGCTGCTTGAAGTGCTTCTGTTTCGGTGTCACCAATGACTGCAGAAGCAGCGGGTACTACAGGACCAAGGTGGGTGGTTGAGAGATTAGTGGTAGCGTAGTGATCGTGTAATGGGTACAGTGATCTGATAAAATGAGCTAATGTTTAGTGTAGCATGAGCAAAAAAATTCAAGATTTTATTATGCACAGTCTGTTTTGTCCTAGTCCAAAGTCTAAAAGCTTCATGTTTTCAGGACGCCGCTTGTGTAAGTGTCTGTCTTCAATGTCCTCGGTCAAGTCGTTTTCTTTTTCACTTTCATCTAACTCTCTCAGTTCCTATCTGTTCCTAACCTCCTCAGTTCCTCCTAACACAGCATGCCGACTCCGCCTCCTCTCCCAAATGTTTCCGTTTCCAAAAAGAGCCCATCTGGACCATCTCTGTTTCTAGGACCGTCTCATGTTCGCCGGCGACGCCGAAGGAGTCACCATGTCGGACATCGAGGAGCGCACCGTCGACCGTAACACCCCGTACACGTTCTTCAAGACCGGCTACCTCACCTTCGAGGGCACCACCGACGGCATCGCCAAGTACTGGCGCCTCCCCCAGCGCTTCCTGGGCGACAAGGTGACCGCGTACGGCGGCAAGATGGAGTTCGAGATCGAGTTCACCGGAAGTGGTTCGCACAGTAGTGAGCCGATGGTGGTGCTCAAGGGCAATCAGAACATCCTGGTGCATCGTGTTCGCAACCAGGAGCACGTGCTCCGCACCGACTCCCCTGTGAGAATCACCGTGGAGACTTATGAGACGAACTATGAGCAGTTGAATGGTGCGCCGGCTACTCGTGAGGACCTCCTCATGGTGTTGGCGGACCTCGACGCGTTCTTGATCAGAGCCACACATGTCTCGCACCAGACCTCCACCTCGCTGGGAGACGTCTCCTGGGAGATCGCAGTCGACCGGTACACACCCGATGGGCTTGCCCTAGAGGTCGAGCAGTGCGTCTGCCCGCCAGGCTACATTGGCACCTCCTGTGAGGACTGCGCCCCAGGCTACGAGAGAAGCGGCCATGGCCCATACCTCGGCACCTGTGTCCCGGTGCACCGGCCAGTCACCATTCAGTGTGGCCCTGGTGCAATTGCGCCCACCACGACGGGCACCTGCCAGTGCAAGGCCAGCGTGATCGGCCCGAACTGCGATCGGTGCGCGCCCAACTCGTTCGGCCTCGCGCCCGCTAACCCGCAGGGATGCATTCCGTGCTTCTGCTCGGGCGTCACCCAGCAGTGCTCGGCGAGCACTTATCGACGAACAACGGTGGGTTTCATTCATGTTCTTGCACTTTAGGCATTAGTTTCTTTGTGTCTCTTTTCAAATCATAAGCGGATCAAAGTAAAATGAACTTTGTTCTCGTCAGGAACTGATTGTAAAACTAAATCTAGGTCGGAATCGACTACACCCGTGGAGACCGTGACCAGCTCGAGCTCACCACCTCCGACTCCCGCCAGCCGTTCTCGCCGCAGACCCGCGCCTACGTCTCCGGACAGCAGATCGAGTTCCGAAGCTTCGAGGAGGCTCGCGGACAGACTCTCTACTGGAAGCTGCCAGAGAAGTTCTTGGGAGACAAGGTGACCGCCTACGGTGGCAGCTTGAAGTACACGTTCCGCTTCTCTGGAAACGGAAACAGCGATCAGTCGGCCGACGTGATCCTCCGTGGAAATGACATCGCCCTTCAGTACAAGCACCGAGAGCCATTCCATCCGGATAGAGAGAACACCGTGGAGATTAAGATCATCGAGACCAAGTGAGCCTTCTTTGAAAAATGTTCATTATCAGCATCTTTCCAGCTGGCAACGCGTCGACGGCCAACAAGCCACGCGCGAGCACCTGCTCATGACGCTCGCCGACCTCGACACGCTGCTCATCAAGTCCACCTACAACGACGACTGCTCCGAGTCGGCGCTCATCTCCGTCAACTTTGAGTTCGCCGAGCCGTACGCCCAAGGCCTCACCGCCGCCGAGGTCGAGCAGTGCGTGTGCCCACCGGGATACGTGGGAACCTCGTGCGAAGACTGCGCCCCAGGATACTCTCGCACCGGCGGAGGCCTCTACCTCGGACTGTGCGAGAAGTGCGAGTGCAACGGACACGCCAGCCAGTGCGACAAGGAGTACGGCTACTGTCTCGACTGCCAGCACAACACCGAGGGAGATCAGTGCGAGAGGTGCAAGCCTGGATTCGTGGGAGATGCTCGAAGGGGAACTCCGAATGACTGTCAGCCAGAGGCCACGAGAGCTCCGTGCCACTGCAACAATCACTCGCCGAGAGGATGCGACTCGTTCGGAAGATGCTTGCTCTGCGAGCACAACACCGAGGGAACGCACTGCGAGCGGTGCAAGAAGGGTTACTATGGTGATGCCACCAAGGGATCGCCTTATGATTGTACTCCATGCCCATGCCCGTGAGTTTTTTGTTGGGTGTAAATTGAAGAGCAGTTTCTGGTTTGAACTGTAAACTTTTTAGTATGGTTTTACTTCGTCATCTCTTGAAGCTTAAGATTTCTAGACAGCTATTCTGACAAGGGAAACGTCTTATGAATCTTCGAAGTTCCTTAACGAGACCTATATCATTCGAAAGCTCTTGTTTTAACAATTTCAGAACTATGTTTAATTCTTCCTATCGAGCTCATTGAGCCAAGATATGAAGCTCCAAAGTTGAGTACTGAAAAGTTTACCAGTTCAAACTTTGAAGCTTCATATCTCGGCTCACAGAGCTCCGTAGAAAAAACTAAACATAGTTCTGAACTTGTCACAACAAGGGCTTTTGAATGGTATAGGTTTCAACAAGTATGGATTTCTGAACATCAAAAGCTGAATTGTTCTCCAAGGACTCATCAGACTATTCTCTTGTGAAAATAGTCTTATCTAGATCAAACTAAGAAAACATCAAACTCCTGATCTTCCAGAGGAGCCTCCGACTGCTACCTCGACCAAGAAGGCCAGGTCGCTTGCCGCATCTGCCCAGCCGGACTGCAAGGACGTCTGTGCAACGAATGCGCTCCAGGATACACGCGCTCCAACAAGCCCGCTGGCCGCGTCTGTGAGCCCATCGGCCAGGTCACCAACGAGGACATCACGTTCGTCCAGAAGCCACATGAAGGTGAATCCGCCAAGTCGTCGGCACGTCGCCACCGGCGGCGACGAATTCGCGTCCGCTCGCGTTTCTACCATCACTAGTTGTGTGTTGTGTTTCTCAAAGTGTTTGTACCAAAATGTCCTTGTCTGTCCTGGATCTGGATATCAAAAACGTCTAAAAGAATCAAAAGATTATTTCAAAGTTCTATCCCTATCACACTCCCCCTCCACTCCCCCCCTATGATTTCCCCTCCTGCCGCAAAAGTTCACTTTATCGTTTCGCTTTTCTATGATTTTCTGTCGTTTCCTCGTCCATCATGTTTCTCTCTCTCTCTCTCTCTTGTTTTATCTCACTGCCAAAAATAACAAAAAAAAACAACCAATAATAAATATGTATATCACCCATCTGTGTACGTTGTTGTCTGTCCGTCGTCGTCGTATCAGTTTGTGTGAGTTTCGGTTCCCTTAATCCCAGTTTTTCTCTAGTGTTACGAGTGAGAATAATGGAGCCGCGTCGGCAAATTGCTCATCCTGGAGACAGAGTGCATTGGATTTGCCAGGTCACTGGATTCACGGTAAATAACACCTACCAATTTCTTTTAAACTAACATTTTGCTGAGTTTCCCTAATTTTTAGACCGAAAAGATCCACGTGGAATGGACGAAGGTGGGCGACATGTCGCTGCCCGCCAACGCCAAGGCCTACGACGGCTACCTGGTGCTAGAAGGCGTCGAGGCGCAGCACGCCGGCCAGTATAGATGTACGGCGACCACGGTGACACAGTACGCCACCGACGACGCCATGCTAACAGTGTCCAAGAGAATAAGTTGGTTTTGAAGTCGATTAAGTTGCCCTTATCCCTAACATACTGATTTTTTTTAGTGTTTTTTTGATTTCCTCTAATGTCACTTTGCTCCCCTACTCCACGTTTCCATGTTTTGAGCATGTCTTGAATGTGTCTATTCAGGCGGCCGTCCTCCACAGCCGGTCATCGACCCACCGCATCTCGTGGTCAACGAGGGAGAGCCAGCTGCTTTCCGCTGCTGGGTGCCCGGAATTCCAGACTGCCAGATCACGTGGCACCGCGAGCAACTCGGAGGACCACTTCCCCATGGAGTCTATCAGACTGGCAACGCGCTCAAGATCCCGCAATCGCAGCTGCATCATGCCGGCAGATACATTTGCTCGGCGGCCAATCAGTATGGCATTGGACAGTCGCCGCCGGCGGTTTTGGAAGTTAACAAACGTGTGTAACGTTTTGAGAGTTTTTTGAGCGCTTAACCGCATTTCAATGTGCGTGATTCATGTCAAGAAGTGTGCGCTACTTTTGTAATAGACGCAGAGAGCGAGAGTGAGAGAGACGCATCATTGCAAGAGACGCAGAGAAGCTAGGCTTTTCAAGTTTTATCAGACTAACCACCCTTAATCTTCAGCATCCATCCCACCAAAAGTGGACCCGATCCGTCAGACCGTTGACCGTGGCCAACCAGCGCGCTTCAAGTGCTGGGTGCCCGGAAACTCGAACGTCCAACTCAAGTGGTCCCGTCCAGGAGGCGGCATGCTCCCGAACGGCGTCCAGGAGCAACAGGGCATCCTCCACATCCCGAGAGCCACCGACCACGAGGCCGGACAGTACGTGTGCACTGCCACCGACCCCAAGGACAATGTGCCACTTCAATCGGAGCCAGTTAGCTTGAACATTAGAGATCCAGCGCCACGTGAGTTTACCTGGATCTTCAATGGTTCACTTTAAAACATTTTTAGCATCCGCAGCGCCACAAGTCGACCCGCCAAACCAGACTGTCAACGTGAACGATCCCGCACAGTTCAGATGCTGGGTGCCTGGAAATCCAAGAGCCCAACTCAAGTGGTCCAGAAAAGACGGACGCCCACTGCCAAGCGGTGTGCTCGAGAGGGACGGCTTCCTCCGCATCGACAAGTCGCAGCTCAACGACGCCGGCGACTACGAGTGCACTGCCACCGACCCGAACGGAGGCACCCAAAAATCCCCGCCAGCCCGACTCAACGTCAACCAGCCACAAGCCATCCAGCCGCAAGTGGACCCACCGGTGCAGACCGTCAACGAGGGAGAGCCATCGCGCGTGCGGTGCTGGGTGCCCGGACACCCGAACATCCAACTGCAGTTTGTCAAAAGAGGCCGGCGACCGATCCCAGTTCACGCGAGAGTGTCGCAAGGGCATCTGGAGATCCCGAGAACCCTTAAAGCCGATGAAGACGAGTACATTTGCATCGCCACCGACCCGAACACGAATCGACCCGTCGAGTCGAACCCGGCAAGGATCATTGTCAAGTCGCGTGAGTTGAGAGTGAAGTTCCCCCCCCCCCCCCCTCCCTCCCATCAACCCATGCATGCTCTTTCCGACTATCTTTTGGTTTTCTTTCTCTATCCCTAACCCCTTTCCAGCAATCAAGCCGATCATCGACCCCGCCGAGCAGACGGTGCCAGAAGGCTCGCCCTTCCGCATCCGCTGCTACGTGCCCGGATATCCCAACGTGCAGCTCTCGTTCCGCCGAGTGTCCGGACACCTCAACGAGGACGCCGACGAGAACAACGGACTGCTCGCCGTGCAGCGAGCCGAGCTCTCCGACGAGGGCGACTACATCTGCACCGCCAGAGACCCAGATACTGGAAGTCCAGTCGACTCGAGCCCCGCCACTGTGCATGTTACCAGTGGGGCCGCGCCGAATCTTGAAGCCCGTTAGTCACCATCTTCTCTTTTTTTTTCTTTTTTTATTTCTTTGGTTTTCTTTTCTGATCTGCTCCCATTGCACGTGGTGCCGTGTCTCTGTCGTGTACATGTCTCATCTGTCCCACTATTCAGAGCCACCTGCACATCCAGTCATCACCCCACAAACGCAAACCGTCCCCGAGGGAGATCCGGCCAAGATTCAGTGCTCTGTGCCGGGCAATCCGGCGGCTTCTCAGCACCTTTCCTACGAGAGAGCCGACGGACGGGCTCTTCCGTTCGGCTCCAGCGACGATCGCGGAGTCCTCATGATTCCGTCGACCCAGCTTCAGGACGCTGGGGAGTACATTTGTGTGTACTCGCCCGAGCACGGACACCCACTCAGAACCAACCCGAGCGTGCTTCACGTCACACCTGGTATCCTTTGTTGTTTTCCATTCTTTTTTTCCTTTTCTTTTAAACTTTCACAGTTTCCATCCACCTCTATCGCCCTCTCCCTATCACCCCTCACTTTCAGAAGGTGCACCACCACGCCCGGTCGCCACACCACCACTGCTCCAGGTCGCGCCGGGCTCACCAGCACGATTCAACTGCGTCGCGCACTCGGACACACCAGCGCGCATCCACTGGGGATACCGCGAGGAGAACGGAGCACTGCCGGAGCACGTGAATCAGGACGGCGACGACATTGTGATCTCTGCAGCCGGCGACGACAACGTTGGCGAGTACGTGTGCTCGGCGACGAACGACTATGGCACCGGAGTCGCTGAGCCAGTCCGGCTGGAAGTTACCGAGGGTTTGCACTTTTCACTCTTCACTCTTTCCCCTTTTTCACCTTTTGTGTATTGCATGCTCCCTTTAGGAAGTAGCGTCCAGCTCCTTACCAAATGTTCTTTTCAGACCAAGAGCCCCCAACCGCCGTCGTGGAGCCACGCACGTGGAACGGGAAGCCAGGAGAGCGACACCAGTTCAGATGCATCACGACCGGATCGCCTACTCCAAAGATTACATGGACTGGACCCAACGGATCGCCTCTACCGCACGACGTTACACCGCTTGAGCCAAATATTCTCGACTTCTCCAACGGCCGCTCCGAACTCAACGGAGACTACACTTGCACAGCTTCGAACCCTATTGGCGAGGCCGCCGACCACGGATCGGTCAACATCGGACCTTCCCTCACTGTTAAGACGAATCCGGCTGGGCCGAAACTGATCGTGACCGTCGGCGAGCCGCTCCAGGTGAAGTGCGAAGCTTTCGGAGCTCCGGGAGATCCGGAGCCAGAAGTCGAATGGCTTCATGACCCGGGACCGGAGAGAGGAGACCTGCCAGAGGACTTCAAGCCGGTCACCATCTCGGAGCAGTTCATCAGACATCCAAACGTCGGGCTCCTCAACGCCGGCGTCTACACTTGCAAGGGATCCAGCGCACACGCCACCGCTACCAAGAACATTTATATCGAGGTGGTGGAGCCGTCGAGAATCGCCACTGTTTCCATCCTCGGAGGATCGTCGCAATGGTTCGACCAGGGCGAGAAGGGAGAGCTGATTTGCACGGCGACCGGAAGCTCGCTGGTGGATCGTCTCGAGTGGGAGAAGGTCGATGATCAGCTGCCAACTGATGTCGAGGAGCACAATGAGCCAGGACTCTTGCACTTCCCAAGCTTCAAGGTATGGGGGTTTCTAAATTCTACTAATGAGACCTATATCATTCAAAAGCTCTTGTATTGAAGAGTTCAGAACTACAGTTTGTTTTTTCTACGGAGCTCTTGGAGCCGAGATATGAAGCTCCAAATTTTAGTACTGAAAAGTTTACGAGTTCAAACTTTAGAGCTTCATATCTCGGCTCACAGAGCTCCGTAGGAAAAATGAAGCATAGTTCTGAACTCGTTAAAACAAGGGCTTTCGAATGATATACAATATAAATTCTTCCTAATTCTTGGAGCCGAGATATGGAGCTCTTTACACTGTCAAATTCCAGAACTCCTACGCCGGAGAATACCGCTGCAACGGCTACCGCAACAACGAGATCATCGCCAGCGCCGCCGTCCACGTGCACTCCTCCTCCGAAGCCGACGACGAGCCAAAGGTCGAAATCGAGCCGCCACGCGTTCGTGTGGTCTCCCAGGGCGACAGCATTGTGCTCAAGTGCTCTGTGCAAGGTGAGCCCGCTTCTCTTTTTGCTCTTCCGCCTTCTAATCTCTAGTCCAGATCCGAAAGCACGCGTGCTCTGGTGGCACGCCACCGAGGATCTTGTCTCGTTCACTAACGTCGCCAACACTAACCACTTACACCTGAAGCACGCCGATCTGTGCGATCGCGGCTTCTATTATTGTACGCTGGAGTCGACGAACTACGAGGTCGGACAGTCGGCGAACATTGTCATCGTGCAGCAGCAGGGCCCGCTAGGTTACGTGTTTTCTTTGGGTTGTGTCCGTTGTGTCAGAAAATCATGTCCGAAGTGTGAAAACTAACTGGGAAGGGAAAAAGGGCTTGCAGGTTCAATGGAGCTTCTGAATGTTTCTAACACTGTCAATGTCATCTAACACTGTGAAAAGGTATGTTTGGGTTACTGTAGCATGTGGGAGAAATCACAACAAGCTTGGATTACTGTATCATGATACTAATGAAATGTTGAGCGTTGCTGTAGCAACTTTTAAAGGGATACTGTATGATTCTGCACCGGGTTACTGTAGCTTTTACACGCCTCAAGATAACTGTAGCACCAGCTTCTCCACTATTAAGAATTCTATTAGAATCAACTCAATTATAACCTCCCCATCCATTTTCTTTCCAGGAGCCGAAAACGGCGAGCACTTCAAGTGGGCTCTCCTCCGCGGCGGCTCCCTCGTCCGCCAACTCGGCACTGAGCCAACGCTCGAGATCAACAAAGCGGACCCGTCGAACGATTTCGGAGTCTACCGATGCAACGTGGAAGACAACAACGGGCTCGTCATCGGCTCCGCGTACACCGCGGTGTCCGTCGGCCAGCACGACAAGACTCGTGAGATATTTTTGGGAAGCGGGGCACATCGGACATGATTTTTTGGACACTCTTCTGATAAAGAGAACGCCTCATACTGATTGTAAGGTTTCAGATGCTCAACTGGTGAAATTCGACGACAAGTCGGATGCCTCATTCACCTGCCCAATCTACTCGGTACCTGGCTCGAAGGTCGAGTGGATGTACGAGAACGGAGAGCTGCCCGCCAAGGCAGTACCCAATGGAAACAAGATCGACATCAAGGAGTTTGACGACACCTCATCTGGAAGCTACGTGTGCAAGGTTTCATTCGAGGGCAATGTTGTCGAGGGATTCGTCAATGCGCAGATGTTTGGTACGCCTCTCCTTTCCTTTTGAACTAGTGTAGTTACAATAATCACTTCCAGTCCCCGATACGATCATCCAAGTACTTCTGGAAGTGTCCTCGGAATCCCCACAAATCGGAGACCGCGCCTGGTTCGACTGCAAGGTCACCGGAGACCCATCCGCTGTGATTGTGTGGAACAAGGAGGGAAATGACGACCTTCCACCCAATGCTCAGGTATTTTCACTACCTTTTCACCTTGAACCTCTTGAACTATGATAACCATGAGCTGAAAGTGAGCGTCCTTTCCATTAACCCCCCGGTTTCAGATATACCCTATTCTTAGACATGACGTGATTTGCAACACGACTGTAAGTTTGTTGAACGTATCGTGTTGAAAGCGTTGAGTTCGTTATCATCCCCTGAAGATTACAGTTCATTTCCCCTTTGAAAGAAACTATGATTTATCATGATTTTCTCTGATTTTCTCTGATTTGACTGTTGTTATGTTTGCATGCAAATCTGACAATGAGAACCGAAACAAAAGAGCTCTAGGACTTTACATGGGAATGGTTTGATGAGTTCTAATGAAACTTATATCATTTGAAAGCTCTTGTTCTGACGAGTTTAGAACTGTATCCCATTCGTCATACGGAGCACTGTGAGCCGAATTATAAAGCTGCGAAATTCGAACTGAAAAGTTTGCAGTTCAAACTTAAGAGCTTCATATCTCGGCTCACAGAGCTCCATATGAAAAATTGAACACAGTTCTGAACTTGTTAAAACAAGAGCTTTCAAATGATATATAGTATGGGTCTTCCTAAGCTCTTGGAAGCTCTTGGAGCCGAGATATGGAGCTCCAAAGTTTAAACTTTTCAGTACTGAACTTTGGAGCTCCATATCTCCGCTCACAGAGCTCGGTAGAAAAAATGAAACACAGTTCTGAACTCGTCGAAACAAGAGCTTTTGAATGATCCATAACACAGGTTAGTTCCAAACTTTTGAAGCCGATATATGGTGCTCCAAAGTTTAAACTGATATAGGTCGCATTAGGCAACTTCGGAGACTCATCACACCATTCCCTAAATCGTTCAAATTCCAAACAATCATGCCAGGTTCTCACTAATCGTTATCAGTTCCCCTCTCTCCCCACAACGCCTTCAATTTCCAGGTCACCGGAGGCCGTCTCCTGTTCACCGACCTCAAGGAGGACAACGCGGGCGTCTACCGCTGCATGGCCAAGACGAAGGCGGGCCCGCTCCAAACACGCACAGTGCTCAACGTCGGCTCCGGCAAACGCAAGCGAAAACACCTCGGGAACCGAAGAGGACGTCGTCTGAGACACCGCAGACGCAACGCGCCGCGTGACGCCGCCGCCGCCTCCCGCAAAACGCGCACCACCACGAAGCTGTTCGGCTCCTGGTTCTAAAGGGGCTCTCGGCCAGTGGTGTACACAGCATCTCCCCGATTTTAGTGTGCTTTTTTCAAATCCTAACCAGTTTCTAAACGTTTTGCCACTGCCCAACCGGTAACCGGTGTGTTACATAATTGACCTTTTTTCCTAATTGTTCGATATTTGAATTCACATTTTCCATTTTCTATTTTCAATTTTCCCCCTTTCCAACTTTCACCCCCCAATTCTTGTCGTTTTCCCATTCTTTGCTCTGTGGTGCTGCAGTGATAAATATTTTCCAATTCTTCCCATAAAACATCATCTTCTTCTTTTTTATTAGTGTCTTAACCGTCCCTGTGCTTTTCCAGTATATGTACCGATGTGAGAATAAATAAACTCTAGCAAGGTACTGGATACTTGTGTGTGCATTTTGATTGGAGTGCCTTTCGTCCGAGAACTATATCAAGATATGGAGTTGTTTGGAAGAGTCTGAAAAAAGTTGAAGAATTGTATACAGAAGGAGTGTTCCAGTGATAAAAGCATGGGAAATGAGATTGAAGTAGAGTTAACAGTTTTAACAAAAGGGAGAAGTAAGGTAGCGGAGTCCACGAGAAGTACACGAAAGAAGAGGCAGGGAGCTATGTAGTAGACGCAGAGAAGTTAGAGAACGAGAGAGAGAGGGAGAGAGAGAGAGAGAAAGAGGGAGAGAGAGAGAGGGAGAGAGAGAGAGAGAGAGAGAGAGAGAGAGAGAGAGAGAGAGAAAGAGAGAGAGAGAGAGAGAGAGAGAAAGAGACAGGAGCTTTGTAGACGCAGAGAAGCTAGAGAACGTGAGAAACAGAGCTTTTGTAGAAGACGCAGAGAAGCTAGAAAACGAGAGTGAGAGAGAGAGAGAGAGAGAGAGAGAGAGAGAGAGAGAGAGAGAGAGAGAGGGCTTTGTAGGAGACGCAGAGAAGCTAGACAAGCTAAAGAAAGAAAGACAGTGCAATTTCAAGAGACCCAGAATTCGATTCCAGACGACCTTTTTCGGCTCCCTCTATTCCAATGCTCTTTCCGATGCTCCAAAACCCCGCCCCTTTTCCAGAAGACCATTCCTTCACAGTCGCCGAGCCACTGCCAGTCATCTACACCGTCGGAGAGCCCGCGTTCCTCTCGTGCATCGGAAAAACCGAGACGAAACCTAACCAGAGTGTAGTTTGGAGTCGAGCCGAAGGAGACCTCCCATCGGGATCTCATGTACAGCAAGGAGTGCTGGTGCTCCCTTCGGTACATCGGAATGATGAGGGATCGTGAGTTGCTCTTAACTTAAAGTTAACATCCAGAAGATAAAGGAGAACATGTTAAGATACACTTGCGAGATAGTAAAGGAGGAAGAGCCGGTGTACTCAACTGTGGATCTGCAAGTGGAAGACTTTGTCCCGATAATCGCTGGAGAGCCCATCGAGCTGCCACCTCTCACTGATGAAGAGCTTGTTAATTTTGACATTGAGATCACGCTGAACTCATCTAATCTAAAGGGAATCATATTTGAAACCCGAAGGATCAACTCGGGAGACTTATTGGCTCAACCTTTCGATACAGTGCACCACGAGGCGCGGATCACGGAGCATGGCACCATTCTCTATGAGTTTGATATGGGATACGGAAGACGTGAGTGCACCAAAACTTCGTAATGAGTTCTTCTGAATTCTTTTCAATTCAGAAATCATTGAAACCACAAACCCAATCAATCCAAATGAGTGGAATGTAATAAAAATTCGGAATGATAAGGGGCAGGTGAAAGTGCAATTGAATGACGAGCCAGCTACCATTAGGACGCATTCGAATCCACTTCCAAGATTGAGTGCGGGAGTTAATAGGCCAGTGTACATTGGAGGGAGATATGAGCCAACTAGTGAGCAGGACGATTTTAATGGTGAGACTTGATATGACTTGACTCTTCCTCAATATTCAACAACATCATTGAGTTCCAGGCATCATCAGTCAAGTGATCCTCTCCGGAGAAAACGTGGGTCTTGGAAACGCCCGTATCCCCGTCTCAGTGCACAAGTACGACGCATGTGCATCCACCAACCTCTGCCTGAACGGAGCCACCTGCCGCAACGCGAACAACTACCACGGCTTCACCTGCGAGTGCTCCTCCAAGTTCCACGGCGAGTACTGTCAGTGGCGTTCTGCCAGCTGTCACGAGGAGAATTGCAACTCGGGGATTTGTCTGGACAACGAGGAGAGTTGGCAGTGCGTGTGTCCGCTTGGCACGGGTGGCTTGAGGTGTGAGGAGAAGGTGGAGATTCCACAGCCACTAGGTTTCACCTCAGACACCTCGTTTTTAGCTGTCCGCAAGCCGGTGAAGTTTGAATCGGTGAGAAGACAGAGAGCCCTAGATAATAAAACATTACCCTTTTCCAGATAAAAATGAAGCTGCGCCCACAAGCAGACTCGGATGAGCACATCCTTATGTACTTCGCCTCCGAGTACGGCTCAGGAGCCAAACAGTACACCTCCCTGTCACTCATCGACAATCAGGTGGTGCTCACCGTAAATCGCCCCGATAAAGAGGCGGAGAAGATTCGAAGCGAGCCTCTCGAACGGGGGAAAATGATCGATGTGGCCGTCTCGCAGGCTGATAATCTACTCGTGATGACTGTCAATGGCAATCAGGTTTCCACGGTGAGTCAGAGAAGACTATTTATGATTGTAGTTGTATCATGACGTCATCTATTCAGATTGAATCTGATACGCTGAAACCGGGAACGGAGATCTTCATCGGAGGACTACCGCCGGGGCTCAATTCCCCGTTGGATGTGGTGGAGCGCTCGTTCCAAGGATGTGTCTATGAGATTTATATCAATTCGGAAGACGTGGATCTTCAGAATCTCTCGTCTTCGGGAGATATCTCGTCGTGCGAGGACTCGATTTTCCCGATGGAGGATGAGGAGCCGATTACGGAGGAGCCGGAGCCAGAGCCAACCACAACTGAAGAGCCTACAACGACCACTACTGAAGAGCCCACTGAAGAGCCCACCGAAGAACCCATCACGACCACTGAAGAGCCCACCACGGAGCTTCCAACGACTACTGAAGAAGTCTACCATTATTACGACATTCAGAAAGATCTGGACCCAGAAATTATTATTCCCACAGAAACCACAACCATCGAACCTACAACCACCATTACCGCAGCTGGAGTCATTCTTCCCACTGATCCTATAGATGGTAATAAAAGGGGCCGGGCTTGCATCACTTTGAATTTTCAGAAAACGATGTGTCGGATGAAGAAGAAGAGCTCTCGTCAGTAGCTACAGTGATCCCGGACGAGGAGCCCGAGCCTGCGGACGATGAGGATTATAGCGAAGGAACTCTGCCGCCAGATTCTGAAGAGGATTGTCCTGATGGTAGATCAGAATTGACAATGTTTTATGTGTTGAGAGTTTCAGGAGAATGTGCTCTGCCCACGGAGCCGGAAGTGAGCATCTGTGCCAACTCGACGTGCGGGTTGAACGGACAATGTGTCCCTCGAAACAAGACGCATTACACCTGCGAGTGCAAACTGTATTATGATGGTCCGACGTGCAGTCTTTGTGAGTTCAGCAAACCCCTGGAGCAAGTGATCAATTCAAAACTGAAACTTTCAGTCAAACCAATCGAGCACGCTGCTCGATTCGATGGCGACGCGTTCATCGAGCTCTCGTCGGATGAGTTCCCTCATCTGACGTCCGAGAAGGATGAGGTGGTGGCGTTCAAGTTTAAGACGGAGCAGCCGAATGGAGTGCTCTTGTGGCAGGGACAGAGGCCGACGGTGACGCAGATGGAGGACTATATTTCAGTGGGAATTGTGAATGGGCATTTGCACTTCTCGTGAGTTTTGTAGTAGACATAGAGAAAATAGAGAGGAAGAGAGGGAGAGATTGATAGTAGACGCAGACAGTTAGAGAGGAAGAGAATCAGATTTGTAGACGCAGACAGTTAGAGAGGAACAAAGTTAGAGATTGATAGTAGACGCAGAGAAGTTAGAGAACAAGAGAGTCAGAGATTGATAGTAGACGCAGAGAAGTTAGTGAGAAAGAGAGTCAGAGATTGATAATAGACGCAGACAGTTAGAGAGGAAGAGAGTCAGAGATGTAGACGCAGACAGTTAGAGGAAGAGAGTCAGAGATTGATAATAGACGCAGACAGTTAGAGTAGCAGATAACTACTGTGTTACTTTGAGATATCCAGAGAAGCTAGACAAAAAAGACAAAGACTGATAGTAGACGCAGACAGTTAAAGAGGAAGAGAGGAAGATATTGATAGTAGACGCAGGGAAGTTTGAGAGGAAGAGAGTCAGAGATTGATAGCAGACGCAGACAGTTAGAGAGGAGGAGAGTCAGAGATTGATAGTAGACGCAGACATCTAGAGACTCTCTTCAGATACGAACTTGGCGGAGGAGCCGCCCACCTTATCTCAGAAGACCGTGTGGACGATGGAAAGGAACATAGCGTGAGATTCGAACGGAAAGGTCGAGAAGGACAGATGAAGATCGACAACCACCGAGAAATAAACGGCCGGAGCACTGGCATCCTCGCGATGCTCAACGTCGACGGCAACATCTTTGTGGGCGGCGTGCCGGACATCTCGAAAGCCACCGGCGGGCTCTTCTCGAGAAACTTTGTCGGCTGCATCGCCGACGTGGAGCTCAACGGCGTCAAACTGGACCTGATGGCGACGGCGATCGACGGGAAGAATGTGAAGCCGTGCGACGAGTGGATGCATCGGAAGCGGTGGCTCTATCGGAGAAGGGTCCGGTGAATAGGGATTATTTCATTTTTGTCTTGTCTGTGATATGATTGTCTTTATTTTTTGAACACTTTCTACGATAAATAATAAATTGGTTCGTTTCTTGCACTATTTTGTATACGGTTGAAGGGCAAATTGGCAAATTAAGTGAATCACCCTTCTCACTTTAAACTCGCAACGATATATAAAGACAGAAGAGACTGAAACAGGATCGTTCACAAGTCGAAAAGCTATCGATGACGCCGATCTTAAACTTATTCACCATCATTTTCATTTTCGTTTCTCCTTCTCAATCGTCCTCCATCGGATAATTGCGCTGCCCTACATCTTTCCCCCCGAGGGCCGCGTTCCTAATCATTATCTCTCTTCTGGCTTTTCCATATCGATTGTCTTCAGATGCGACTGGTTGTGTGTGTCGCTGCTCTTGCAGCGATGGGCGTTGCTCAGCTCGTGCCGAATCACGCGAGCATCAATGAGAAGCGGAAGCACATCGAGGTCGACTCGGCGTGGTTGGATAAGCGGCAGAAGGAGGTGCAGAGGGTGAGTTAGAGATGGGGTTTTGGTGAGAGACGCAGAGAAACTAGACAGTTAGAAAGATAGAGACGCAGGAAGGAGGTGATGAGTGTGAGTTAGAGATGCAGTTTTGGTTGGAGATGCAGAGATGGTAGAGATGTGATTTGTGTAAGAGACGCAGAGAAACTAGAAAGTTAGATTGATAGAGACGCAGAGATGGTAGAGGTGTGATTTTCGTAAGAGACGCAGAGATAACAGAGCCAACTAAGTGTAGAATGGACGCAAGTGAGACAAGTTAAAGAATAGACGCAGAGAAACTAGACAGTTAGAATAGAGACGCAGAGATGACAGACAGCTCAAAAGCGTTATTCGATTAGAGATACCTAATGATAAGAGACGCAGACACTGTAGGCCACTAGACCTAGACAATCAACGATCACGTCACCACGAAAAACCCGTTATCCACCTTCAGGTAGCGCTTGACGCATCGAACAAAGAGAAAGTGGTGCTGGATCTGCTGAACACCAACCAACGCTTCAGCGCCTCGTCATCCGGCAACGTCGCCGCCGCCGAGACGTTCGACGGGAAACGAGCACAGGTGCAGAAGATTGGCGACAAGGGAGGCATTGCGACGGTGGATGGGCATAAGTGAGTGGAAGGGGTTGATAGGAATGATAAGAATCTGGAGATGATTCAGAGCTCAACTCCGCACCAAGACTGATGGGGATGGAGAGCATGCGCTGTTGAAGGCCGACGGGAAGTATGAGCTGGATACGATTGCAAAAGGAGATTTGAAAGGGGATCCGTCGGTGAGTTTGATGAGGTGATAAGGATAATGAAAATCAGATGTGTTTCAGCAAACCGAATTTGAAGCCGTGAACGAGAAGCTGGACTTTAAGCTGAACCCGCACTCTCATAATAATAATACTGGAGATGGAACGATATCTTTTTATGATAAGGTTTGTAAATTATGAGCTCTAACACTTCCTCAACTTCTTTGATTACAGGAGAAAGACAAGAACGGAAAATACGCGTACACCATCTCCCAAACCGGCAAGAAAACCGACGCCACTCTCTCCGCCGACAACCTCATTGGCTCCGACCTCGAGCAATCTCTGTTCGGCAGAAGGAACAATAAGTATCACTGCACAGCGGAGACACCTGGAGTATCCCAGTGCTACGATGCAAAGGGTCATTCAGTCGGAAAAGTAGTGGCGGATAAGAATGGAAACACGGTGGTCTACAATGATAAGGATGTGCCGATCGGGACGGGCTCGGTGAAACAGACCGGACCACGGTCTTATGAAGCTGTGATTTCCAAGAACCTGTTTATCGCGAAACTGAAGGATGTGAGATCGGCGCCTTGCTGCAAGGAGTTGACTGGACAGGAGTGCACACAGCCTATCAAACTCGCGAATCCAACCTTCAACCATCCATCGCAAAGAGAAGGCGATGGCACTGTGCATCTCACCTGGCCAGACTGCTTCGATATGGGAATTGATATCACTCTGCCTCCCGGGGTGCATATTAATAAGCTCGCGATGAAGTTGGATGTGTCGATTCAACCCATTGGAAAACTGAGGTGCATGGATGTGGCGACGTGTGGAAGAGAGTGCTTCTATTGTGACTGGTGTAAGGAGTCGAGGAAGTTGAAGTTGTTGGAGAACACAGAGGGAAATCTTTGCCGTGCCACTGGAGAGAGAACCTATCGCCTGACAACCCGGCTCTGTCCACCTCCAGAGGATCCCAACTTTACTATGTGCACGGCTTTCTCCAAGTCGGTTTGGCAGAAGGATTACTGGCAAAAGCAAGGCGCTGTGGATGTCTGGATGAAGTTCTACGAGCGCGGACAGACGCGTCCCGAGCTCGAGAAGGAGTTCTTCGCGCAGATCGACAACCCGCTTCTCGGCAAGGCCTTCAAGTTCGCTATCATCGGCGAGTGGCTCGCCGCCAACTCCCTTGATCAAGGCTCGTACACCCCCACCAACTCGGAACTTTTGGAATACTGGGTGTCGAAGAGAGACCCGGACCGTCTGTTGGCTTGTCAGCACGCGGTAGTGGACTACGATATCGAGGGAGCCAAGGTCAAGACGAACTTGTTGTTCGAGGCGGCCACTACCGCCAACTCGATCCCGAACATTTTGAAGGATAAGAAGTGCGGGGCGTTCGAGAAGCTGCAGGAGGATCGGTTCCAGAAGGAGGCGGCGGATTATAAACGCACTTCTGGTGGTGGAAACTTCTTGTCGGGACTTGGAGGCTTCCTGAACACAGTGAGAGGATAAGGACTTCGGAGGTTGATTTTCATAATTTATTCCTAACTATTGCTATGTTTTGTTTGTATATACAATTTTATATAAACGGTTTGATCTCTTTCAAACGAGCTGTTTTTGAATGAAAAATAGGCTACACAAAATGTCGTAATCCCTCGTTATCTCCGAAACAATGGCAGGATGTGATTACGGGACTGGTTTTACAAGCTTCTCGAGGAGGAAAAAATGAAAAGACCTTCATTCCCCCTCTAATTTGTCAGAAATATGAAGCGATTGATTTTCTTCTCCCTACTATTCCAACTCTGTCTGTCCAAATCTTTACGCCCTGAAGACCCCTTCAAGACCAAATTCGTGGCTTCTAAAAGTGAGGAGGTGGATCCAGAAGATGACATTTCGCTCGAAGAATCGCATGAAATGGTGCGCATCACCACCACCAGAGCTCCCCGTCTGCTCTATGCTCCACAGACTCACAACCACCTCCTCTACTCGGTTTTTCCAAGTCTCCAGAAGGAAAAGGACTGGAGAAAGTACTGCCCGGCGAACCAGTATCAGTTCCAAGTGACCTGCAGGCCTGGCAAGAAGCTGAGGTACGATCTGCAGTTGTTCTGCCAACAGTTCTCGGATATGTGCGGAGTGCCCAACATCAATTTGTATCCGAGTAGATATCAGACGGCGGAGGACGAGGGAAGACCGGCTGGGTATGGACAGAAGCAGAAGAATGGAAACTTTGGAATTGGAAGGAGTTGGGCGTTCGGACTGGGAGCCATTCCGGGTATGGAGTTCAGGACCAGTCAGGGAGCGGATATTGGTAATGAGAAGTTGCCGTTCTTTGATCAGGTATGTGGAAGTTGGGATTTATAAAAATTGCTCTGAATTGGTATCATTCGGAAGGTATTTTTGTGCGGATTTCAAATCTGTTTTCCATTTGTCTCAATGAGCTCTGTGCGCCGAGATATGGAGCTCCAAAGGTGACCACACTTCTGGACTTGTTTCAGTACTAAACTTTAGAGCTCCATATCTCGGCTCAAAGGCCTCGGTAGAAAAAATGGAAACCAGTTTTGAAATCCTTATAACAAGACCTTTCGAATGATACTAATCCCGTTCTAAATGGCACTTTGAGCCGAGATATGAAGGGCAAAAGGTTGAACTGACTACACTTCTGGACTGGTTTCGGTACTAAACTTTAGAGCTCCATATCTCGGCTCATAAAGCTCGGTGAAAAAAACTGAATACAGTTTTGAAATCCTCACGAAAAACTCTTTTGAATGATACTAATTTCGTTCGACCAACTTACTTCCTCAGATCGGCGGAATGATGCTCAACTACGGAGGCGAAGTCGGTGTGCTCGGCCACCGCACCGGCAAGGGACCAGCTCGCTCGATGAACGCACTGGCTCGCGACTACCCATCATTCGGTCTCGGCCCACCGAACCCGAGAGCCGACTCACAGTTTGGCGAGTCCATGGCGAAGGCTCTTGGCGTTCCAGGTGTCAACAACGTGTTCTCTAAACTGGCGAAGAACTCGAAGAACAAGAAGATCACGGGTTACGAGCCAGGATATGGAGCCGTCAATCCGCATGGTCCATTTGCTATTGGAAAGGTAAAAGACATTCTTGTCGGAAACGTTGAAAAAAATAACACTTCCAGACTGATCTTGACGATCTCAACTTGCCCGCCGGATTTGGAGCCATCGAGGTGATTCGAGGAAGTGGAATGGGAATTGGAAAGAAGTAATGATTGTTAATCGTAATAATTAAAAAGAAGTGCAATATGTATATATCAAAGATCATGAAACTAAAAAAAACTTCATTCTCACATCCAAGACCTATCCAACTCTCTAAAATACGTATTCGTCTGCTGGTTGGTATCAAAAACCAGCTGATTTCCAAAAGTATCCTGAATTCTGATAGAGTTAAACGATTCCGATACGGACTCCGACGGCTTCACTTGATTCCGAGAAATGCCAGTTTTCACTCGTCGAACTCTGGAGATGATGTGCTCGAGCTCCGCTTTGTATTTTGGATTGTGATGGTAGATCACGAATGGGGTTACTATGGCGTACCTGGAAAGGGAGTTTGATATAAAAGATTAAATGGAAGGCTTACAATAAGCAAATCGTGTCGAACACCACCGTATTCAAGTTCTTCCACGACCTCGAAATGTCCAGATTATCGATGAGCAAGCAGATTGGACCACTGATTTGGAAGAACGCGATGCTCATTGCTAACCTCCCGAAGAACTGAAAAGTCTTACTTTTTATAGATGACAATCCTATTATTATGATTATTAGTCTGAGTCACCCACCAAAGAAAACCGGATGTTCTCGGAAATTTGAAACCGTTGAGCGAGTGAGTAACCGCCGCCGTCATGTCGGTTGCTCCGGTAGTAGTACTTCCGATTCACGAGGAAGTTGATATGGTTACCCTGAGCAAATCGAATTCAAGTAAATAAGTTAGTTGATAAGAGAACGAACCAGGTAGGCGAGGCAGCTCAGACCAATGAACACTCCGACGTGGGGAATGGTGCTGGCGGCTGAAAATGGGATCTCTGCGTCTATGTCTTTATCTCTACCTGTCTAGTTGTCTGCGTCTACTATAGTGTCTGCTTCTCTAACCGTCTAGTTGTCTGCGTCTACTATCATCTCTGCGTCTCTAACCGTCTAGCTGTCTGCGTCTATTAGAGTGTTTGCTTCTCTAACCGTCCAGTTGTCTGCGTCTACTATCATCTCTGCGTCTCTAACCGTCTAACAGTCGGCGTCTACTTGTTTTCTGCGTAACTAACCCTCTAGCAGTCTCCGTCCCCTTTCGACACAACTCTAACCGTCTAGCCTTCTGCGTCTATCTCCTAACTTCACATCTTCACTCACCATTATGAAAATCATACGCCGAAACGAATGCGATCGAGTAGATGGCCCAGAGAATGATGCACACCAACCACGGCCTCTGATTTCTCTCGTAGTCATCCAGAAACCACGTGGCAAACCATCGCTCGGCAACGAACGCCCACAGGCAGTAGAAGCCGGGGAAACAGAAAAGAGCACGGAGCAAGGAGATTGTGTAGAAGATACTGTTGTTCAGGTCGTCTCCTAGAAGGAAGAAAGCGTCTATTGGTGGTGTCTCTGATTGTCTAGCTGTCTGCGTCTACTACTAACTCTCTCTCTCTCTCTCAAACGTAACAATTACCAGCAGGTGAATCCACTATCAACAAAACTTTCTGCGCCAAACACATGACATGTCCGATCACACATGGCAGATAAATAGAGTGATGAATTTTCTGAGTATTCGTCGCAAATTGCCCCGTTTTAATGTCAATGTACACATTCAGCAGGTAGTAGAAGAGTCTGAAATCTCGAATTAACCTCCTTAAAGCCATATTTAACTTACACGATGAAAATGAGCAAGACTTGCAAGTAAAACACTGTGAGGTAGATTGGATAAGTGCCCTCCTCGATCGAGTAGGTCTTGTTGAAATACTTGATGAACATTCTGTCTGGAATTGGGTCAACAGTGAGGGGAAACGACATAAAGGGCTCAGAAATCAGAAGTGTGCAGGTGATTTTGGAAAGAGTTCTAGACGCTTTAAGTAGGCATAAAGTACGCGTGACGCAGTGGTTATTGGATTCAAGTCGAAAAGTCTCAGTCACTCAAATGTTACAATTAAGTGAGAAAGTAAAAGATCAAGGTGCTAGTAGGAGCAGACCAATTGGTTCAAGTTGTGGAAGAGTCTGCATCTACTACCATCTCTGTGTCTCTCGCCGTCTAGCTCTCTGCGTCTACTACCATCTCTGTGTCTCTAACCGTCTAGCTCTCTGCGTCTACTTTGAAAAGTGATGCTCTAGTCCAAAGAATGAAGGAAGCACATTCTCAAAAAAAACAAAACATCATGGGAAAGTTCACTCTTTGTTTTTCTGACAATGAATTCAGTGAATCGAAATAATTATGTGATCAGTCGCTTCAAAACCAAGAAAAATACAGAAATTATTAGTTTTTGGTTCGCTTCCATCAACAACATCTGAAAAAAGGAGCAAAATGAGCAAGAGCTCCAAAAGCACAACAAAGTTTCTCACGATCCGACCAGTCAAAGTTCTCAGTTGCTCTCTGCTAATCAAGTTTTTCAGCGTTTCGAGCCAAATCCACTTATTCTCAACCATTTCCGTTTTTAGTATCAAAATCATTCATTCTCACGCGGATATGTGACACCATTTTAATAAGTAGGGAGACAAATGCACCATAAAAAAGTTTTGAAAAAAGTCGAAGAAGTAATCCAAAAGAAATCTGCAATGTGGGCTGTGGGAAACACCAAACAAGTGAAAGAAAATAGGGGGGACGAGGTATTGGGGGAGAAAACGAAGGTGATTCATAATCAAGCAGAGTAGCGGAAAACAACGCCCTGGTTGGGCTCCAACTCAATTTCCTTTGCGCCAAAGTCGACTGTCTGGCGGGCGTAGAAGACGTCACAGTTTGAGGTGGCCGTCACGATCTGCAAGTTCATTTTTTGATCGTGTAGTGGTTTGGAAGATAAGCAGAGAAGCTAGGCAGTTAGAGTCAATCGCATTACAGTACCCGCAGACAGCTAAAAAGTCAGAGGACCACTTTTGTAAGAGACGCAGAGAAGCTAGACAGTTAGAGTTGATGGGAAAAGATAGAGACGCAGAAGTTCTGTAAGAGGCGCAGAGAAACTATACAGTTAAAGATTATGGAAAGTGCTAGAGACGTTGACGACTAGACGGCGAGACCATAACTATTGTAAGAGATGCAGAGAAGCTAGACAGTTAGAGTCCATTGCATCGCATTAGACGCAGATCGCTAGAGAGTCAGAGAAGCACCTTTGTAAGAGACGCAGAGAAGCCATCCTTACCGTTGACTTGACCAGCTTCTCATTGCTCGGCAGATCGTTCAGAGGAAGCTTCACCGGATGCTCGGCGAAGTTCAACGCTGCCACGTAGATCTGAAACCATCATTTTATCAAAAAATCATCCTAATATGTTCAGAAAATCAAAGTTTACATGTCACTGAACATATTAGATTATCAACAAAGTCATTACTTCCGCCACTCGTGCGGAGTTTGAAGCTTGAATCAAAGCTTACATTCAATCAAGTACGAAACTCACATTCCCGGTAGTCCGATTCTCAAAATTATTAAAGCGGGTGACGGTGAACGCGCCATCCACCAATCTTCCGATCAGCGTCGTTCCAGTCTTCAACGCGTCCTCTCTCTGTCGCAGTTTCGCCAACTTTGTGAAGATCTTCAGTGTGCTCTGTGGCTCCGCGTACTGTCGCTTCCAATTTATGTTCGCCACATCGATATTGGATGGGATTGGTGGCCCGATGGCGGTACTGAAGCCACCATTCAGGGATTCGTCCCACTGCATGGCGCCCCGTTGTGGTGGCACCTTGGAGTCGTTGGCCAAGTTGCGCATGCCGATCTCTTCGCCGTAGTAGATGTTGTTGGTGCCGGGGAGCACCATTTGGAGCATCATGAGGAGTTGGGCGTGTGGGCGGGAGCCGACGCGGGAGGCCAGGCGGGAGAGGTCGGGGGAGCCGAACTGGAAAGATGGGCTTTTACAAGGGAATGGTTTGACGAGTTCTGGTCAGGCCTATATCATTCGAAAGCTCTTGTTTCAAGGAGTTCAGAACTGTGTTCCATTTTTCCTACGGAGCTCTGTGAGCCGAGATATGGAGCTCTAAAGTAGAGCACTGAAACAAGTACAGAAGTGCAGTTGTCAACTTTTGGAGCTCCATATCTCGGCTCACAGAGCTTGTAGATAAAAATGGAATACAGTTCTGAACTCGTCAAAACAAGAACTTTCAAATGATATAGGTCATCAAACAATTCCTTCTGGTTGAAACAAAAGCTAATTGACTAACTGATAACCTACCCTCCAGTGCGGCCAAACTTGCTCATTAAGCGAATGGAACAGGAGCACATCCGAAAGAATCTCGTGAACACACGTCGCCACAGATCCTTCATTTTTGTGACAGATTTCTGAAACTTTATCATCTTTTCAGTTCCCCCCAACTTTATCACTAACTGGTATCCCTTTCAACTTCTCCCAACTCGTAGTTGATCACCGTGTCCATTCCACTCTTCGCCATTCGCTTCTTGTCCTTTTCCTTGGCTTCTTCTCGCGTTGAGAATAAGGCTCTGAAATTGATTATGTAACTTCTTCCTATTCCATGTTCCCTCACATC
The DNA here is from genome assembly GCA_963572205.1 of Caenorhabditis imperialis. Classification (NCBI taxonomy): domain Eukaryota; kingdom Metazoa; phylum Nematoda; class Chromadorea; order Rhabditida; family Rhabditidae; genus Caenorhabditis; species Caenorhabditis imperialis. Next base: position 9,177,959 of record OY751540.1, on the reverse strand, counting down.
TTCTTCCCCTTTGCAATTGTGCTTTCATTCGAGTAGGTGTCCACGTGGAATCGAATATCCCTGATGACGTCATAGATCGCATTCCACTCGGGCTCGGTTCCATTCGGCGTTCTCGCCAGATACTCTATCCCCAATAACTCGAAACCGTCGACGCCCCGATCAATCCAACTGGAGAGAGCATTGAACATGTGCTCGCGGAGGTTGCTATTCTGCCAGTTGAGCACGGCGGACTTTGGATTTCCTGAAGACGAGTTTCGGATGAAATGAAAATGAAATGCGATACCTTTCTCATGGAGATAGAAGAGATTCTTGTGCTCGGCGAAATAGTTCGAGTCGGCCGCTTTGGAGACCCATGTGTAGAACTGCGAGTAGTTGGCGTTGGGCGTCTTGCTCGCGGAGGCGGAGTTCAGGAACCACTCGTGCTCCAGGGAGGTGGTGGCGATGGGCAAGGAGATCACGATTTTCATCTCTGGAAAGGGGGTAGTTGGGAATGAAATTGGTATCATTCGAAAGCTGTTGTTCCGACGAGTTCGGAACTGTGCTTCATTTTTTCTACGGAGCTCTGTGAGCCGAGATATGAAGCTTTCAAACTTTGGAGCTTCATATCTCGGCTCACAGAGCTCGGTAAGAAAATTTAGACATAGTTCTGAACTCGTCACAACAAGGGCTTTTGAATGATATAAGGTTCATCAGGACCCATCAGACCATTCCCTTATCCGTTCCTATCATTTCCAAACATCAATAGTTCGTATCAAAGAACATTTTTCCCCCTACACTTTTACAGACTACTTGCAAGTCGACCAAACTACCAATCACTTCAAGGCCACTCACCCTTCTCATGAATCTTCTCGATCAACTCATCGGCCTTCTGATTCACCCCCAACTTTGGGTCCATCTGACTGAAGCTCCTGACCGCCGTCTTCTCATCGTCCGAGATCAAGAACGGCGACGGCCACACCGTCTGAACGCCCGTTTTCCTGAGCTGATCGAGCCGATCGATGAGCCCGTCCACATCGCCCACACCATCGCCATCCGAGTCCTGGAACGAGGGCACCCAGACGTGATAGGCGACGGCGGTCTGCCACCAGTTGGGCTTTTCGCGAACGATGCAGGCTGGGGAGAGGAAGACGAGGAGGATGGCGACGGCGAAGAGAGCGATCCAGATGAGCCAGAAGAGCACGAAGAGCACGGTTCTGAAAGGTAGAATTGGGAAACAGTTGGCACAATGCCAGTGCAAATAGCGGGGGGAGCTGTGAGTAGTTGTGATTAACGGGCGCCGCTAGACAAAGACAAATGACCTTTGACGCAACATGTACTACTGTTGCCTAACAAAGACAATACATATTCAAAGGAACCAACCTGATAAACTTCCAGCACGGGTCATTCCTAAACTCCTCCAGCTCCTCCTCGTTCAGCCCGATCTGATTCGGATCCTTCACCCTCGCCGGCTTCTCCCACGGCTTCTTGACGGGCTCCTCGGGTTGTCGTTCCTTCATCACCAAATGCTCGGGCACCACGGGATTCCCACTGACGGCGCTGATGTACGACTCGGTCTTGTTGCCCCGGTCGACTTCGTAGAATCTGAAGAATGCGATTGGGGGCGGACAGTTTTGTTATCAAGGACGGATGCACTTACCGTGGGGTCTTGCCCTCGGGACCCGGCATCAGCCGGTCGGTGGCGTCCATTGTAGGGAGGGCTGGAAATGGGAAAGATTGAAGAATTGAAGAGTGATAAAAGTTGAAAAGGGAAGTATTGCTATCCTGAGAAAGTGATTCAGAATAGACTCAGACAGTGAGATAGATAGAGAAGGTTAGAGATCAGGATTTAGGAGTAGACGCAGAGATAGCAGAGAGACAGTGATAACAAGATCAAGTAGTAGACGCAGACAATGGAATAGAGAAAAAGTATACTGTATACAGCTTCTTTGAAAGAAAGCGCTGCACTTGACAATGATTCATTCGAAGCAGTAGAAGTCAGAGAGAACCACTCAGACAGTAACAGAAAACATAAGGGAATGGTCTGATGTCCTATATCATTTGAAAGCTCTTTTTCTAACAATTCCAGAACTGTGCTCCATTTTTACCACCAAGCTCTGTGAGCCGAGATATGGAGCTCCAAAAGTTGACAACTACACTTATGTACTTGTTTCAGTGCTCAAATTTAGAGCTCCATATCTCGGCTCACAGAACTCGGTAGGAAAAATGGAATACAGTTCTGAATTTGTCATAACAGGAGCTTTTGAATGATATACATCTCACAAGAAAAAACCAAGAATTCATCAGGCCATGTTCAATTTCAAAATAGGCACATTTTCAAAACAGGCACAAACAGATGTTTCGTGTCAGCAACACTTCAGATTATCCGCCGTTGACCCCAACACTTCAAAAAGCTGAGGATATGCGACTTGACAACATTCATAAGCATTCAAAAAAAGAGAATGACTTCAGAAGTCACGAGACGCAGACATGTTGCAAAAACTTTGCAACAGACCGCTATGTTGTTGTTGTCTTCGCTTCTCCTCCTCCTTCTTCTCAATAATGTGACACGAGAGTGAAAGGAGACGGGGGGAAATACGAAGAATAAAAGAGCTCAAAAAGAGTCATGATGTGCTAATGAATATGGGATTAGGCTGGCAAGAAAGGGAACCATCTGGCGGCCAGCATTCCATAATACATTTCAATGAGAAGAAGAAAATACATTTATTTACTCGCAATGAAACGCCCCAATAAAATCGGGAGGGTGGGAAAGCGCACGCTGTGAAGTGGTAATCGGAGCTCTTTGAAAAGAACTCGAACTCTCGAGTGGTGTAATTATGCTCCAGGTGTCAGTGTGGGTCATGTCAAAGCGAGAAACGAAAAACTTTTTCTTTTTTTTTTTGAAAATCGAGTGAAACGAGAAGAATCCTCACTATTTGTTGACGGGGCGAAAAAGAGAAAAGAAGGGAGAGAGAGAAAGCGAGACGCAGACATGCTGAGGAAGGAGACGTTGCGAAAATGGACGCGGAGGCGCAGAGAGAGGGGAACCGGGCAGAAAACAAAACAATAATGGTATTGGAATCGAAAGAGAAGAGAAAGAGATGCGCAGTTGATAAGAGACGCAGAGAAAGCAAAAGGTTAGAGCTGTGGAGTTGATAAGAGACCCAGAGAAAGCAGAAAGTTAGAGATGTGGAGTTGATAAGAGACGCAGAGAGCAGTGCAGTCAATGATAAGAGTTTGATAAGAGACGCAGAGAAAGCAGGTGGCTAGAGATGCGCAGTTGATAAGAGACGCAGAGAGCAGTGTAGTCAAATGATAAGAGTTTGATAAGAGACGCAGAGAAAGTTGAAGATTAGAAGTTCACAATTGATAACAGACGCTGAGAAAACAGGAGGTCAGAGATGTGGAGTTGATAAGAGACGCAGAGACGCAGAGAAACCATACGGTTAGAATTTCACAGTTGATAAGAGACGCACAGAAAGCAGAAGGTTATAGATGTGCAGTTGATAAGAGGCGCAGAGAAAACACAGTTAGAGACACCATCACTAGAGACACCGTTTTCAGAATAGACGCAGAGAAAACAACGAAATTTGCTCTGACCACTTATGTCCCTTTACTTATTCTGCTATCCTACTGACGGCTCGCCAGCTCTTATATAAATTATACCCCTGGTCGCCCCCATTTCAGCTGTCACATCAAATGTACGACAAGCAACCTAACAGAGGACCTAAATTTGTTAATGGGGTATCGAAATCCTCTCTCTTTCTCTGCGTCTATCACCTTGAGAGACTCTCTCTCTCTCTTTCTCTGCGTCTCTAACCACCCTAAAACTAAATTTTTCAAAAAAACCCCCATCAATAAAACGGAGAAAAACAGATAAAGTCGCAAAACACATGGGCTCGTCGAGCAAATTTACGAGGTTGCTCTCAGGAGACGAGAAATATTCGACCACCCCATCGTTTCCCCTTCACTTCACCACATTATATTTTAATTGATGTTCAATTGAGGGAACGGAAAGGTGAGGGGGCCTGTCAATAGGGAAATGCGAATTGGGGGGATGAAAAGGAAACGGAGAGTGAGTGGGGACGGACGATTTATAAACAAATTTATTGCAAAACGGACGGGGCTAGTTGATTAAACATTTTAATCGCCTCGCTGTGAATTTGTTTATGTACCGAACGGGGGCCGAACAATTTGCATTTTGTGTACTGTTTTGGGGGGAGGGAGAGAGAGAGAGAGAGAGAGAGAGAGAGAGAGAGAGAGAGAGAAAGAGTGAGAGACAGAGAGAGAGAGGTTAGGTAGTAGACGCAGAGAGTTAGAGATTAGAGACAGGGAAAGATAGGAGACGCAGAGAGCTAGAGAGACTAGAGAAAGGCGGAAGATAGGAGACGCAGAGCTAGAGAGATTAGAGATAGAAAGAACTTAGGAGACGAGAAAGTCAGAGAATAAAGATAGGGCAAGATAAGAGACGTAGAAAGCTAGAAAGATTAGAGACATGGAGATAGAAGTAGACGCAGAGAGCGAAACATTAAAGATAGGCGGAAGATAGGAGACGCAGAGAAACAGAGAGATTAGAGACACGAAGATAGTAGTAGACGCAGACAACACGTCAAACAAAGTTGCGAATAAAGTACTCTTTACAATACCACTATCACTTTATTCAAGTCATTCATTTTGATAAAACAGTAGGCGACAAAACCGTCGCCATAATATACGATTTGGAAAAAACTGCAGGAGAAAAGCTGTTCGGTGACAATATCACGCCACCCAACACCATTGGCGAAAACACGTCAGGACACAAGAACAACGGGGACAACACCAACGGCGACAAGACATATGGGTTGAAGATGTTTGGTGAGAGCACATAAGGGTTCAGGATGAAGGGAGCCATCACCAGTGGCGAGAAGATGTACGGGGAGAGCACGTAGGGTGAAAGAATGAAAGGGAGCGGGACGGCGGGCGAGAAGATCCAGGGGGAGAGCACGGAGGGATTCAGGATGAGTGGGGAGAAGATGTTGGGGGAGAAGATCACGGGGCCGAGCACGGAGAGACCGTAGACTGGGGAGAACATGTAGGGGGTGAGGACGGTGGGGTTCAGCGAGGTGTAGACCGTGACGTCTCCTACTCGGATCGTCCTTCCTCGCTTCACTCTTTTGTATGGATACGCTAGATTCTCAATTGACTTCCATAACGATAACATTTGCTCGGATCGGGTGTAATTTGAATAGATTTGCAAGTCGGGCTGGGAAGAGATGTCTGAAACTTGCTCACTGTAGATAGTGGATTCATATTAGAAGAATCGAGTAAGAAGAAGATGTGTCCTAAATCATTCAAAAGCTCTTGTTCTGACGAGTTCAAAACTGTGTTTGATTTTTCCTATCGAGCTCTGTGAGCCGAGATATGGAGCTCCAAAGTTGAGTTCTAAAATATGAAAAATGAACAAAATTTGGAGCTCATATTTCGGCTCACAGAGCTCGGTAGAAAAAATCAAACACCTTTCTGAAATTGCCAAAGCAAGGGCTTTTAAATGATATAAAATGGATTACAAGAATAAAAAGACACATTAGACAATTCTCCAGTTAGTACTACCCTGCTGGACCTGTTTCAGTACTCAACTTTAAAGCTCCATATCTCGCCTCACAGAGCTCGGTAGAAAAAATGAAACACAGTTCTGAACTCTTCAAAACAAGAGCTTTCAAATGATATAGGTCTCATCAAACCATTCCCCTGACAAAACTTACCATACTTCCCGAAAAGCTCTTCCATCTGAGGCACCTCCAACAACGAGAACCCATGCTTCCTCAAATCCTTTCTTTGCTCTTTATTGAGCCCCTTCTCCAACTTTTCAAAATCCTTGCTCATCTTATCAGTAGCCTGGAGCACTGCAGCATGCTCCTCCTCCCTACCCTCCTGCTTCGGGGGATTCAGAAGTTTGACAACTTTCATAGCTTCATCTAACAGTGGGCGTGTCTTGGAGATTTCCATGAGAAATGCTAGGAGCTTGTCCTTTTCGGATTGCTCGAAACCTGACTTTTCGATGAGCTGGAAATAACGTTCAACTCTTCACAGAACCAAGTCATGAAAAAGTTTCTTACATCTGGAATCGGAAAAAGTTGCTCTTCCACATCGTCATGATAGAATGGGAAAATTGACGGCGATAATATTCCTTGCGAGTTGCTCGATGATAGCGGAGCAAATCGAGGGCTCAGAATTCGGGCGGTGATTCCAGATTTCTTGTGATTATTTCCAGTAAGGGTGGAGATTAGTTGAAGGCCATCTCGGATTAAGGGGTGGCTGATTGGGACTGGGATCTGGAAAGGAGAGAGATAGTCTGTTGTCAGTAGACACAGACAGTGAGAGAGTTTAGAGAACTGTGAGTTAGATGGAGACGCAGAGAAAAGGTGACAAGATAGTGTGGTTAAAGAGGAAGCGTAGAGAGTCAGAGAAGAGTGGAGAGGAAACGAGAGAGCTGATTTGAAGAGTAGACACAGACAACGAGAGACACTAGAGAGAAATCCTTGTAAGAGAGACAGAGAACGAGAGACATGAGAGAGTACTTTTTCAAAGTAGACGCAGACAACGAGAGACATCAGAGAAGCTATTCCATAAGAGACGCAGGCAACAAAAAGCTTACATCTACATTTTGATCCTTATCATTCTCGTCCTCCAGAACCAAATCATGAGCCCTGTGCTTTATCGTCCTGTATGTGGAAGACCGGCTCTTTTCGAGATTCCTATTGAGCCTGAAACCTTCTAAATAAGTTCTTATCAGTCCCTTATCCTCCATGAAACATTTTGTTCAATTGAAACAAAGACCTGATATTCCCGACATCAAAACAGAATGTAGTCGGAATCCAGTGATTTATGAGTTTCGGAGACACTGTTATCCGCATATTTTATGGATTTGTATGATAAGATCACAAACTCTCACCGCTTCATGCGACGAAACGTCGATGCCCACTTCTTCTCGGCTTCCGATGACGTCGTGTTCTTCAGAAGAGTGAGAAGGAGGTTGGAGAACTTGGAGATGGGACTGGATGGCGGGTCTTTTAGGTGGTAGGAGGAGCGGGATTTGATCTGGGAGTTGTGATCTTTTGTGCTCTTTTGTGCAAAGAGAGCTTACATAAAACTGTTTGTCTATCAGTCGATATGATCTTTTTGACCTTCTTTTTGATCTTCCTTTTGTAGTGCTCATTTTATTTCTCTTCTTAAACCCAATCTTTTTCAGCCTCAACTCTTTCCGTTTAGCGGTAGAAAGACACCTGGCAATTCTCTCCAACTCCTCTGACTTTGCACTAGCTTCAATCGGCTTCAGACATTGGAGCAACTTGTTTGAGCTCATTAAAACATTATCATTAGTTGGGCTCAAGTTATTTGAACAGAAAATAGACAGTTTTGACCTACCAGGATCGAGGTTTTCTAACACTGACTTTCCCATTTGCACCATGAGCCGCTTCAATGTGTAACCGTACCAGTCATAGTGGATTTTTGCGATTTTTCGCTTTTCAGGAATTGTTAATAGTTGAGATCGCAGGGATTCTGGAACCTGGCTCTTTTCTGGGATCTTCTGGGATCAAGAAGCAAAAATAAATGTTATCTTTACCTGGAATTTCTTCTGATACTGATAAAGAAGTGATAACTAGATTACTATAAAACAGCAGGAAAAGTATTGACGAGTACGGAGAGGAACGCATTTGACAGTTATCACTTATCATTCCAAATGTGTGAAGCTAGACACCTACTTGACCTACTTTCTCTTTCTTTTCTTATTATTTGTGTCATTCTGATGATGTGATTATTAATTAACTTTATTAATTTAGCTTTCAGCAACACTGAGAAAATACACGAGAAAAGAGACCTGCAAAAGTATATGCTAATTGATAATATTGAAAGGATTAGGGTGCCGGAGCACTTGAAATAATAAAACAACACGTAGATCAAAAGAAGCGAGAATTCAAAAAGGGCTAACTATAAATACCAGCAATCAGGAAAGGAAAGTGGGCGACAACACATTGGCCATCACGTACGACTTGGAGAGCAGCGAGGGGCTCAGCACGGCCGGCGAAAGAATGGCTCCGCCCAACGTCATCGGACTGACGACGTCGGGACAGATCACCAGGGGACTGAGAATCAATGGGGAGAGGACGTACGGGTTGAAGACGTTGGGGGCAAGAACGTAGGGGTTCAGGATGAAGGGGGCCATCACCAGAGGGGAGAAGACGTAGGGGGAGAGGAGGTAGGGGGACAGGATGAAGGGGATGCCGACGGTGGGAGAGAAGACGTACGGGGAGAGCACGGCGGGGTTCAGGATCAGTGGAGTGAAGAGTCCTGGGGAGAGCACCTGGAAATGGGAAAGGTTGGAGAGGGTTTGGATGTGTTTTTTTTTTTTTTTTTTTTTGAAAACATCTTCTGAAAGGTTGAGCTTCATAACGTGAACTGTCTAATTGAAACTGTCTAAACGTAATATGTAATGGATCACAATTCAATTAGATTTCATCCTGTTTTTAAAAAACTGAACACTGACAAAGTGTTTTTAACTTTTTGATCAGAAAATGCGCTCTATTGTACTTTGCGAACTTCTTACTAGGAAATGCTCCAAAGGTGACTTTTCACAATGAGATTAGTACCATTTTAAAGCTCTTTTTATGACAATTTCAAAACTGTTTTTCATTTTTTCTATCGAGCTTTGTGAGCCGAGATATGGAGCTCTAAAGTTGAGCACTGATGAAGATTAGAAGTGTAGTGCATTTTTTGAATAAAACTAGCCTTTTATAATGAGATTAGTATCATTTTGAAGCTCTTTTTATGAGGATTCCAGAACTGTTTTCCATTTTTCCATCCAAGCTCTGTGAGCCGAGATATGAAGCTTTGAAAATTTGCACATTTTCAAAGCTTCATATCTCAGCTCAAAGTACGATTTGGCAAAATTGGAGAACTGTTTTGAAATCCTCACAAGATGAGCTTTCGAATGATACCCCTCAAACTCACAGTAGGACCGAGAACATTCAATCCGTAGATCGGGGTGAACAACAAAGGCGTCAGAACCGTTGGCGACAGGATATGCGGTCCCCACACTCCTTGACGCTTCACACGAACATGAGTCCCATTTCCAGTCGAATTTCCCGGATTCTCGATGTGATGTGGAGGTGCCTTGATGCCACCGACACCATACGCAATCTCCCTTATCATATCCCACACCATCTCCTTCCTCTCCACCATCGTCATCAGCGCATAGTTCTTCAGGTTGAAAATATCATCCCGTCCTCCGATTCCCTGATCCGTCATCAGTTTGCCCATCTGCTTCGGGTCCAACAATGTGAATCCGTTGTTCTTCATCTCCTTCTTCTGCTTCCGATTGTACGACTTCTGAATGTCCTGCACCATCTGCAGCGACTTCTTCGCGTTGTCATTCATCGCCAGGTCGAGCTCGGGCATGTCGGTGGACTTTAAGAGGCTCATCGCGTTGTGCACGATGCCCTTCACCCCGGACACCTCCATGACGAGTTCGAGGATGCTGTCGCGATCTTTGCCGCGCATTCCAGTGGCGTCTAGCATCTTAATATGAAATGTTGCGGAGATGATATGGATGTCAGTGATAATGAATGGGGGAAGAGATCTTTTGAACTTCTCACCTTGGGCAGAGGAAGGATTTGATCTTCCGAATCGTCGTTGTAGAACGAAAGGATTGATGGGGACAGACGGCCACGGTTCTCATTCTTGTCGGGCATCACGGATGCGAAGCGAGGGCTGAAAGTGTTTGTGCTTGTTTAAACTTAAGTGTTGTTTTCTTGATGTGTTTTATATAGCTTCTCTCAATTGAAAGGTTGAATTTCAGTTGTTTTTTACGGTTTTGTTAAAGTTATTGTCGGCGCAAAAAAATGAGTGCACGGTGTCTGCGCAGTAATTGGCGCCAACTTGCACAAAATGGGAAAATCGATGCTTTTACATTGGGTTTTTCGCATTTTTTGCCTCGAATATAAAATCTGTAGGCATTAATTGACTATTTTTAACCGATTTCCGTCATTTATTTTATAACACAAGCTGGAAAAACCCGAAAAAAGGACCGGAGTTCAATGGAGCGCATTTGCAGACCCCCTCCCGCTGCACTCATTTTTTTGCGCCGACAATACTTCTCTGAATTTACAAGTGGTGAACTTTGTGCTCATTTTCCTACTCATCACAGGCCCGCATGACTGTCCGCAGCAACCCACGACACAGCGAACGAAACGAGGAGAGACAGAGTGCGGTGTCGAACCCAAAAGGGGACGAGTCGATGGCAAGCGCGTTAACCACTGCGCCACCGGGTCACACGGTCGGCGCAAGGAAAGAGTGCGTACAAAAGCGGGGCGGTCTGGAGAGGCGCCGCGAACCACATCCAAAGTTCAGGAAGCCCTACAGTATTGTCGGCGCAAAAAATGAGTGCAGCGGGAGGGGTCTGCAAATGCGCTCCATTGTACTTCGACACATTTTTCGAGTTTTTCCAGCTTGTTTTATAAAATAAATGACGGAAATTGGTTAAAAATGATCAATTAATGCCTACAGATTTTATATTCGAGGCAATAAATGCGAAAAACCCAAGATAAAAGCATCCATTTTCCCATTTTATGCAAGTTTGCGTCAGTTACTGCGCAGACACCGTGAACTCATTTTTTTTCCACCTAATTACAGTACCCTCTATAACTTTCCGATCTCTAACAGCAATCACTGTTTCCCTTTGGAAAGTGAAAGGTGTCAAAAGCCTAGACGTCTTGTTAATCATGCCCCATCATAACATTACACCTTTGCCCCCCTCTTTGTCCCCCATTATCTCCGCCGATTAGTATCTTGCAAAACGGGCGAAAACGGAGATGAAACAATCAAAAAGTCAGAGACCGCGAGAGGGCGGAGCGAACTGTCAAGTATACCTCAAGAATTTGAAGTTCGATTCGCCCTTTTTGCCGCTCCGCTCGATCGTCGACATCAAATCGAACGCGTCTCGCACCAGTCCTGGCATCTTTTTCTGAAACTATAAGTTGCTCCGCGAGCTGATGAAGACTTGCAAACCTTATCAAAGAACGAGAGGTCCTTGTCCTTGGGCTCAGTATCCAGCACCAGGTCGAGCATCCTCTCGTTGTAGACCCGGGCGCCCGACTCCTTTTCCTTCTCATCCATCTTCTTCTTCAAATTAATGAGCGCCTTGTAGGTGTCCGCCCAATTAGCATCCGACGCGTTCTGGTAGGTCAAAAAGGTGCGCAGCAGGCTTGTCACTCTCTCCACGGGGCTCTTCGTGCGCGATTTCAACGACGGCATTCTGTCCATCTTCTTCACAAAGTAGCCGTGCACCCCGTCGCTCTTGGAGACCGAGTCCACCACCAATCTGGTCAGAGAGCGCTTCACTCGGAAGTTCTGACGCCTCCATTTCCTTCTGAAGTCCCGAAGCTTCCGCTCTTTGCTCATCAGCTCCATCTTCTTCTCATTCTTCCACAATGTCATCCGTTCTTCGTGGCTCATTGACCTCGTGTTTTTGAGATACCTTGCACGCTCTAGAATTTTTCGCTTCTTCTCTAGTAGTTCTTTTTTGTTGGTCATTTTCTTGGTTGTAGGCCTTGTAGTCGTGGTTGAGGTCGTTGTTGTGGTAGTGGTTGACAGATCCAAGTACCTTGGAAGCTCCTTCTTCAATGCTTCGAGTCTCTTTATGCTCAACTTCCTCATCCCCTTCTTCTTGGGCTTGATGACATCGATCTCGAGCTGCAGCTTCTTCTCTTCCTTCCTCTTCCCACTGTAAAATGTTCAGTGTGCTCAGCATTTTAAAGTTCTCATCAATCTGAATCAGCCGAAACTTATCCAAACATTCATCGCACTCGAACCACCGACCCCACTCCTCATGGCCGCGCGCACACCCGCCTGCGCCATGCGGACAACAGCCCGCCGCTGCCCCGAGTGCCCTTACCTTCTCGGCCGCCACTTCTTCTCCACATCGTACTGCTCTCTCGCCCTCACCACACACTTTGACGACGCCACGAGATCTTTCTTATCATGAATGGTGGACAGGCAGTCGAGGAACTCTTTTCGGGATTCTGAATGTTATTATTTTAATTCTGGGAACACATTCATTCAGATACCATCAGAAAGTTTCGGGAGAATGTTCCGCGAGAGTTGTGCGATTAGAGCTTTCACCGAGTGCACGTACCAGTTCGTATGTATGGTTTTTATCTGAAAATAATGTTGGAATGCCTGAAAATGACAGTATAAGTACCTTATCGAATCCCTTGGCATCCACGCGCACCTTCTCGAGATCTTTTGGTCGTAGTGGTTCTCCATCGGACTTTCCTAAAGGTTTGATCTCTTAGAAGGTTCTTATCACTTACAGTACCCCCGTACTTATCACGCGATACTTCTTTTTGCTATGTCTTATTATGTTGATATTGTTACAGGAACTTATTCACTATCAATAAAGACTTTATTATAAACAGGGCCAAACTCGTTCTAGCACAAATAAAGACCATAAAAAAACCAACCCTCACAAACGGTCAGCAGGGCGCAGACAAGCAACAGGAGTAATTTGACAGTGGGCTTCATCATATCCCTCCGCGAATAAAAATAAACGAGTGCCCCTACGGGCTTCTCCAGGAACAAAGTGGGCGGAGTCCGGTGGCGGCTTCCCGGGGCGTCGCGGCGCGAATCGGGTTCAAAATGAGAATCACACACATACACTTTCAGGTCAAACCCAGGGTGATTGATTATCACGTAAAAAGCGAAGGGCTGGAAGGAAATGGAGAGTAGGTCAAAGTACAGTAGGACTCGGAGGGATTGAAGTATTGTTGTTGTTTGGGGGGAGTTGGTAAAGGGTCAGCTGTATTGAAGAAGTGGTACTGTGGATCTGAAGAACATTGAAATAGGTTGGATAAGGTTAAAAGTACAGTAAGACTTGGAGGAATTGAAATTATCGTTGTTTTAGTAGTGAAACACATGCAGATTGTGGGTCAGAAGAAATATTGAAATAGGTTTTTTAAAGTTACAGTATCCTTGAGTAATACTGTATCCTTAAGATAGCACAGTATCCTTTAGTAGTACTGTATCCTTCAGTAGTACAGTATCTTTAGTACTACAGTACCCTTGAGGCAATACAGTATTCTTAAGATAGTACAGTATCCCTGAGGGAGAACAGTATCCTAAATAGCACAGTATTCCTCAGTAATACAGTATCCTTGAGAGAGTACAGTATATTTTAGTAGTACAGTAACCTTCTGAAATACAGTATCCTTCTGTAAAATATTATCCTTCAGTAGTACAGTACCCTTCTGTACTACAGTATCCTTTAGTAGTACAGTATCCCTGAGGCAGAACACCCAATACAAAATACGCACTTTTCCTCGGAAGACTGTCGAGATCATTGATAGAGAAAGCCAAAAATGGAATTGAAGATCAGAACACAGTGTTTCACTTCTGAATTTCACTTCTTCTAATTCTGCAGGAAGACCTGAATGAGTTAAAGCTCAACTGCACAGCGAAATTTTTAATTTTCAGCGTTTTAGATCGATCTGGAATCATCTCTTCAATGTAAACTTTCTCATAACCATCATTTTCAAAGGATTCAATGAATTCGAACTGTTCCACACTACGAAAACCTGCTTCTCCTAAATCTGTACCATTTTTCAATCATGCTTTTATGTTAACTGTTTGATGATTTTGTTCAGAATCCTCCGAAATCCTCATTTCCCTCTCAGTCTCGCGAGACCAAGAAATCAAAGCGAAAACTATATGGCCTAATAATAGTAATACTCTCGACGCAACGAGAATTCAGTATTCCTCCTTCCCCGCCAGAATCGGCTTTTACTTGTTTTTCTGGCTCAGGGTCACCTCTCGCTGATTTCATAATCCCCGTGCCCCGTAATTCATGTGAATTTCATTTTCGTGGGTGCAAACTGTTTCACTTACCCAGATTGACTAATCCTTTTGGCCCAAATATCGAGACTCTACTGAATTCGATTTGAATTTGGGATCGTCGTTGAAAGTTCAAAGTGTACTTGCTAATCCAGGGGGGAAAGTTGTGAGGGTGATGTCACTGACCTTAATAAGGGCTTTCCAGTACAGTAATACTGTTTCATTTTGTGTTCTGATGGTTTGAAGGTTTGATCTACGAGCTCGGGGGTACGGTAGATCGGGATAGGTTAGTCCTTAGTGTAGCTTGGATCAGGATTTTCAGAAATCACAATAACTTCTTGGTGAAAGCTTCAATTACAGTACTATTGATGTCTATCAACTGACAACAAAACCTAGCTCAAATTAAGTTTAAACCAGTATGAGCTTCTTTATCAGAACCACGACTTGTTCTAGAGTGAACAATCCATAAAACATAAATCTATTCAAATTTTGAAATTCAGATGTACAACGACTTCAAAGACGGACGAAATGTTTGGATTACTGTAGATCAAACTAAAGAAGATCAGAATGAAAAGGACAGATCCAATAAAAGCAAAGGTTGACAGTACCGTACTCACAAGGGATTGATCAGTCCTCGGACTTTCCCGATGAAACCTATACCGTTTGAAAGCTCTTGTTATGACGAGTTCAGAACTGTTTTCCATTTTTCCTACTGAGCTCTGTGAGCCGGGATATGGAGCTCTAAATTTTGAGCTGCACACGTTTCAGTACTCAAATTTAGAGCTCCGTATCTCGGTTCACAGAGCTCCGTAAAAAATGGAGCACAGTTCTGAAATCGCCAAAACAAGAGCTTTCGAATAATATAAGTTTCATTGGATAACTCCTAGGACTTATTAGACTATTTCTTGTAACTGAACAAGGTGTCACTTAACTATTGGGAAAAAAAGTGGAAAGGTCTGATGAGTCTCCGAACTTTTCTAATGAAACTTAAATCATTGGAAAGCTCTTGTTTCAACAAGTTCAGAACTATACTTCATTTTTCTTACGAAGCTCTGTGAGCCGAGATATGGAGCTCCAAAGTTTGAGCTGCAAACGTTTCAGTACTAAACTTCAAAGCTCCATATCTCGGCTCACAGAGCTCGGTAGGAAAAATGAAATACAGTTCTGAACTCGTCAGAACAAGAGCTTTATAATAATATTAATTTCATCAAGAAAATTCAGTTATTCATCAGGCCATTCCACCTTTTTTCAATAGTTACAAGCCTGCTGGCGCAGCATTGCTGCTTATTTTTTCGTTTTGATCTACCGTTGGAAATTTTGATCTGCTAGTAAGCCGAAGAAACGATTTTGTTGCAGCGGACACCCATCCAGGCTCGCGATGAGTGGGCCGATGCGCACAGAATTGTCTACCCACACCCAGACACAAACCCCATCCCAATTTTAAATATAAGGAAGATATGACACCTTGTTCAGTGACAATTCAGGTCGATACGACGAAGGTACGGCTCTTACAATTTGATTCCTTATCAGACCTTCTAATTAATTAATTCACATGTCAACTTTCTAAGTGCCTTGGACTACGGCACCCTATTCAAACAAAGGATTACTGTAGACACTCCATCCTTCAAAAAGCTGATTCCAATAAAAAAGAAAACCTCTCAACCACATATTTGAACTGAACATTCAAAAAGACCTCTGAACTAGAGTATCTTCGAATCATCACTCTGCAGAATTTAGCACGTCGTCTGTCATCTTCTCAATTTCCCACCTCTAAGAACAACAATGACATCACCTTCGGTTTTCGCTCTCATGATGATGTCCTCTCCACATTCCACCCATATGCTCATAAATCTTCCTTCCCCCTTATCAGTGAGGCAGGTATCCTTATAAGATCCTTTCAGTATTCTACTGGTTTAACTGTTTGTCAATAGAGGAGAGAGGTCGGCTTCTCCTCACTACTCATAAAAAGGCGTTATAAAAGCGAAGAGAGACACATTTCGAGAAACCGGCTGGTCTGTCTGATGAAGGGCCATTTATCACCGGGGGCCGAAGGACTTTCCAATGATCACAATGTTTCACGCAACTTTTTGGACAAAGTGGAACTAGAGGTGATAAGGGGTACTGTAGGGGGGTTATCACAATTGAAGAGAGAGGGGATTGGGATAACAATAAGATGAATAGGTTTAGGAATAAGTACAGTAATCCCTATTCAAGAACCTTAAAGACATCACAGCTTTTAAAGTATGTGCCAAACTTTTACTTTTATGAAGTACTGTCAGCTAACTGATAGAACCACATCATTATGATCCTGAAGCTAAACTTGAAAAAGTTCACATTTCAACCTTTCTGATCCTCTTTTTCCCCTTCTACCACCGCATCTCGATACGTACCGTTTTATGCGGATTTAACGACCGCCTGTCGTAAAATAGCGTGTCTCTCTGTTATTTCAAGACGATTCTGATGAGAACGAGGAAGAATTCGGGTATTAGATTCAGACCCCACTCACGTCATCTAATAGGGATTATAGGGGAGAAGAGGTGAGGGATTACGGTGCCTGATTAATAGAGTTATCGTGTTGCAAAGGAAAAGGACGCCCGACCTCGATCCTCATTAATTTTGGTGGCCTATTTTAGAGGTGACACGGATTTATTATTAATTTGAGAGGGGAATTTTTGGGTTCAAAATGTTGCCAGGGTGAGGGAAATGAATTCAGGGTCACTTCAATTGCACTTTCTTACGATAAGACGAGTTCGTAGTAAATCTTATGGTGTCTAGAGGCTGTCACTTTCCACCACCAATCGAATCAATCACCTTGTCACAGCTTCGCACTTTTTTTGACATGATAATACACGTCCAACTAGGTGACAAAATTATTCTTGACACGTCTAAAGAAGAAGGGGGGACGTTTTTATTCAAAAAATTGGCAAAAAAGTTGTCAGATATGAAATGAAGTGTTTACAATGAGCAATATTAGTTAGCAGTGTGTCTGGAGAGCTTGCGATCCCGGGTGATGTTGATTTCGCGGATGGTGGCTTGCGCCATTGCACCAAGGAGCACTTCGGGGCATGAGACGAAAGCGATGTTCGTGTTGTCGTGGGAGGCGCAGAGGGAGCGGACCTGGAAGTGATTGTTTCAGAGATGTAGATTATGATGAACAGTTGAGATTGGTATCATTCAAAAGCTCTTTGCATGAGGATTTCAAAACTGTTTTCCATTTTTGCTAAATGAAACCTTGAGCCAAGATATGAAGCTTTGAAAATGGGCACTTTTTTTGGTTTTGTACTCATTTTCAAAGCTTCATATCACGGCTCATAGAGCTCGGATGGAAAAATGGAACAGAGTTTTGAAATCCTCACAAAAAGGCCTTTCGAATGATATTGGAAATACATATTTTGTGTATCGGATCGTTTTACAACTAGAGAGACATAGAAATAATGGACCCACCTCTTCCTTCAACTGCTCATTGCTGGTCACCCAAATGGTGTACACCCCCTTCGCATTCCTCTTCAGACACTCTTTGAGCATCGGAATATCGGTCGACGAGTCTCCGCACACCAACACATTTCCCTCTGTCAAATCGCAATGCATCTTGTCGCACAACATTCTCAGCCCGTCTCCCTTATCGAATACACGCCCGTCGTTTTCGGTCTAGAAGGGCTTCTTGTAGAATGAGCAACACAACCAAAAAAAAACAAATGTTACTAACCTTCATATAAACCTTGATATCGAACTCAGTGCTGGCTAACTGGAGCCGTGTTCCAGGGGGATCCACATCTTTCACGATCCTCTCGACCTCTTCAAACAACCGCTTCCCTTGAGCCTCGGTAATCGATCGATACACATCTTGATACGCAATCGTCAAATGACCATAGTGCTTCTGAAGACCAGAGCCCACCCAGGTGAAGGGCCGGAACTCGGGCTCCTCGAGCAGGTGAGATATCCGGGTGAACGCACTCGCGAGCACATCGGCCTTTTCTCCTTTCGAAATCGACTCGTCTTTGAAGTTGTGGCCAGAGTCAATGAACCATTCACGGCCACCGGAGGCGCCGAAATAGTAGTAGCCGTTGGGGATGGTGGAGACGTCGAGCACGCCGATGTGCATCAGTGGGGCCGTCGTGAGGATCACGCAGGTTTGGGCGCAGCGGCGGGCGAATTGGGCCTGCAAGAGAGTCTCTCTTTGTAATAAGACCTATATCATTGGAAAGCTCTTGTTTTGACGAGTTCAGAACTATGCTTATTTTCTTCTACGGAACTCTGTGAGCCGAGATATGGAGCTGCAAAGTTTGCATTGGGTGCTCAACTTAAGAGCTCCATATCTCGGCTCAGAGAGCTCGGTAGAAAAAATGGAAAACAGTTTTGAAATCCTCACAAAAAGGCCTTTCAAATAATATTAAATTCGTTCTGAAAGGACATTTACCTCGGGAGTTTTTCATACCGAGCTCTGTCAGCCGAGATATGGAGCTCCAAAGTTTGAATGCTCCATATCTCGGCTCACAGAGCTCAGTAGAAAAAATGGAAAACAGTTTTGAAATCCGCACAAAAAGACCTTTCGAATGATAGTATTGTCGTTCTAAAAGGCCAAGCTACCCCGAGTACATTCCCTTGTCAATAAAGCTCAAGTTGCAAGTTGCTTGTCAAATGAAACAATTTAATCAAAAGTTTCTACGTCACAGACATTGAGCAGATGAAAAAGTCACAAGATTTGTGCTTGAACTCTTGATTTTTATCAACTTTATCAAATTCTTATTAGAAATCTAATACACTTCCAGATGAAATTGAGCTCTCTGCTCACATTAAAACCCACCTGAATAACTCCCGAATACGCCGGCTGAATACTGGACGGATAACTGCACGAGTAGCTCTTCAGCGTGCCATCGCGATCGGTGAAAAAGTAGTGAAAGTGATCGGCCTTGTAGAGCAGCTCGACGGCCTGCAATCGAGCAAGGTGGAAAACAACAACGGCTCGCCGCTCTATAATTAACTTGTTTGTCACTCACATTTTCCACCTCTTTCTTGTAAGTGTCGATGGAGATTGGGTGAGAGCTGATGAGCGTCTGGAAAGTGTCACTTCATAACAGGATGTGGAGCCAATGATGAACAGGAAATTGAAAAGGGTTTATTGAAAACTGGAATTATATTTGGAAGGGGATACAGTAAGATAAGTTGGGTGATAAAATAGAGAAAAAGAGAAAAAGGATCATTTCTTGCCGACGGGCTTGAGATGTGCGGCGACCCAGGTGATGCCCTCCGAGATGCCCTCGTTCTTGATGGCGGAGCAGGCTTGCACGTGCCATGTTCGGTCTCGGAGCAAGTCCAGTTGGAGTCTGTATTGGTTCAACATAACATCAATCAATTTATAATCTTGAAAGTAACAAGAAAAATACCTTTTGCTGATTTCGGCGGCGTCCGCCGACGTCGGAAGATCCTGTTTGTTCGCGAAGATCAAAATCGGGACATTGTTGAGTTTCTCCTCGTCGATGAGCTCGCCGAGCTCGATGCTCATCTCGTCGAACCGCTTCTTGTCGTTGCAATCGATGACGAAGATCAGGGTGTCAATGTTCTCGTAGTAGTTGGACCAGTAGGGACGGATGGAGCGTTGACCTCCGATGTCCCACACGTTGAGCCGGATATCGCCCATCGCCGCCACCGTCTTCACGTTGAAGCCTTTTGTCGGCGTCACATGGGTGATATCCTCCGACGAGAGCTGCTTCAGAATCGTCGTCTTGCCCGCGTTATCAAGGCCAAGCAGCAGAATACGAATCTCGCGCCCCGACGGCGACTTGAACGACTTGAGAACGTCGATGAGACCCATTATATTCGGACGAATTCAAGACGAGAGCTCAGCTCACAATTGAAGGGCGAGAGGAAGAAGAAGTGAGGAGAGCGGCGAGTTGCCATGACGACATGCTCGCGTGAGCTCTCGAGAGCCGCGGTGAGCGTGCTCGCTTTCTCTTTTTCTCTCCGCCTAGCATGAGCATGAGTCAAGGGGGATGATGGCGTGCAAGATATGGAGAGTAAGTTTCTAATTGAAAATTACGAAATGCGGGTGATGATAAGGATCTTATAGTTGGAGAGGGAAAGAGAAGGGGGAAAGATATATGGGATGGAGTGGAGATGTTGCGTATTGGGAATTTGAAGTTGTGAAGAATGTAAACATGGAGCATTGGGAGTTAGAGAACTTGATTCATGAACAATGTTGCTCATGTTAAAGCAGTTATAGATCAAGAGATTCATCACGATGCTCCAGAAGTTTCCTGAACGTCTTCAGTTGACCATCCCTTCAATTCTCTTCGTTCCCACTTCGCTCCCCTCACGACGTCTTCAATCTGTTTGTTTGTTTTCATCTGCGAAACCTGTCAAACCACATCTCATTTTTCTTCTCCCCTCTCCTTTTCCAAAAGATGATTCAGAAGACACTTCGAGAGTAGTTGTTGGTTTCACTTGCCCTTTTTCTCCCTCAAGTGCACCGCATTCCTCGGCGACAAAAAGTAGGTCATCACAAGTGTCAGTGAAATAAAAGTGATTGACCATTAGCCGCCCCCCATATCCCTCCGCGACTGGTGAATTCAGTTTTCAAGGCCGCTAAAATGGCATCGAGTCTCTGTTGGCTGTTGACTTTTCTCGCTGTTTTTCAACTGGTAGAGCACACGAATTCAGCGGATATTTGTGAAATACTGTGAGTTATATTGATACAGGATTCATAAAGAATCATAAAGAATCAGAAGAACTTCTTCAGCGACGCCAACTACTGCTTCTACTTCTCGGACTCTTCCTGTTATATTAACCTGTGTCAGTGCGACGCGTGCTCCAAGCATGACAAGGTCGAACATCTTCTCCTAGAGGAGCCGGACAACTCGACGACTTCAGAGAAGCTGTGCCCCACTTGGTGCCCTCATTTGAAAGCCAATGAGACTATTTTGAATATTTTGGGGTCTTCGGTATGTTGCTCAAATTCAGAAAAGATAAAAGAGACTCAACATTGTAGAACTCGACGTCTGAACTGCCGGACATTTCCTTCGAATGCGAAGACCTGCGAGACAACTGTCTCGCCAAGAAGGGATACAACGGACACTGCTACTTCTACGAAAAGAACTGCGAGTACCGCGCCGACATTGCCAAGAAAGGAAAGGCGATTAAGAATGCCCGGGTGCCGAAGACGGAAGAGGAGTGTCTGCACCATCAGAGAAAGTGCAGTATGAAGTACAAGAAGCACTATAGTTGTAGGACTTTCAAGCGGTATTGTAAGAAGTTTAATTTGAAGGAGATCGAACGCTCCAACTCGACTATCCTGGTAAGAATCTCCCTTTTTTAATACATACATGAAGAGCTTTTCAGGCCCCAACGAGTCCATTGGAGCAGTGTCTGAACTTCCAGAAGATTTGCGCCACCAAGTACAAGAAGCACTTTGCTTGCAGACAATACAGAAAGAAGTGCAAGCCATTCAACCTTCCCGAGATTCACTTTGAAGAGTCCGAAGTCACCCAGAAGCCACGTCACCACAAAAAGATGAGAAAGGGGCATGGAATGCGACACAATGAAACGGTGGTGTTGACTTCCGAGGACTTGGTGATCAAGAATGATAATGATAAAATTGTGGAGAGTCTTTTGAGGAAAACATAAGAGAAAACGATGATAATCATAATAATAATAATACATGTGATAACTATGAATAAAAATGAACTCACATCTACAAACTGCTCGACGTTATCGGCGTCTTCTGATTGCACGTAGTCAATGAATGATAAATCCCTCTCGAACTCTTGCAACTCATTGTCGATCTCGAAATGAGCCACTTCTTTGGAATCCGGACCAGATTTGAACTCGGCGGTATGGGTTCCAGGCTTGCAGATCTGCTCCAAGGACTCTTTGGCGTTTCGAAGAGAGATTGCGAAGTGACTGCGGATTGGGATCCCTTTGAGCACACGGCCCACGATTTGACGACGGACGTTTCGGGTTTTCATCATCAGCGAGAAGAAGTCGTCGAGGGTGTCGATCTAGAAAATATGGAGTTGTTTTCTTTTTTATTCCGCGAAATTTGAATGAAACCTATATCATTCGAAAGCTCTTGTTTTAACGAGTTCAGAACTGTTTTCAATTTTTCCTACGGAACTCTTTGAGCCGAGATATAGAGCTCTTAAGTTGAGACAAGTTTTGATTCAAATTTCAAACTTTGGAGCTCTATATCTCGGCTCACAGAGCTCCATAGAAAAAACGAGATACAGTGCCGAACTCATCGAAACAAGAGCTTTCGAATGATATAGATTTCATGAATGTGGAGCATCTCCCACTATTTTTATGTGCATTTCAAAAAAACATCATGTGCTCACCTGTGTTGGCCGAATGACTTCATGCGTCCAGCTAGGATCCAAGAACGCGCTGCTCCATCTCTCAATATCATTCGCCATTATAAACTCGTGCAGCCTCTTTCCATGCTCCCCGCGGACATCCTCTGGCTCCAGAGCCGCTGCATAGAACGCGTCGCAGTACGCATCCTCATCGAACACATTCGAAATCCGATGGTAGTTCTTCTCCCCGTTCTCCTTATAAAGTCCCGCAGTAGTGAATTGAATCTCTGAGCCGGCGCCGGTGGAGAGCACCAGTCCTGCTCGCGGATTGCAAACGAGCATCTCCTTGGCGACCAAGTTCATCCCGTCTTTTTTTGGGGTCACTACTCCGATATCCATGGCGAGGTAGGCTGCCACTAGCTCGGCGCGTTGGAGGCCGTCGGTTTGGAAGATCAACGGCTTCCAGGATGGGTTATTGGGGTCTTTGAACAGCTCATTGATCTTGTCGGCCAAGTCGATGCACTCGTCCTGATAGACACGGTAAGTGTCCACTGATCTTCGATTCGTCACGGCTATCTGGTAGAGCACGTCCTTCCCAATTCGATCCGGATGTCTCTCGTAGTACCTCTTGTAGGCTTGCAACTTCTCCATGATACCCTTTGTGTAATCGAATCTCTCGACGGAGAAGAAGAACCGACCATCGGGCGCTGGATTCTCCCCCATTATCCGTTTCCTAATGTCGTTCTTCAGCTTGATCGTTTCAGGAAGATCCACGAACTTCAAAAAGTCATCGTTCTTAATGCTCACCGGGAACACGCCCAGAGAGCACGTCCATCCCTCATTTGTCACCGAATAAATGTCCATTTTCTCGTCATACGTGATCTTTGCAGTGCCCAGGTAGTGTTGCACGAGCTCGATGTATTTGGTGCGATCCCGATGCGTTTGGAAGCCCACCTTGGTGAAGCGGAGCAAGCCGCGGAGCACGGCGAAGCCCACTGTGGAGTACTTGGAGAAGAACTCGCCGGGCGGCTGGAAGGGGATGTGGAGGAAGAAGCCGACCTCGAGGTGCTGGTCCAGACTCTGCATGATCATGCCGACGAGCATCAGATGGTAGTCGTGGATCCAGATAAAGTCCTGCGGCCGGCTATTCCGGACGGCGTCAATCGCGAACTGGTAGTTGACACGGACGTACGCGCACCAGTGAGCTCTCAACTGCTTCTCGTCATTATACTCGGAGACGATGTACTCTGGCAAATTGTGCAGCGCCGGCCACAACAACCCGTTACTAATGCCTCCGTAGTACACATTGTAGTCCTCCTCTTGCACCACAACTGGGTTCAACTTGTAATTCCCACGATTGTAGTTGTTGAGCACGCCGAGCAACGACATCTCCTCGCGAGCCTTCTTCTGCTTCTCGTTCTTCGGCGCATCCATGTCGTCGTCAGCGAGCACGTGGAAGAACACTTCTGCGATGGTCTGTTTGATGAGAGGCAGGCCGAGAGTGTTGGTGCCAGGGGAGCCGAGAGATTCGGGGATGGACACGATTGAGCCTCTTCTGAAAGTTGGTTCCATGGAGGGGGTTAAAAAGAGAATCATTCGAAAGGTCTTTTTATAAGGATTTCAAAACTGTTTTCCATTTTCCGCACCGAGTTCTGTGAGCCGAGATATGGAGCTCCAAAGTTGAACTGGTACTTTTCAACTTCAGAGCTCTATATCTCGGCTCACAGAGCTCGTAGGGAAAAATTGAACATAGTTCTGAACTCGTCAAAACAAGAGCTTTCGAATGATATATGTTTCATTAAGACCAATCTACCTGTAAAGTGAGAAAAGCTTACTAGACCAATCCCCCTGTAAAGTGAGAAAGAAACAAAAAGAAAAAACTAACTTTTTATGCCTCTTATCATTGATATTCATTCCTAAATTGGCGAGCCACAGATTCTCGTGATCCTTGGACATGACTGGATCCACACACGCCACAAGACCTCCCGAACCTTGCTTGATCTCCCAGTCTCCAGTTTTCTCGCGCTTCAAGGATACTGGAGGGGCGTTCGAGACATTGATAACTCGTTGCTAAACAGAAATTTTTGTATGTTGTAAGTTATACTTGATCATCGAAAAAAAGGTACCTGAAAATGAGGAGTAGCAAGGCCACTTCTCGGCTTCTTCTCTTCCTCGCCCTCGCTTTCCGAGTGGTTTCCAGATTTTACATTGAACGCTGAAGCTTTGCAGTTTTATGTTGAAAACTCCAAAAAAAATAAGAAAGAAAGAAGGAAAGATACCTTCCTCTCCATCGCTATCACTTGAAACACTGCACAATGAGCTATGAGAGCCAAATCTGGACAGCTTCTTTTGGAGGTGATGATATCGCTCGCCAAATTGCTTTGCATTGACTCCGAGCAATGACTTGCGGATTCCAGGCACTGCTGCGTAGAGCTCTCTGAAGATTCAAAATGAAAAATTGAGAAGAAAACGAGCCCACCTCAATCGATTTTTGCCGGTGTTCACATCATAAAGAGTCAGCGAGAAGAGCAACGCGTCGCGATACTTGGTCCCTCTCCCCAAATCCGAGTCGAAAACGTAGTTCGCACAGTGTCTGAACTTGTTTTTCATTCACAAACCGGGTGATCAACATACTTCCAAAATATCACCGTGCTGTAGCCGAGCGACGTGACAAACACCTCGAACACCTCGTGACCGTCGAACACATGGCTCAAACAGTACTCGAGGATCAGCAGGAGCCCCTTCAGCGCCAGCTCGGACTTTGGATCCCGTCGCTTCCAGGCAATTGTCAGTGTCTCCGAGACGGAGCTGATGAGCGTGTGAAAATCCGCCGTTTTTTTGTACTCGATCTCCAGAATGTCGAGCAAGTGCCAGAGCTCGTTTCGACGTTGCTCATTGGAAATCGGCTCTTCTTTTTGGGTTCGTGAGAATGGGTCGCGGATTTTCCGTTCTACTGCTGGAGGGGGTGTATTTGAGTCCATTCTACAAGAAAAAATGGGTAATTGAAAGGGAAACATGTGAAAATCAGATGAAAATGAATCTCGCCTTTGACACGCACACACATACACACAAACAAATATGGGCAGTTTTGTTTCGCTCGACACCGATTCGATTACACAAAACGACTGATGATACACTGATAAGAGAACATTGGGGAGAGAAAGAAAGAAAAACAGATTTATTATCTTACTGGTCACTGTTTTGGGGGCGAGCGATATGGTAACTTGTAGGCGGTGCGAGAGAGTAGACGCAGACGGTGAGAGGGGGTTAGAGAGGGGGAGAGGGTGATAGACGCAGACAGTGAGGGGAAAGAAAACGTTTCCCTCTTATCAGATTAGAAAAAGTTTGAAAATAATCTGATTGACAGTTGAGGGTAGAAGAAATCACACAAGATCCGGACACCGGGCTATTTATAAAGGAAACTTCACAGATCGACAGACAGACGTGCTCTTGTGAGAAGACAGAGAGATGTCTCTTCTCTCACGTGATATTTCTTCTTGAATTTGCTGGAGAGAAGAAAGAGGATTAGAGAAAGTGTAAAACGAGGTGCACTTTGTGCTCTGCTTGCTTTTCAACTCAACTGTTCAAAAGATTGTTTCTCAATCATGAAAGAAACAGTAGTCTACTGATAAGATAAGCAATTAGAATTATCAGAAATTGATAAAATTTCGATCAAACATGGTTCCGGTGATCGTGATAGAACAAGCTATCCAGATGGGGGGATGACGCGGAGAGATGAAAGTTTGATGGGAGAAGTGATAAGAATAGGGATGATGTGATGTAGAATATTCCATATTCAGGAGCTTCTTTTCTCACTTTCAAAATCAGAAGACTTGATAATAAGAAACGTTTATTCGTAATTTACAAGTACAAATGCTTGACGTCTTCTTACTGGCTCTTCTGATCATTGAGAAGGGCGGATGGTCTTGCGAAGGCACGTGGCTCCTCCTGCTTGTTCTTGTTGGATCCCCACGCCCAGACGGACGGGTAGGCGGCGGCGGCGACGTACGGAGAGTAGACGGACGGGTAGGCGTACGCAGAAGGCACGTAGGCGGCCGAGTAGGCTGGAACCACCACTTGGCACATGGAGCCGGAGATGAGGAAGCAGACGAGCAGGGAGGCGAGGCTGGAAATGAGGAAGATTATGGGGGATGGGAAGAATAGACTTACCACTTGGTGAACATGTTGAAGAACTTTGAGTTGATGGTAGGGGGGTTTTCATGGGGTTTTATAGCGAGACAGAAGCGTGAAAAAGTTACCAAAACTAGTGTTGCATGCGCGGGGAACTGGGAGCAAACAGTGGTGTGATCATTGAGTACAAAGAGAACAAAGAGGTAGTGTTAGTAGATCAAAGGCATGAAGTTCAATAAGATACGATAACTACTAGACACTTTATTCGAAAAGTCTCTTCCATTATTAATTTTAACGTGAACTTGAACTGACCTCCCACTGCCCGATTGACCTCTGTGAACTAGTTGAGTGGCAATCAGAACCGTATAAAAGGGGCACCCTCCGAGCAGAATCCTCAGTGCAGAGTTGCTCTCTCAACTGCTGAAGACATGGCCCAATCCGTCCCGCCAGGAGACATCCAGACCCAGCCGAACGCGAAGATCGTGTTCAACGCGCCGTACGACGACAAGCACACCTACCACATCAAGGTGATCAACTCGTCGGCGCGTCGCATCGGCTACGGCATCAAGACGACGAACATGAAGCGTCTCGGAGTGGACCCGCCGTGCGGAGTGCTCGACCCCAAGGAGGCTGTCCTGTTGGCCGTCTCTTGCGATGCGTTCGCCTACGGACAGGAGGACACCAACAACGACCGCATCACCGTCGAGTGGACCAACACGCCCGATGGAGCCGCCAAGCAGTTCCGTCGCGAGTGGTTCCAGGGAGATGGAATGGTTCGTCGCAAGAACCTGCCCATCGAGTACAACCCATAAAGGGATGCTCTCTTGTCAGAAAAATCTTTGAAATAAGGTCTAAAAAATAAGTATTGTCATAATGAAGGAAAAGAGGATGTAATGGCGTGTTGTTTTGTTTGTTCGATGTTCGAGATCACTATCAACGATTCAGTTGCTCTAACCCGAAGTAATCATTAAAAAAAGTAAAAAAAAAGGAAAAACTACAACCGATTGTTATTATTGTGATTATTATTTTTCGACGAGAACGTTCTGAACATCATCACCGACTTCTTCTTCTGACTCCCCGAGTTGTTCATCATGACTCCGCCCCCAAAACCGGCGCGGAACTTTTCGTTTCCTCGCTTTGGAACCAATGATTTTTGACGCTAAAATAGATTCTTTGAACTCAGTTCAGTTTTCTCTTGAATAAACTCACTCTTTGCCCCATTTTCTGACTGATACAATTCGCCACATACATCGCCGCTGCCACTATCGACAACATTATCCCGCCAAACGCCAACGCCCATCGAGGAATCGCTGCATGAGCCTGAAATTGAAAAATTTTTGATAAAATGATTAGAAAGTCATAAATTTCGGGTCTAGAAGTCGTTTTTGAGAGAGTTGCGGCGTTGCGGCGTCGCGCGACGCCGCGCGGCATCGCATTGTGTCGCTTATCGGAAAACTTGATTTTCTCGGTTCTATTGCTAGTTTTAATAGTGGAAAGTTATATATTCAGAATCAGCGTGAAATTCTCTACATTTTGATAGTAAATTCGACTATTTTTGAGATACTTTTATAGTCGAAAATTATCTATTTCAATTTTTTCCCAAAACACTCCCTCTTTGTTTTCCTGTTCCATTTTCCCCATTACAAAAACAACAAACCGGTGACAAATCCACGTGGATTAGTCGACTGGCGTGCGACATTGCATTCTCCAACGCTATCAGTGTGGTCTCGCGCGATGACGTCACTATGGGTATCGAGAAGCGACGGAGGTGCGGCCATTGGTCGCTGGAAATGTGTGTACGGTGGAGCGCACTTGCAAAGAGGAAAGGATTACCCGAATAGTGGAATGAGGAGAGGTGTTCGGAGACGTTCGGTTTGCCAGCTTTGGATGTACACGAAGATGACGTCGGCGTCGCAGTAGTCTGGAAGAGATGCAGTTTTGGGTAGAGACGCAGAGATAGCAGACAGTTTTTAGAACGATATTGGTGTCATTTGAAAGGTCTTTTTGTGAGGATTTCAAAACTGTATACCATTTTTGCTGAATGTTACTTTGAGCTGAGATATGAAGCTTTGAAAATTTGCACAAAACTAAAAAAGTAGTTTTTTTCAAAGCTTTATATCTCGGCTCACAGAGCTCAAAATGAAACATGGAAAACAGTTTTGAAATCCTCATGAAAATACCTTTCGAATGATACTAATATCATTTTGAAAAGTCAACTGGAACATTCTCTAGCGAGCTCTATTGCAAATTGTGGCCGTGGCCGTGGAGTTTTCTCTTCCATTTTTCAATTCTCCATAGAGCGCATTTACTCACCTTGCCACCTGGCCGCCAGCAACTGTGCATAGAGAATTGTAGACGTGGAAACCGAAGAAGACGTGAACGTCGGATCGCACTCCCGAACACTATTCCAACTGACAAATGGCAATAACACAATCGCGATTCTAATTCCCAGTTGGCAATTCCCATTGAATCTACTGCAGAAGCACGACGTCATGTTGAGCTTCGTGGCGGTTTCCTGGAGCATCTCGACCTCGGTCCGCGAGAGAATACCGCCGGGGTCGCAGACATAGGAGGTCTGAGAAGAGTTGGAGATGAGGGCCTTTACATTATAATAAGGAAATCGGTTACTTCATGATAGGGTATCTGGCAGAAGACACTGAAATTGGATGCCGTGGGTAGGGGAAATGTGCAAGGACCCGAGGTGATCTGACTCCGTGACGAACCGTAGTTGCTGGAAAAGGATTCTTTTAATAAAATGTATATCATTCGAAAGCTCTTGATTTGGCGAGCTCAGCACTATGTTTTGTTTTTCAAACGGAGCTCTGTGAGCCGAGATATGAAGCTCCAAAGTTTGAGCTAAATCGTTTCAACTTTAGAGCTCCATATCTCGGCTCACAGAGCTCCGTAGAAAAAATGGAAAACAGTTCTGAACTCGCCAGAACAAGAGCTTTCAAATGATATAGGCCTAATAAATCTGGAGCATCTTTAACTATATTTATGAGCATTTCATCAAACTCACCATGAAACAATAGGAATAGCCAAAAACAAAACTGATAACGATAAAATCCGCCGCATTCCCAATCTGATTATCTCCGTCCAACACCAAAAAAACGCATCGGGAACCCTGAAAAAAAGCGAAATTCAAGCCCATCTCTTCCCATCACAAAGTGCCTCTGTGACAATGAGAACCCTGAGGAAAAAGAGCTGCAAAAATGGGGACAAAATTAATTAAAAGATGGGAAAAAAAGGGTTGAGGGAAAACAATGGAGAAAAAGGGAAGAGCGAAAAGATCACAGGTCGCCAAAAAAAAATTTTTTTTGGAACGAAATCTATTATTAACCAAGGTGAGGGCGAGAAACGGGTGAATTATTCACAGCTTTACTCAAATGAGAAAACAATGAGGGGTGGGTTTACGGGGAGATGGTGTGGATTTACGGAGGTTAGAATGGATTTACGGGGACTAGTGGGTGTTAGATTTTGATTTACGGGGAGCTAGTGTGGATTTACGGAGAGATGGTGTGGATTTACGAAGGTAGATGTAGGTTTACGGGAAGACAGTGTGGATTTACGGAGGTTCGTGTAGGTTTACGGTGTCTAGTGTGGATTTACGAGGATCAGAAACAAATTACGAGGGTTGGTGGGGATTTACGGGGAGTTGATGAGGATTTACGGCAATTAGTGTCGATTTACAGATATTGGTGTGCATTTACGGGGAACCAGTGTAGATTTACGGCGACTAGTGTCGATTTACGGAGGGTAGTGTAGATTTACGAAGATTTGTGTTGGTTCACGGGAGCTAGTGTAGATTTACTGGGACCAATGTGGATTTACGGGAGCGAGTGGGAATTTACGGGGAGGCAGAGTGAATTTACGAAAGATAGTGTGGATTTACGGAGATAGAGTGTCGATTTACGGAGATAGAGTGTCGATTTACGGAGGCTAGTGTGCATTTACGGGGAACCAGTATAGATTTACGGGGGTAGTGTAAATTTACGGAAACAAGTGTCGATTTACGGAGGCTAGTGTGCATTTACGGGGAACCAGTATAGATTTACGGGGGTAGTGTAAATTTACGGAAACAAGTGTCGATTTACGAAGCGCTTTGTGGATTTACGGGAGAAAGAGTAGATTTACGTTTGTTAGTGTCGATTTACGGAGCTTAGTGTGAATTTACGGAGGTCAAAATAGTAAAATCCTTTGTCAAAAATGGTGGAAATGAGGGCGAAAACCAAAAAATCGGGATGCGCCCTTCTCATAGGGGCGACATGATTGATAGATATGGCTCTTTCGCGTTTTTGTTTCAATTCCCCAAATGGGATTTCGAGCTTTTTTGCAAAATGCTCAGGATTTCAGGTTATCTAAGGAAAATGCGCTCTAATGATAATAAGTGACTCGGAATGCAATCGGAATGCAATTGCGCTCTACCGAACAGAAAGGATCTCTAGTTGAATAGACGCAGACGGTTAGAGTGTGATTCTCAATGGAGTAGAGAGCATAAATCTACACAAAACGCTCTAGAAGACTGAAAAGCTCAGGTGCTCTTTTTCAAGTGGAAGTGACGTTTGAGGAAACAATTACCCCCACCCTTCAAAACTTTAGTTTTCACATTAGAGCGCGTTTCGCTTTTTTGAAATTACTCTCAAAAAAAAAAAACGAAAAAAAACCGAAAAAAACCACTTCAGACTCAAAAATTTAGAGAGAAAAAAAATTCAAGATTTCGAGGCCACGCCCCCCTACTGGAACCGGAAAAACAACAATAGTGGATCATTATCTCTGTCTCGTTTCTCCAGAAGACGTCCGACGTCTTCTGGAGAGAGACAAAAAACGGAGAAAATGAGTCAGGATGGTCATTGGGAGTCAATGAGGGGTGAAAAATGGCGAGAGGAGAAATGTTCTTTTTCTCGCTGAATTTTCATTGTTTTAACTTGTCAAATGTGCATTTTTATGGATCACTGAGTGATGACGTGGATTTTGTCTGGGATGTTTCAAGAGGGAAGTTTGTGAAATTTTGAAAAAAAATTTTTTTTTTTTTTTGAAAATGTTTTTTTTGTGTTTTTTTTTTGAAATTTTTTTTTCAATTTTCAGAAACAAATTCATTCGGATTTTGAAAAAAATACGAAAAAAAGTCAGAATTTAGAGAAAAAGAGAGAAAATCACAAAATTACGGTATCAATCGCGGCGAGACCAAAAATTTCAAATTTTATCGATTTTTATCGAATTTTGCTCAAATTTCACTGAAATTCTTGATTTTTATGATAAAAATGATGATTACATTCAGTATTTGTGCACTTTTCAACTATTTTTGTCGAAAAAATGCAGAAAAACCATGAAATTTGAAGAAAAATGGAGAAAATCGATAAATTTTCGGAAAAAACGAACAATTTTACAAAATTACTGTACTTTTCGTGGCGGGACCCATTTTTTATAAAAATCGATACAGTTTTCCATTTTTCCAATTCAAATTTCAATATTTTTGGATTTTTTTCGTTTTTTTCCATAAACCTTGGCTTATCCTTTCAAAATCAAAATGACATCACCAAATCTTGAAAATCCCGGAAAAAAGTAGGAAATTCTCCAAAAATAAAACATGGATCTGATAAAAAACAGACCAAAAACCCAAAAAAAAAAGAGAAAAATTCGGAACTTTGAAAAGAAAGCTCGTTTTTTTCGCATGTCCCTTTAAAATTGACCCATATACTGTACCCATGGGAATTTGAATTTTTCCGGGGGTTCCTTTTTCAGAAAACTCCGCTTTTAAGACGTGTGCAAACGCGCTCTAATGATAAAAAAGTAAAAAAAACAGAGAAAAACGCTGAAAACACCATAAAACGACTCCCTGGAGCTCGTGGAGCACGAAAAAGGCAAATTTGTGGGAAAAAAATAAGAAAAAGAAAGGAAAGATTTCGTTTCTCGATTCGAAATTTGTTTAGTTTGATTTAGATGGATTCTTGTTTTTTGCACAAAAAAGTGTTCGAAAAAAATGAAATTTTTTGCAAAAAAAAAATGAAAAACGACTAGACTCAACTGGTCAGTGGTCAAAAGTCAAACAAAGCGAGAGATTTCCGACGGAAATGGCAAACAAAAATGAGCAAAATGTTGCTCAGGGGGCTAAAGAGGGGCGCTCGGAATTCAATTTTGACACACAAACGATTTGTGACCTTTTGGTGGGTGTGTTTGGTGCAATTAGGGTGTAAATCTATATGAGTCAGTGTAAATCGACAATAGTCGCCGTAAATCCACACTAGGTCCCGTAAATCGACAACAGTCACCGTAAATCTACACTAAACCCCGTAAATCAAGACTAGCCCCGTAAATCAACACTGACTCCCAGTAAATCCACCCTAGTTTCCGTAAATCTACACTAACCTCCGTAAATCCACACGAGCTCCCGTAAATCCATACTAACCCCGTAAATCCACACTGACCTCCGTAAATCCACAAAAAGTCCCGTAAATCTACACAAAATCAGCGTAAACCTACACTACCCGCCGTAAATACACACAAGTCAGCGTAAATCGACAATACTCGCCGTAAATATACACTAAGCCCCGTAAATTTACATTAAACCCCGTAAATCTACACTGGCCTTCGTAAATTCAGACTAACTCTCGTAAATCAACAAAAGTCAGCGTAAATCGACAATAGTTGCCGTAAAACCACACAAATCCCCGTAAATCCACACCTATCCTCGGTAAAAACCCAAGTCAGCGTAACTCGACAATATTCCGCGTAAATCTACACAAAATCCGCGTAAATCCACACTAACCTCCGTAAATTCACACCAACCACCGTAAATCTACACTAACTCTCGTAAATCCACACCAACCCCCCGTAAATCCACACATACCCCCGTAAATCCCCTTTATCCCCGTAAATCCACATCTACCCCGTAAATCTACTCATACGTGACTTGGAGCTCACGAATTGCTCCAAAAAAGTGATAAAAATGTTCAACTTATTTATGCAAAAAGTGCGCCGTTTTCGTCATTTCCGGGTTGCACTCATCTTTTGGATCTTCTTTTTTGCTAAAAAATGTTCGAAAAGGGAAAATCTTGGTGGAAAAAGAAACAGAGTTTGCTGTTTCTGTCATGTTCGGAAGCTCATTTGTAACAAAATGTGCTGCTCGCGGAGCATCGTGGGCGTGGCCTGGCAGTTTTTATGATACATCACTGGGAAAAAACGGGGGCAAAAAAGGAAGAAAAGGGAGCATTTAAAAATAGTATTATGAAAATGCAAGTGCGCTCCATTGATAAAATTATAAAATTATGAAATCACTCGAAATCCACCATCCGCATCGCGTTTCAGTCGGATTTTTTCGATTTTCGGGCCTTTTTTCAGAGCGAATTGCTGAAATAGTTGAAAATTTGGAAGGTTTTGTTTGGTTTTTTGGTGGAAAAGAGAAAAAGAAAAAGGCACTCGTCAAACAACGAATTCAATTTGGCTCAACAAGAAAAAACTTGTCAATTTTTTGAGTGTTCTCTTAAACGAGCACTTTTTAGTATGCAAGACATGAACTCTGCTCGAGCTCGAACAGAGCCGGTGCTCACCGGGAATGAGAGCACACCACGGTTGTTTCTGAAAGTGGTCTTCTCCACGGGCACCCAACGACCGTGGACATTGTTGTAGCTCGTTGTGACGACGCGTTTTATCAGGACTCCTGGAAATGAGCTCGAGATAGTGTACAAACTGGAGAGACGCAGGTTGGGTTACTGTAGGTGTAGATTTACGGTGAACGAAACGCAAAATACGCCTTTTTCCATCAAGTTAAATTTTTCTTAAATTTTTCCAGTTTTTCTACAGCAAAACTCATTTAAATGTCTGAAATATGTTTCCAAGTCCGCAATATTGCGTCGAATATGTTGTTTGCAGTCTAACCACAAAATTACTGTACATCTCATTGCAACAACGAAAGTTTTTGACCTCAAAGGTTGAATTTTTATCAAATTTATACCATAATCGAGAGCTCCGTGAGCACATTCATAAGATTTTACTAAATGCTCCTGAAAGCCGACAAAGTCCAAAAATACCTTAAAGAAGTGCATTTCGATCATTTTTCACTGTTATTTTGGATTTATGTCGGCTCTCAGGAGCATTCCGCAAAATCTGATAAATGTGCTCAGGGAGCTCTTAACTATGGTATAAATTTAGTAAAAAGTTTAATTTTTGAGGTCAAACACTTCCCTTGTTACAATGAGATGTACAGTGATTCTGTGGTTGGATCGCAAACAACATATTCGACGCAAAATTGCGGACTTGAAAGCTTTTTTCAGGTTTTTGGACGAGTTTTGCTATAGAAAAACTAAGAAAAATATCGATCCTGCAGGAATACCTGATAAATTTCATCAAATCATGATAAAAATCAATAAATTCATTATTGGCGCAATAAAATTAGTGCACCGTGTCTGCGCAGGAACTGACGACAACTTGCACAAAATGGGAAAATCAGTGTTATGATCTATATACAGTTTTTATTGATTTTGAACCAAATTCAGCTATTTATTTCGTACCAAAAGCTTGAAAAACTCGAAAAAACGCCGAAGTCCATCGGAGCGCATTTACTGACCACCGTAAACCTACAGTACCCCAATTACCGTATTCACCTCTTTTAGCCGTCCTAAATCTGATATTCAACTTGGGCATCGGCTTCACCACAAGCCCCGCCACCACAGGCGCCACCCTCTTCACCCGCTTCTTGTACTTTCTCTTATTATCATTGATATCCTTCAGTTGCTCCCCAAGACTCGATCCAACCTTCGCCACCACCTTCTTCTCAAAAGTGAACACGATCGACGGCTTCTCCGCCGACTTCTCTCGATGCTCGGCGTTCTTCCGCTTCATCTCCCGCTTCCGCTCCTCCAACGCCATCTGCTCGCGACGGAGGCGTTGCTCGTAGTTCGATTGCATCGTTCGCTTCTTTGTTTTGCGGATTTCATGGGTTAGCGAGAGGCTTGAACTCGATTTTTCGAAGGGGTGGGGGCGGGGAAGATCAAGGGATTTTGAGATTCGAGACGGCTTGATTGGGCAGGGAGCGTGCTGGAAATGGGGATTTTTGGATCTCACGGGTTGAACTTTTTACCAAATTTATACTAGTGAGAGCTCCCTGAGCACAAGATTTTTCGAAATTCTCCTGGTCAGAGCAATCCCCGGGTTGCGATATGAAACGTATATCATATGAAAGCCGAGGATTTTGAATCTGTAATCAATTTTTCCTGAATAACATTGAGAGCCGAAATACAGCCAAAGCTCAAAAAATGGGATGAAACTTTGAGCGTCCATAACTCTCTTCGGTATCAATTTTGTGGAAATCCAACTATATATTTCGATTTGGCTTAAAATTCTGCATCGACTCACGAACAAACTAACTTTTTACTAATTGCGAAGCTCTGCTCATAAAAACTGCCCAGAATTTTCAAAAAGTTTACATGAATCGATGCAGAATTTGAAGCCGAATCGAAAGATATAGATGGATTTCCACAAAATTGATACCGAAGAGAGTTATGGACGCTCAAAGTTTCACAAAAAAATTCGAGTTCTGGACGGCTGTATCTCGGCTCCCAGAGCAATTCAGGAACAATTGATTACAGATTCAAAATCCTCGGCTTTCATATGATATACGTTTCATATCGCAACCCCGGGGACTGCTCTGACCAGGAGCATTCCGCAAAATCTTGAGCTCACGGAGCTCTCACTGGTATAAAATTGGTAACCTTCTGATCTCCTATCAATCACACCTTAATCATAAACTTTGGCACCGCCGAACTACAACTCGCAGGCGCCGAAAAACTATCCAAAATCTTGAACTTGGCGGGCGGATCAATGGGCGGTCGCACCGGCACATCCGGATTCATATAGTTGGGAATCTCTGGCGGCGGCACCTCTGGATCGAAAATAGGAATCGGAAAGTCTGGGAAAACCAGCGGTAATGGTGGAGGAATGGGTGGCGGTGGTGGTGGTGGCGAATCGAGGAACGACGAGTAGCCGAGATCTTTGTCGTCGAGATCGTCGAATTTGGGCATGACGAACTTTTTCTTCTTCTTCTTGGGTGATTCAACGACTTCAGGAACGTCGAGGGGAGCCTCAGGGGCGATTTTACTCTTCCCGAATAAGGGATCTCCATGGATTTCATAAACTTCTGGCGGAAACGGTCCGACTTGTTCCATATAGCCTATCAGTTCGTCTCGATTCAACTTATTCATGCGGAAAAAGTGATGCAAATCGTGAGACGTCGTGCTCATCGTTTTGCGGCCAGCTGGAATTTATAAATGAGCAAGAACAAAAAAAATAGTTGTTTTTTCTTTTTTTTGTTTTCTCACCATTCTCTGTCAACACCCGACAGGATAGACTCATCTGATCCAACTTATTGATAATTATCCGGCATAATTTAGAATGCGCAGTGTTATCACAACTGCTAAATCCCATATTGTAAATAATTCGGCTGACCGAGTCGCGGATATTCTGAAAAAATTGATTTATGCTTCAAGGGAGCATGATTTCCGTTCAATTTTTTTCTAAAAGTTAAAAAATACTCACCGCTACCACTGGATCCACTTTTTCCGGTTTCATAATCATTGAAAATTGTCTAAAAATGCTGAAAAATTGAGTGAGTCATCGGCGAAAAAATTAATTTTCCGAAAAATTCTGCTTTTCCACCGTAATCACTTAAAATCGCGGCGAGACCCGCCGCACTCTCATCATGCGCCTTTAAAGAAATCGTAATTCAAGCTGAAAAACTGATGAAAAGTCGTGTTTATTAGTGCGAAAAATCACAAAAAAAAAGAGACTCGTAAAAATGAAAAAGGGGGCGAAAGGTGATATGCACAAAATGTGTATAGCAGCTCGGCGAGCAGGTAGATATTCCAATTATCGCAGAGGTCCCCGGAGGAAATGAGAAGTGGGGCGATATCTTGATAACAAAAAAAGAAAAACTCTAAATTGAATTGAAAAAATAACAAGAAAGGGCTTTTAAAGGGAAGGGGGATGGGGGCTATAAAAAGTATAGAAATTTATGAAAAAAAATCAATAAAAATGGAATTTTAAACAATCCGAAGTCGTAGAGTGTATTCCTGATCGATTCCCAAGTAGCAATCAGACATTATGAACACTGATACATCGAATTTTCCTCTGAAAAATTAAAATTTTTGCATTTTAATCAATATTTTCTCTTTTTACTTTGTAGTAGGCATTCTCAGGTCCATTTTCGCTGTACTTCTCGGCGAATGTCCGCCCATAACTGAAGTCGTGTTCAGAATGAAGTCGTTCTCTGAATCTCCGGCTATAATAATCCAGCCGGCTTGCTTCGGCTTCGTCCATTGCGGCAGGTGCATTTGCGAAGAGTTCTGGAACATTTGCAAGGTGGAAATGCTTCTTTTTACAAGGAAATTCAACTTACTCACCAGGTGAGAATTTCATGAAACTTGGTGGAGCTCATCCAGATTCCAAAACTGTTTTCAAAATTTTCACATTTTCAGTTTCAGTCGAGTTATGAGCAAAAGTTTGAAAATTGACGATTTTTTCACTTTTTTCACTTTTAGAGCGGCTTTAGGTCATTTGAAAGGCTTCAGAAAGCTCCATTATATTGCACTGTCTACACAATCCAATTGACCGTTTTTCCAAAAATTTCCATTGAATTTTTTGAAAAAGCGGTTAAAAACCATTGGATTGTGTAGATTGTGAGTTTCGCAACACAATGGAGCTCTCTGAAGTCTTAAAAATGACCAAAACCGCTCTAAAAGTGAAAAAAGTGCAAAAATCATCAATTTTCAAACTTTGCTCATAACTCGGTTGAAACTGGAAATGGGTAAAATTTGAAAACAGTTTTGGAATCAGGTGAGCTCCACCAAGTTTCATGAAATTCTCAACCGATGTGTAAGTTGACTTTCTTACCTTCATCGGCCCCTCCTTCTCCATCACAATCCTCAGCTTATACACGTCTCCGCCCAACACCTCCACTTCCTTCTCATCTCCCACTTCAATCGAATTTCCCGCCGAGTTCACCAACTGCAACGTCTTCACATTGACGATGGGCCAGGAGCAAATCGCACGGATCACTTCGCGGCATTGGCTCTCGTCGAGCGTCGTCTTCTCGCGCAACATCTTCATGCCGCTTTTCTGAATTCGTGCGTCGTCTGGAGACGTCGCCTTTTCCACCTGGAGCATTTCCTGGATCTGCGGGATAGTGAGCTGGGCTCCGAGAGAGCAGGCGTCTTCATAGGAGAGGTGGGGGAGGCAGAGGAGGGGGTGGTCGTCGTGCCATCTGGAAGAAGAAAGGGATTTCTGGATGCTCATGGATATATGATAATGGACGGAGTGATAGTGCGCCCAGAAATTGCAAAGGGGCGTGGCCATGGGTCTCGCCGCAAAAACTTTTGTAATTTTTGAATTTGCGCCGTTTTTCGGTGATTTTTTCAGTTTTTCAAATTGTAAGAATCTAAAATTGAAAAATTCAAATTTTGAACTTGAAATTTTTCCAAAAATCGCCAGAAAACCGCAAAAAAACGGATTTTCTTAAAAAAGGACCGATTTACAAAATTACTGTATCGTTATGGGTCTCACCGCGAACGATACAGTAATTTTGTAAATCGGCCCATTTTTCGTGTTTTTCTGGCGATTTTTTTTTAGATTTTGCAAGTTACAAAAAACTGAAAAAATCAATGAAAAACGGCGAAAAACGACGAAAATTACAAAATTTTCCGCGGCAAGACCCATGTGCTTGCAATTTCTGCACTATCACTCCATCAGGAACGAATTCTAACCTCGCAGAATGGCACATCTGCTGCAACACCACAATATTAATGGCAGCGCTCAACCACTGCTGAATCCTGGCCATCTCCCGCATCGCCTGCATAATTCGCACGCACTGATCGAGCACACTCTTCAAATCCGTCCGATAATCGGTCGGCAGAAGAGTTCTCATAAAGTGCGCCTGGAACAAAAGGTGCGCTTTGGCTGCCGATGTCCCCATGACGGACGTCGAGAATCTGATACGGAGCTTTCTCTGGAGTTCAGTGTTAATCAGGTCCTCATTATGACGGACTGGAATTTCCGCGTACTCCGGGACGTCGGTGAGCAATTTGAGCATCGATTCAACGGAGAGGTCACTGTGAAGCTCTTTGGACAAGAAGCGAATCGTTTCGTGTTGCAAATAGTATACAGAAGCGATTCTTCCATAAGCCGTCGGTCTGATAACATCTTCTTCCGCTTCCACATGAATACACTCAGAGAGAATCAGCTCACTAATACTCTCATCTACAATCTTCGTAATAAAATTGAGCATTGCCTCCTCTGAATCTTCCACTAGTCCATAATAATTAGGATTCGCAAACAGTCTTCTATAAAGATAGGTTCCACTCAGGTACTCCACAACTCCTTGCTTCGAGTCGATGGTTCCCGCTGAAATTTCAGCGTTCACATGGTTGGGAAGGACTGGAAGAAGCGACGATTCCACTGGGAACGGTTCGTAGAGGAACTTCTTGTAGAACGTCTTCTTCGAGTCCTGGACGTAGATGACGGCGACTGCCGAGTCGTCGAATTGTGGGCGTCCCGCGCGGCCCATCATTTGGAGCACGTCTGGAATTGATAGGTATTTCGACGTCGCTGATTCTCTGATTCTGATTCTGATTCTGCTTCTGAATATGAATCTGAAGTCCGAATTTCTCTGATTTTCGAGAAAAGATTCAGATTCAGATTCAGACTTCAGACTTCAGACTTCAGACTTCAGACTTCAGACTTCAGATTCAGATTCAGATTCAGATTCAGATTCAGATTCAGATTCAGATTCAGATTCAGATTCGGATTCGGATTCGGATTCGGATTCGGATTCAGATTCAGATTCAGATTCAGACTTCAGATTCAGATTCAGACTTCAGACTTCAGATTCGGATTCAGATTCAGATTCGGATTCAGGATTCGAATTCGGATTCGGATTCGGATTCGGATTCGGATTCGGATTCAGATTCAGATTCAGAGAATCAGCGACGTCAAAACTATCAGTGACCTAATTTCCGGAAACTTAAACCAAATCTACAAACTACACAAAACAGTTGTTTCACGTGACCCCTCAAATCTTCTAATCTTCTCTAAAAATCTTCAACTTAACGTGGCCACCTGATAACCCAGTAACCCAATAACCCAATAAAAATAGCATAAAGGCGGGACGATTCTCGTTCCGCCCATCTAATTCCCACGCGCTGGCACCAACGATTTCTCCGGATTGAAACAAATATCAATAATTAAAAATTACGATTTTCGTATGTACTTCGTAATGTTTCTCGTTGGGCTCATCGGTAAGTGCTCTATCTGATCTAACTCAATGTCGTTTTCAGTGCCAGTGGCCGTGATCCTCTGCACCAAGTCGAAGCCACCACCACCCAAGCCCGTGATCCGCCACCAACCCATCGTCACCGGTCCGCCCGATTCTGCCTATTGTCGTCTGAAGACTTCCGGATCCTCGAACTCGCCGTCCAAGTCGGCGGTGAAGAAGGAGGAGGAGAAGGAGAAGGAGAAGGAAAAAGAGAAGGAGAAGACCGTCGAGGAGGACGCTCTCGATCTCGATAAAGAGGAAGCCCTTCTCAAGTCATTAGAGCGACAGGAAAAGGAGAAGAAGGAGCAGGAGAAGAAGGAGAGGAAGAAAAGGAGGAAGAGGAAGAATCGCACCAAGTCGGTGGAGGAGAAGGAGAGGAAGAGGGAGAAGACCAGGGAGGAGAAGAAGAAGGAGAGGAAGAAGGACAAGACGAAGGACGAGGAGGATTTGATGAAGTCAAAGGA
The DNA here is from genome assembly GCA_963572205.1 of Caenorhabditis imperialis. Classification (NCBI taxonomy): domain Eukaryota; kingdom Metazoa; phylum Nematoda; class Chromadorea; order Rhabditida; family Rhabditidae; genus Caenorhabditis; species Caenorhabditis imperialis. The sequence goes on along the minus strand of OY751540.1, from coordinate 9,136,941 downwards.
GGACGATAAGAATAGTAAGTGCTTTTTTACCAAATTTATACCAAGCTGAGAGCTCACTGAGCATATACTCCTGACAAGTAATGTGTTTTTGGTTAGGCTTTGAGAATGTTCTATAAATTTGGTCACTCATAGTTTCGACGTCGCTGATTCTGAATCTGAAGTCAGAATTTTTGTAATTGATCTCATTTTTGAGAAAAAATGTGTCAAAGCCATTTTCAGTGCTATTTTCTCCACTATTTCGTAACTATCGAAAATGTCGACACGTAAACACGTGAAAACATGGAGGGAAATAGCACTGAAAATGGCTTTGACACATCTATTCTCAAAAATGAGATCAATTACAGAAATTCTGACTTCCGATTCAGAATCAGCGACGTCGAAACTATCAGTGCCCAAATTTATAGAACATTCTCAAAGTCTAACCAAAAACACATTACTTGTCAGGGAGCTCTTACTAATAGTATAATTCCAGCCGAGGAGGAGAAGAAGGAGAAGATTCCGATGCACGAGAAGACGCAACGCATCGAAATCTCCGACGACGACCACACGAAGGAGACGACGGAGGACTCGGCGTGCATGAACCTCTACAATGAGGACGGCACCATCAAGGACCCCGCAGCGGATGCGAAACCAGGCGAACCTGCTCCAACTGATGGTGCTCCTGCTGCTCCTGGAGCCACTGCCGATGCTCCAAAGGACGCTGTTGAGCCTGCCAAGGAGCCCGCCAAAGAGCCACCCATGGACGACGCCAAGGAGCCTGAAAAGGGTCCGACGACTCCTGCAACTGCTCTATCCAAGTCGAAGAAGTCGAGAAAGTCGAAAAAGTCGGAGAAGAAGTCGGCTCGTGTGGCCAAGTCGGTGAAGAACTTGAAGAAGAAGAAGAAGGAGAAGAAGGACGCGACGATGGAGGAGAAGAAGACGCAGGATCTCTCCCAGGACTGCCCAATTCCCGCTTAATTTTTTTGTAGTGTAGTGTATTTTGTAAGGTCTTTGGACCCCCCTTGTATCCAATAAAGTTTTTTATAAAAAGTACCTGTAACTGGAAAATCGACATATTTCCCCTTCTTTCCGTCGAAATACTCGGTTCCCTTCACAATCACCAGATGGGCGGGGCAATTGATTCCCCATGCCAACGTGGCAGTCGCAATGAGCACCTGGATCTTCTTCTCGATAAAGAGCTGCTCCACGACTGCTCTTTCATGAGCCGAGAGTCCGGCGTGATGCATTCCTATTCCGAACGGTAGTGTCAATTTGAGATTCTCATCTTTGATAGAAGCCATGAGCACTTCCAACTCTAGCATTTCCATATTCAACCATTGCTTTGGATTGTGGTCCGCAATTAGGAGATTCACAAAGGCCAACGCAGTGAGTCGAGTTTGACGTCTGGAGCTCACGAAAACGAGCACCGGCTTTCTCGGGGAGTACGTGAGAATTGCCTTGTAGGCGGGCTTATTCATCAGACCCATTCTGGGACAGTAATGTTGACCGGGGAATCCTTGAATGTGTACCGAGATCGGCACAGGTCTCACTGATGGTCTGAAGTTGTACGTGGCCTCATCTGGAATACCCAGCCACTCTGCGACGTCTCCAGCGTTTGCCAGCGCTGTCGACAGGCCCAGAAGTCGTACGGGCTCTTCTCGCGTGTGACTTCTTCTTGTGATCATTTTGAGTCTGGACACAATCGCCTCCAGTACTGCTCCTCGATCCACTCCGAGCAAGTGGACCTCGTCGAGCACGATAAGTCCCACTTTTCTGACGTATTCTCTTGTCGCCCAGCTTCGAGATATTCCGTCCCATTTTTCGGGAGTTGTGATTAGAATCGAGCTCGTCGCGAGCTCTTCCGGATTCGGTGTCACATCTCCCGATACTTCCACGACTATGTACCCCATTCCAGCTTCAAACTTCTTCTTCCAATCATCCACTCTTTCTCTCACCAACGACTTCAACGGAGCAATGTAGACCACCTTCATTCCAGGATGGTCTTGGAGCAATCGGAACATTGCGAGCTCTGCACAGAGTGTTTTTCCAGATCCTGTAGGAGCTCCGATCAACGCCGACTTGTCAGTCTTATAGAGTGAGAAGAACACTTGAGCTTGAATCGGGTTGAAGTACTCGAATGGGTAGATCGCCTCAAAGTTCGCGTTTTTCAGCGTTTTCACTGGGAGCGGCTCCAAGTCGAGGAGGTCTGTGTGCGACTTGAAGGATTTCGGTAGGATGCAATTGTGAAGGCTCAATGGGAGCACCACGTCTTCAGTGACAAAGTATTCAGAGGCCAGTCTCAGTTGGAAGTTGTTGGTGAGTTGGCAGTCCACGATGGGGATTGTGAATACGATGACTTGGGTCTCGGCACGAGTCACTTTAAGTTTGCCGACTCCCAGTCGCTCCTGATGAACGATGAGGTTCTCGTTGAGATTCTCGAGCACCAGGAAGAACGACTGGAGGCCGGATTTGCCATGGATCACATCGTTCCAGATAAAGTCAGGGGTAAGGGTGACCTCGCACTGGACGATGGTGTAGGTGATCGGCTTGAACTTGGCGGACACCTCCATTCTCGGGAGGTACCTGAGATAGGTGTACAGCTTCTCTCCATCGCAACTGAACATGTAGCCAAGATCTTTGGGTGTGAGCTCCAGGAGATCCGATTCTTTCGACTTCTTCCGTTCGATCTTCTCGATAAGAGTGATAGGGATATTGATAAGCTGGACGAATTGTCGGAGGGAGCACTGATTCATCCACATTTGCTTTTCAATGCACTTTGCAATTCCCAGGAACGCGTTGGCGGCCTGTGACCAGCCATTTCGGAGCACCATCTCGAACATTGCTCTGCAGAGTCGTCCGGCGTTCTGCTGCACGTAGAGTTGCTCCGACATCAACGCCGAGTTTCTGGTACCAGATCTGGAGATCAGGGACTGAAGGAGCACGTTGACTTTTCCCGCGACGCTCGCCAATCCTCCACCTCGCACATTCATCATGCATCCATAGGACATGAGCTCTTCCAAATCGTTAATCTCCTCCTCTCTACACTTGATGTTCGCAAACTCGGTGGCCATTGAGATGAGCCCGAGGACCATGTCGTCTGGCATGAAGCTGGTGAACGTCACCGGGAGTCCGATGCCTTTCTCGGCTTCGTTGAGCAACTGGATGGTCTCGTATTTCACGTAGAAGTTGGAGGCGATTCTGCCGAGATCCGTCGAGTTGAGGTATTCAGTACTGGAAACAGGATATTTAACAAGGGAACTACTTGAAGACGTTTAACTTTTTACCAAATATATATCTCGGGTAGAATCGAACTCCCTGATTCAGAATCTGCAATAAAATTATGCGGATTTCTTCTGTGCTCTGAGATATGGGTCAAGGTTAAAAATACAGTGAAAAATGGCCTTCACTGTATTTTTGGCCTTACCATATCTCGGAGCACAGAAGAAATCCGCAGAATTTTATTGCAGATTCTGAATCAAGAGTTCGATTCTACCCGAGGTATAAATTTGGTAAAAAGTTTCCCTTTTAACATAATTTTTAAGAGCAATTCTCGGTTCAGAATAAGATGACTTACGCCATATCAAATCTAATCATTTTATGCTGATCCAATTGCATCGCCGCATTGCGAATCACATTCGAAAAGTGATCCCTCAAATTCGGATCCCTCTCCACCGCATTATACGCGATACCATAGGCCATCGGGTTCTTGAGAGCCCTGGTGTACATATAAGTGTAAGTGAGCCACTCGACGCCTTCATCAACAGTGGAGACCGTGCCCAGAGCAACCTCCGCGTTCAGATTGTCATGTAGACGTGCGTAGAATTGACTCTCAATCGGATTCTGATGCACTAGCATCGTCAGGTACTTGTCGATTTTGTCCTTGGTGGTGATGATGATACCATGGCCTTCGTTCTCGAATTGCGGACGTCCGGCTCTTCCGAAGATTTGCTGCACGTCAAGCACACCGAGGTCGGTGAACACACCCTTCTCCGCGTCGAACACATCGGTCCCCTTGATCACCACCGCGTGCGCCGGCAAGTTCACTCCCCACGCCAGGGTGGCAGTGCAGAAGAGCACGGAGACGTGCCCACTCGCGAAGCTCTTCTCCATCAGTATTCTGTCCTGACGACAGAGCCCCGCGTGATGAATTCCCATGCCTCTTCCGAATAATGGCGCTATCTGAGCGCGGTTTCTGCACAAGCCGATCGCCTTCTCCGTGAGAATGTAGTCCTTCGAATCGCGAACTTTCGGCAGGAACATGTCCATGTGGCCAAGGACGCTGGCTCTGGCGCAGAAGGCTTCTCCGAGTTTCGCGGTGCCGTTGCGAGTGTGCACGAAGACGAGCACCTGGTGGCCGCGCTTCACAAAGTCGATGACTTCGTCGTAGCACACGTTGTCCATGAGAGTTGTGTTGTCGCGGAAGTTGCCCGTTTTTTTGACTCCGATGAATCTGGAAAGGATTGGAAATCAGAAAGCTACAGTAACCTTATCATAAATGGTCAGAGTATATGTAACTTATATCATCTGATAGCCAATTCTATGAGGATTCTGAATCTGTATTCAATTTGTCTATCCTGGCTCTGGGAGCCGAGATATGGAGCTCCATGGGATTTTTGTGAAAGTTTGTTCATAACTTTCTTCGGAATTGATATTGTGAAAATCCAACTTTATATTCGGGTTCGTCTTGGAATTCTGACACTGATAGCGAATCTTTTGGTTTTTCGCTTGACTGTAGCCAGCTTTAACTTATAAGTATGTTAAAGTTGACTACGTTCAAACTATAAAGACAAGAGCTTGATTCAGAATTTCAAGACGAATCCGAATATATAGTTGGATTTTCACAAAATTGAATCCGAAGAAAGTTATAAAAGCTTCACAAAAATTCCATTTGGAGCTCCATATCTCGGCTCACAGAGCCATTCAGGAACAATTGAATACAGATTCGGAATCCTCATTAGCTTTCAGACCCTTATCAGAATACTCACTTCTGTGTCAATGGCACTGGTCTGAACCTTCCATCGAAGAAGAACAATCCTTTATAAGGATTCACCCTTAAAAACCTAGCAGCATCGATATAATTAGGCAACGTCGCCGACAATCCCACAATTCTGATGCCAGACTGTGACATCTCAACTTGTCGCAGAGTTCTCGCCACAAGAGTCTCGATGACCGGCCCTCTTTCGTCGTGGAGCAAGTGAACCTCATCAATGATAAGAAGTCGGACAATGTTGATGAGGCTGTTGTCGCTCGTAGATTTTCTTGTGATCACATCCCACTTTTCCGGGGTGAGAACGAGCATCTGAGTGTCGGCGAGCTCATTCCTGGATAACTGGGTGTCTCCCGTGAGCTCTCGAACCTTGAGCCCAAGAGGTGCTAGTCGCTTTCCAAAGGATTCGGTCATCTCCGTGGCGAGTGCTTTCATGGGGGCGATGTAGATGATTTTGAAGTCGTCTTTCATAATCTCCCCCTTTGCATTTTGATGCTCATGGATTGTATTCAGGATCGTGAGCATTGCAATATTGGTTTTTCCCGCACCGGTTGGCGCGCAGATCAGTAGATTCTCCTTGGTCTTATAGGCTTGCTCGAAGACGATGGACTGAATCACATTGAGCTTTTCGAACCCCTTGAACCCCTTCTGCCCGAGCTCATCCATATCCTTAATCCAAACATGCTGAATCTTCTCGATATCCCCTTTATTCGCAGGTGGCACCAACACCGACTCATGCGTCCTGAAAGTGTCCCTCTTCGATCCTTCCGGCAACGCAAACTTCATTCCATTGATATCGAACATAGTTCGTCCCGCCTGAATGCGTGCGTCGAAGACGTAGGGATAAATCTCTTCTTGTCGCTGTCCTGACACCAACGACGGCTTCCACTTCATCTGGTCGATCTCCAGTTGTCGCTGTCGTTGGATTTCTTTTTGTGCCAGTTCGAGCTCCAGTTTCTCTTCGTCTCCGAAGGCGTGCATGACTCGGTTGAGTTCGCGGCGAGTTCGCTTCTCTTCTTTTCGCATTTCACGGCGCTTTTCGTTTTGCGAAGTGGATTGCACGCTGACAGTTTGGAGGAAGCCAGGGACGGATGGCTGGAAATGGAGGCGATTGTGCAAATTGTATGTTTTGAAAGTGTGCTCTACTGATAAAGTGTGGGAATAAGAGCAAGAAGCCACGTGGATCTGCCTGGTTTTTGGACATAGTAAGCTATAACAAGAGAAGTGTCTGACCATAAGGGTTGAACTTTCTACCATATTTATAACATAGGTGAGAGCTCCGTGCTCCTGAGAGCCGAGATATGGGTCAATCAAAGTCAAAAATACACTTTCTTCACTGTATTTTTGACTTTGATTGACCCATATCTCGGCTCTCATGAGCACGGAGCTCTCACCTATGTTATAAATATGGTAGAAAGTTCAACCCTTATGGTCAGACACTTCTCTCGTTATAGCTTACTGTATCCAAAAAACCAGATAGATCCACGTGGCAACCCGCTCTTATTCCCATCTTCAGGCTCTACCCAACTCCACAATTTATTTCCAACATCATTTGCCAAACACTTCTAAAATCGAAAGAAATCAATATGAAACTCGTGCTGATTTCACTTTTCCTCATTATCAACTCTCTCGTCAATGCAGAGATTCAGTGTGGAAATGTGGAATTCTGCGACGTCGGCTACAAGTGAGCCTTCTTTCTTTTCTTTCATTGTATTCACTATCAGTAGAGCAACTTTGCAGACCATTCAAAACGGTCCAGCCTCTGAGAAATATCCACGTGGAACGACGAAATGTGGCGAAGATGATTCAGTATTTTACGAGCAAAGGGATAATTGGAATTCACGCGTAAAAACTTGCGCTCTATTGATAAAAAGGGCGTCAATTCAAATTTTGTTGAGGTTTTCAATGAAAATCTCGATTTTTGGTCGATTTCACTTATTTTATTCACTTTTTAATGTCAAAATGCACTGTTTTCATTTCAAATTGTCAGTTTTTATCGCCAATGTCGATTTTCTGATCGGCAACCCGGTAAAAATCAATATTGGCCATTAAAACTGACAATTTGAAATGAAAACAGTGCATTTTGACATTAAAAAGTGAATAAAACGAGTGAAATCGACCAAAAAATCGAAATTTTCATTGAAAACCTGAACAAAATTTGAGCTGACGCCCCTTTTGTCAATGGAGCATCTCAGCGATTCCAACAAGACGCATCTGGTGGCTCATCAACGCGAGCTGTGCACGGACGACACCATCGGCTATCTGCTCGACGAGAAAGTCGACGACTACGAGGTGAAGTGCGTGTGGACGGGCAACTCGCAGTTCGGACAGTGCCGTGCGGTGCCGCCGGGAGGGAAAGATGAGGTGCATCGATATGAGGAGACGTCGGTTTACTGGCGGAAGTTGGAGGTGAGTTATAGATCAGTTTTGAGCAAAAAAGTTATTAGGGCTCAAAGTGCACAAAATGGGCGGAACGTTGATTGATGACGTGGAAATTCTAAAATTGGTTCACCTAAACTACGAAATGCACACTTTTCAGTCTGTCATCAATCAACGCTCCGCCCATTTTGAGCACTTTGAGCCCTAACTTGCTCAAAACTTTGTGAAAAATTATACCAAAACGTTCCAGAAAGTTTGGAGCCAACTCGGCTGCTCCCACGTGCAATTCCGCAACGACTTCCGATATGACTACCGCTATCGACAGTATCGAAATCACACCGACGAGCCGTCGGAGCTGTTCGTGTGCTCCGAGCGGTGCGTGCAGGCCGGAATTGGATACGTGCCGTCGTTGCTTATTATTATCACGTTGGCAGTGTCTTTTTTTAAGAACTGTATTGAGCCACCACCGTGAATTTTTGGGGAGGAGGGGATTATGAATAAAGATAATTTGTATTGATTTTTTCCTGTTTTCTAGAAGTTTGTCACTAATTTAACGTCGCTAATTCTGATTCAGAATCAGAAAGTCAACGACGTCAAAACTATCAGTGACCATCCAATAGAGCGCACTTGCATTCTTCCTGAATTCTATCCCAATTTCTCACCTTTGCCCGATTCTTCGCCTCCATCTCCTTCTTCTCCAACGCCTTCATCTTCACCTCGTACACGATCTTATTCCGCTTCTCGAGAATCTCGGACGCCAGCTCGAACAGCTCGACGCCGAGCAAATCGATCAGCTCATTCTGCAAGTCCATATCCGACCGAGAAGAGCTCAACATCTCGATGAGACTCGTCGATATAGATTCCACGGTATCCGGGAAATAGAGGATGAGTTGCTCGCCGATCGACTGGAAGACACTTCCAGAGGAAGACGGGACTTCTGGGAGAGTTAATTGCTCCGGAGAGCCCTGGTTGGCGTGCTCCGCTTCCGAGTTGGGCCATTCGAGAAACTCGGGACGCACATTGATTTGCTGGTGGTAACTGGCCACTCGTGGTGGGGCGGGCGGATCTGGAAAGTGGTCAGTTCCAGTTAGATCGTGTTTGTTAACAGTACCTGCTACTAATCTATCAATATAATCGAGAATATCCATAGTTCTAACTTCCTAGAGCTCTGAAAAAATTTACTATGAATTCTGCGAATCATTGTCAAGTTTTAAGGACGAAAAACCACCAATATTGCACAAGATTTCGCAATCCTTTCAAAAACTTCAAAAATCGATAAATCCTTATGAAAGCAGAGGTCTTTTTAGAATTTCTGGCTTATTATACACAATTTTGACGATTTCTTGCATTTTTTAACCGAAAAATGTGAATTTTTGGGTCGCTTTTTATTCCGATGGCCGTGTGGCCGGGAACTCGGGTAATTCTAGGCCAGCGACACGTTTTTGTGTACTTTTGAATTGACTTTTCTTTTCTTTTCTCTTTTTTTTTGTTCGAATAGTGAAAAAGTCCGTTTTCTTGGAAGAAAATTGTTGAAAACTTTTTTAAAAATCGAAAAAAAAACGAAAATTTGTAAAGAAAAAACTAAAACTACAGTAAATCTTTAAAGGCGCAACATGAATTTCTTAATTAGTAATGCCGGGTCTCGAAACGATTTTCTTTTTCCTTTCTTTTCTTTATTTTTTATTTTTTGGAAATTCGAACGATTATTTCTATAAAATTTATCGATTTTCTCAATTTAAATCCCTTTTTTTTTAGTAAAATGAATTCAACATTCACCCGCGACGACGAAACCGAAGCAGCTGCTGTGCAAAACCGAACATTCAACAAAGAAGAGGCACCGGAATCGATGGAAGTGAACGGCGGCGGTCAATCGATGGAAGAGGAGAGGGAGGAGACGTTGTTGGGCTACACCAGAGCCGAGATCATCGTGATGAAGCACGCGCTGCCGTTGTACAAGAATATCATTCAGAGATTGCTCCATTCTAATGGTTTTTTTAACATGAATAATCTAAAATTCATTTAAAAGTTCAGAATTCGAAGTCCGCCGCTGCGCCACAGGCGAGATCATCTCCAAGGGCCGCTGCTCGATTACCCCGAACGGCGTCTTCGGCGGAATCGCCAACGAGGAGCACCAGAAGGTGATCAAGGAGCGAGACGAGGCGCGCGCCGAGGCCGAGAAGCAGCACGCGAGCTGCGCGACCCTCTTCAACTCGTACGATCAGATGCGCCGTCTGGCGTTCACGATGCGCGACGAGCGAATGGACGCCGCCGACAAGCTGAAGATGGCGGTGGCCGAGATCGACGAGTGGCAGGCCAAGTTCTACGCGGTGAAGCGGAACGCCGAGGAGGAGCTCGACAAGGCGTCAATTGACTACGAGAACCTGCTCAAGGAGAACGAGGAGAACACGAAGGGGTTGCGGCTCAAGGTGAAGCGGCTCGAGGTGGAGCAGGCCGGGAAGGATGAGGAGGTGCGAGTGCTCAAGAAGAAGGTGGAGGACCTGGCGGCGATCTGCGATCAGCTGCTCACGGAGGTTGATGTCAGCGATTCGATGTCCCAGTTGTCTGTCGATGCATAATTCTGTCTTGTTTCGTTCAAAGTTTTTACCTAAAATTTACTCTCTTAATTACTGTTGAAATCACACAAACGTGCTCTATTGAGAAAAGGGGCGTCAATTCAAATTTTGTTCAGGTTTTCAATGAAAATCTCGATTTGTTATCGATTTTACTCATTTTATTCACTTTTTAATGTCAAAATTCATTGTTTTCAATTCAATTTGTCAGTTTTTATCGTCAATGTCGACTTTCTGATCGGCAACCCGGTAAAAGTCGATATTGGCGATAAAAACTGACAATTTGAAATGAAAACAGTGAATTCAGACATTATTTTACTGGAAAAAGTGAATAAAATGAGTGAAATCGATCAAAAATCGAGATTTTCATTGAAAAGCTGAACTAAATTTGAATTGACGCCCCTTTTGTCAATGGAGCACGTTTGTGTGACTTCATGAATGAACAGTATTGGTTTCTGTAAATACTCATCATAAACCAATTTGCTTCTTTTTCCTTTTGGTGTCAAGCATAATGAGTAATATTCTCTGAAATGTATTTTCTTTATAAACTATTGATCTTATTTAATTTTGAGCAAGTTAGGGCTCAAAGTGCGCAAAATGGGCGGCCTGATGACGTGGAAATTCTGAAATTGGTTCACGTAAACTACAAAATGCACAGTTTTCAGTCTTTTGTACACTGGAAAGTGTGCATTTTGTAGTTTACGTGAACCAATTTCTGAATTTTCACGTCATCAGGCCGCCCATTTTGCGCACTTTGAGCCCTAACTTGCTCAAAATTGATTTTTATGAAAACAAAAAAAAAATTCAGATGAAAAAGTACGAAATTCTGAGAACCAACCGTCCTTCTCCTCGTCAGCCACCTGCCGGCGGACCCAAAATACTCACTCGCCCAACGGCGCCTTCCGATGAACTGATACCCGCTGACCCCGCCCCTCGAGCCATGCGAGAAGCCGTTAGATTCATCACCGATATCGGCGAGATCATGGAGTCGGTCTTGGAGATGATGACGACGTGTCCCAACTTTAACGTCGTCTCGGCGATCGGACCGCAGGGCTCGGGAAAGTCGACGATTCTGAGCATGCTCGCTGGCAATAACTCGAGGCAAATGTACAGGGAGTACGTCTTCCGGCCGGTTTCCAGGGAGGCTAATGAGCAGTCGAGGCATCAGACGGTGCTGATCGATATCTATGTGACGAATCATCAGATCTTTCTGGATTGTCAGCCGATGCACGGGTTTTCGATTATGGAGTTGAATAGCAAGACGAGGAGCGGAAAATTTGATGAGAACGCTGCACAGAATGATGTGAGCGGGCTCCTGCCGGTTGTGGCTCATTTTGACTCATTTTGGCTCGATTTTCGATGTTTTTTCATGAATTACAGCGAAAGTATACATTTTGAACGTGTTTTTCTAATTTAATGCACATTTTTCATCTCAGATATCTTTTATTGTCAGCGCAAAAAAACTGGTGCAGACCGCAAGCGCCTAATTTTTCCGCACTCTGCGTACTCGAAAAAAATGGGTCAAAAATAATATCATCTCGGCTGTTTTTTAATGTATTTGTGATCTTTTCCTAGAAAATGATGACATTAACGGCTAAAAACAGGAAGAGATCACAATATTTTTGATCTATTTTATAATAGAGCGCATTTGCTAACCCTGGTACGCAAAGTGAGGAAAAATTGCGTGTTTGCGGTCTGCACCAGTTTTTTTGCGCCGACAATATTAGGTTAAATCAAGCTTACAAGTCAATTTTTCTATAATTTCGGTCACTGATAGTTTCGACGTCGCTGATTCTCTGATTCTGAATCTGAAGTCATAATTTCTGTAATTGATCTTCTTTTCGAGAAAAAATGAGATCAATTACAGAAATTCAGACTTCAGATTCGGAATCAGAGAATCAGCGTCGTCGAAAGTATCAGTGACCGAAATTATAGAAAAATATTGACTTGTAAGCTTGATTTAGTCTAATAAAAGGTTTCTGAGATGGAAAATGTGCATTAAAATAGAAAAACATGTTCAAAATCTATATTTCCGCTGCAATTTACGAAAAAACATCGAAAATCGAGACAAAATGAGCAAACAACGATTGCGGAATGACCGGGAGCCCAAAAATGCAATTTTCCAGTGTCTAGTAGAGAATATTGATTGAAATTAGTTAAAAATCATCAACTACTGTTTATAGATTAGATAAAAGCATAGATTTTCTCATTTTGTGCAAGTTGGCGTCAGTTACTGCGCCGACAGTAATCCTGATCACGTCACGCCCCTTGTAGTTTCAACAATTACTCTTCCAGACGCTCCGCCTGACCGCCTTCCTGCTCTTCATCTCGCACACCGTTCTCGTCGTCTCCGAGACCCATTTCGACAGAAATATCATTGACACAATTCGCTGTGCGGAACTGATACGCCCCTATCTTCCCTCCTTCAAACCCCGCCTTTCCATGGTTAGAAAAACCCATCTCAGTGAGTCTGACCCATACTTTCCTTTTCAAGTGTTTCAAAAAAATAAAATGTTTCCAGTATTCCTAAAATCAAAAGCCTCCTCCGTGGACACATCTCGAGTCGTCATCCGGGAGCGAGAAGAGATGCTCCGGCTCGTTTTCCAAGACTCCAAATGGCTCAAAGTTTCCCCTTCCCCCTTCAAAGTTCTCATCCCCATCGAAGAAATCCGAATGCGAAAGGAGCACCTGTACGATGGAAATGAGCACGACGAGCAGGAGCGCGATGAGAAGACGTTGAACGAGTTCGATGAGGCGATTTCGAGGCTCCGGGAGGAGTTGCTGAGGAATCGGGAAGAGTTCACTGTGGAGGTCGCTGCGATGGATGAGAAGAAGTGGTAACGATGCTCCAGCGTTTCCGCCCAGTGCACGTTGTTTAGCCAGACGGAATTTGGAACTTTTGAGTACCGCATTCACGAATCTGAAAACGAAATTCTCAGAAAATTCCTTGTTTTCGAGATATTTGTGTTTCAAAAAAGCTAAGGAGCAAAAATCCGGTGGACTAACTCTCGCATGGATTTTTATCGATTTTTCTGATTTTTCACCGCTTTTTTCTTATTTTCTCTGTTTTTGTTTGGAATTTTTAACAAAATACAAACAAAAGCAGAAAAAATAAGAAAAAAGCGCTGAAAAATCCGAAAAATCGATAAAAAAGTTAGTCCACCGGATTTTTGCTCCTTCGCTTTTTTGAAACGCAAATATTCCGAAAACGAGGAATTTTCAGAGAATTTTATTTTCCGATTCGTGGATGCGGTACTCGAAAGTTCCAAATTCAACTGGCTAAACAACGTGCACTGTGCGGAATCACTGGAGCATCGTTGCTAACGACCGGAGACTGCACTGAACGAAGAGACGCAGACAACTTTCAGGGTGGAAATGTGCCGAGAAGTGATCCGCGACAAGACGTTCCACATGGCGCTGAAGATATTCCATCAGCACGGATAGCTGGACCTGGAGAGCTCGGCGAGCCCTAATCCGGTGGCTCACCACCGTCACACGAATTTCCGCGGATTTTGTCGGCGTTTCCTGTCTTCAACACAAATCCCTCCCCACATCCATATCACTTTTCCTCGTTGGATAAATTAGTTTTTACTTTTTTTCCTCATTTTTTTGGATGAATTTTGCAGACAAAGATCGAAAAAAGTCAACCGGAACACTTTGAAAGCGACAAATCAGTTGGATATTGTGCATTTTCGCACAAAAACACAATTTCAGCAAAACAAGTCGTCTTTTATTTGTATTTTCTCGCGAAATTTCCATTTTCCTATTCTTTTTTTTGTTCGACAACTTGTAAAAACTCGTCATCCTCAGTCAGTTCCTGCTCCTCATAAAAAGTTGCTCTGTGTCACTCGCAGACACGGAGCACTTTGGCTCTGGAAGACTTAGTTGGAAAGCTTATCCCCTCCTTTTTGTCTCTCGCTCAATGAGAAAAAAACACCCACGGAGCATTATGATAAATTATAATGATGATCTCGGGCTCAAGTTAGTCACTTTTTCTCAGTTGCAGAAAGAGAATTCAGAAGATCCACGTCTTCTGATTTTCCGAGTTTCCGGCTTTCCTTTTTCGAAATCACGTCATTCGGATACTTCCGGTAGTGGTTGCCGAGGGAGGCAAAGTCACATTTCTTCCCACTTTTCATACAGAACATTCAATTTTTTCGGAAATTTTTGAATTTTGAAACTTTATTGAAACTTGATGAGAATTTTTGCGATCTGGAAGAGGAAAAATAGCGAAAAAGTTAGGCCAGCCTGCTTTTTTTAGTTTTTAAAGCATTTTTCTCGAAAAAACATTAAAAAATTTATAAAAAGACAGAGAAAACTAGAAAAAATCGATAAAAACTGAAAATTCACAGTTTGAGCTGGCCTAACTTTTGCAATTCGTCGTTTTCTCTTCCATTAAACTAGTACACGGTGTCTGCGCAGGAATTGACGACAACTTGCACAAAATTAGAAAATCAATGTTTTTCTCGGGTTTTTCGCATTATTTTCAACAAATTTATAATGTATAGACAGGATTTGGTGATTTTCAACCGATTTTTGTCATTTTTTAATACCAAAAGCTGGAAAAACTCGAAAAAACCGTCAAATTCCAATGGAGCGCATTTGCAGACCCCTCCCGAGGTGCAATGGAGCGCGATTGCATTCTACTGCAAAAAACTACCTTTTTCCTGAGAAAGTGACAAATTCCGTGTTTATTCAGTGTCAATTTCCTGTTTTTTGATCATTTTGAGCCCTGTCCACCTCCATTGACCTTTCAACTCATTCAACTTGCATGAACTTCTCAAAGAGTCAGTTTTTATTGGCTCCTAGAGTTTACTCGACTCTGCAAGTTTGCTCCAGCGCACTTTTTGCGTTTTTTGCTGTAGTGAACTGCGATGACTAACCTAAATTTGATAAGGAAAAAGGAAGCGAAAATTTTTTCAAAAAAAAAATTGAGAAAAAAAAAGAGGAAAAAAAATTAATGCTAATGTGAAGATGAGTGTGTAAAACAAGTGTCAAACATCATTTTTCATTTCCCTTCGAAAAGTCTCTCCGAGAGTTGTAATAATTTGATAATCCCCTCCGCTTATCAGTATCCTTCACCTTTGATTCGATTTTCGCCTCAAAAGCCCAGCTCAACACCAACTCGCCGCTCTCAGCACGTCAGAGAGAAGCCCCCGGGCCGGCGGATTTGTCTTTTTTGTGCTCCATTTTTCCAGAGAATTGACAGATTATACGACCATTTTTTTCGTGGCTCCACAATATACCTCATCCGGAAATTGACTTGGACCTTTCTAATTTCCGCCCTTTTTTGGGAAGGGGACCGCGCATTTTTCTATGGGTGACTTCCGGGTTTTTATTTTGTTTCAATTCTTTGGATAAATTTTGATTTAGATCTAGTTTAGGCATTATGATGTGAGAGTGCAGAGTTCGAAGAGACGCAGAGAAATGTCTGCGTCTCTTCAATAAGCCCATCTCTAGCATGGTTTCTGTGTTTTTTATCGTTTTTCAGAATTTTTTTGATTTGAGGGACTAGAAAAATGGTCGGATCCTAGGCTAAAAGGTATCAGATTACTGTAGTTTTTGATAGTCCGCAAACACCGAACCACAGACTTTTTCAAGTACAGTAACCTAAATTTTTGGTTTTTATCGATTTTTTCCGTTTTTTCACCAATTTTCATGATTTTTCGAGGTTTTTTTGCCAAAATTGTTTATTTTGTGCCTTTGCAAACAATTTTTATCAAAAAACCATCGAAAAATAATGAAAATTGACGAAAAAACAGAAAAAAAGTGTTTTTTCCTTTTTTCGCCAATTTTTCATAAATTTTCGCAGATTTTTTTTGTCAAAATTTATCATCATACTTATACTATAATTTGCTTTGTTAGTCTGTATGTTCGTTTGTTCGTGTGTTCGTTTGTTAGTTCGCCGGGGTCAATTCTGTCCGCACTTTCTTTTTTCGCGTGAAACTTCACACTGGTTTTCTATAATTTTAAATCTTTTTCGCCAAAAAAACTCAAAAAATCATAAAAATTAGGGAACAAATCGAAAAAATCGCAGAAAAGCAAAAATTCGAAAATTCAAAAATCGAGCTGGCCTAGAATCCGTTAGTTTTCTAGTCCCTCGCGGCCAAAAAATCCTGGCCTAACTTTTTACTCTTCCACCTATCGAATTCCTTGAAATGAAACTCTGCTCTACTGCACTCTACTCTTTTCTTTCCAACAAAAGCTCGCTGATCCCATTTCGTCACACACTCCTAATAAGTCGAATCAGTACTAATCACTACCACTAATCTGTTGCGCACTTTTATCGGATTTCAATTTCAGTAGAAGCGTACTATAAAGTTTGTTCTGTCGAGAATTCTAGAAGGGTGCCTAATAAAGTTATAGAGTAACTTATAAGCCCAGAGGTGGGATGAATAAATCAAGAGCCACTGGATATTTTCGGCATTACTAGAACCGGGGGAGGCCACCCACCAAAAACAGCCTAATTTTAATGGATTTTGGAGCCCAATCAATATCCTCTCCTGTTTTTTCAAAGCCCTTTCTGTTATTCACCAGCTGGATTAGCAGAGAGATTTGTCATCCCTCGCCTTTCTCGGCTCTTCTCGAAAATTACTCCTCTATCACATGATATGATCTCTTTCCGATATATATGCCATATTATCCCGAATTTTTTCTCTTTTTTCCCGGGGCTAATCCGTTTTATCGATCTCGAATATTCCACTTCGCTGCACTTGAGTTACCTTTTTTCGCGAATAAAATTATGGTCGACATGCATATGCGTATCATAAAGCAGCTCAGTGTACTGGAAGTTTTTAGCAGAGAAGGCGAGAAGAAGTTTGGGGTTTTAAGTTTCCAACTATATAATTTTTAGCTAGAACTTATGGAAGCTCATTCTAAGCATGGTTCAGCTTGTAAATCTACACGAGTACCCGTAAATCCACACCAAGCTCCGTAAATCTACAATAATCTTGGTAAATCCACACTAGCCTCCGTAAATTAACACCAACCTCCGTAAATTCATACAAACCTCCGCAAATCCACACTAACCTCTGTAAATCGACACCAATGTCCGTAAATTCACACTGATCCCCATAAATCCACACTAACATCCGTAAATCGGAAATACTCTTCGTAAATCGACACAGAACCTCGTAAATCTACAATACTCCTCGTAAATCCACACAGAACTCCGTAATTGCACACGAAATCTGTAAATCCATACCAATCCCCGTAAATCTACACTACCTCCCGTAAATCCACACTAACCTCCGTAAATGAAAACCGACGCAAGTAAATGTTCACTAGCCTCCGTAAATCCACAAAGAACTCCGTAAATCGACATCAGCTTCTGTAAATCGGCACTGAGGCTCGTAAATACACACCATCCCCCGTAAATCCACACTAACCCCCCGTGAATTTACACCAGCCTTCGTAAATATACACACTAACCTCTGTAAATCGACACTAGTACCCGTAAATCCACATCAACCCTCTTCCACTTTCGCTCACATCCGTAAATCCACATCAACCTCCGTAAATCCACACTGTCCCTCGTAAACGCACACAACCCTCCGTAAATCCACACTCACTTCTCCGTAAATCCACACCAACTCTCGTAAATCGACAATATAAATTTCTCCACAAATTCACTTCCGCTTTCTTTTTTTTATTAATCTCTCTAATTTTTTATGTTTTCCTATTCTTTTTCCCCCAACTAAACAACACAACTTTTATGTCCTCTTCCCTTTAAAATCTTCTCGAGAGCCGAAAAAAAGTAGTCGTGCGAGAAGTGAGAGCGAGAAATTAACATGCACTGAAGTAATTTAATGTATTCTAATAAGATTGCCGCCCGATATTTTATATTTCCTGATCAATCTTTTTCTTCACCTTTCTCATTTTTCCTCGATTTTTGAGATAAAAGAGCGGATTAGTGGTCTTATTTTCTTCAATATTTCTCCCACATCCTCCACCTTTCCAATTTCCAGTGTGCTCGCCGAGCCATGAGCATCGAGGACGGCGATGACCCGTCGTGCTACATGGTTCAGGAGACGACGTTCGACTACGAGTACGACGCCAACTTCGACTGGGAGAACGTGACGGAGGCGCAGTGCAATTGCACCCATCCGCTTCACAAGTTCCTCGAGGTGTGCGTCTCAAGATGCACCGTCGGCGACGACACCGTCTTTTTCTCGATGACCGATGAGGAGTTGTTTGAGATCGCGCTTCCCGGATTTCTGTATCTGACTGTTTTTCTGGTTGGCACTATTGGAAACTCGATGGTAAATACCTTATAGTAACAATAGAATAGTCTTATATGATATATCATTCGAAAGGGTTTTTTGTGAGGATTTCAGAACTGTTTTTCTTTTTTCCATAATGGCTCTGTGAGCCGAGATATGAAGCTTTAAAGATGCGCGAGAGTAGCGCATTGAGTAGAGACGCAGAGTGCCAGAGACAGTTAGAGATGCGCGTTGAGTAGAGACGCAGAATGCCGAATCTTTATATCTCATATCTTGGCCCACAGAGCTCCATAGAAAACATTGAACATAGTTCTGAAATCCTCACAACAAGAGCTTTCCAACGATATACTTTTTTCTTCTTAAAAACCATTTTTCAATAGGTAATCTTCGTGGTGAACCGCTTCAAAAGAATGCGAAATGTTACGAACGTCTTCCTGGCTTCTTTGAGTACCGCCGACCTGTGTCTGATCTGGTTCTGTGTGCCCATCATGTTTATGAAGTACATGTCGCACACGTGGTCGATGGGAAGGTTCGCGTGCTACTCGGTGCATTACATACAACAGTTCACCTGCTTTTGCTCAGTGCTCACGATGACTATGATCAGTTTTGAAAGGTAGGGGAGGGAAAAGGAATTAGGTGGAAAGGAAATAGAATCTGAAGGTGCATCTATACAATTGTCAGAGCTCATGGCTCAGTTGTCAGCACAGTAAATGTGCTCTATTGCAAATCTTCCAAAAAGTGGCTTTGACGATAGAGTTTTCTTCTACGTGTTAAAATTCTCAATGGAGCAAACTTACTATGTATTAATAATGTTTCCCACAAATAGTCGAACGCGCTCTACCGCACCAATAACAAGAGAGTGAGCGAAAAGATGATAGTTAGATAAGAGACGCAGAAAACATGAGAAATTAACAGTAGATCAAAAATTCGCTTAACTCTAATTACAAGAGAATGATCTGGAGTATTATGAAACCTATATCATTCGAAAGCTCTTGTTTAGACGAGTTCAGAACTGTTTTCCATTTTTCTAACCGACCGCTGTGAGCCGAGATATGGAGCTCCAAAGTTGAGTACTGAAATCTGAAAAAAATGAACAAGTCCAGAAGCGTAGTAGTGTTCACCTATTCAACGAATCTTACTAAAAATTTTGTATATTTTATATTATAATAGAAACTCTGAAACTAGTTGCCCCAAAATGGTATAGCATTTTGCCAACTCGTTCTTGATTTGAATCCTCAATAAAATTTTTAGTGGAGTTCAATATTTGGAGCTCCATATCTCGGCTCACAGAGCTCGGTAGAAAAAAGCAAACATAGTCTTGAACTCGTCAGAACAAGAGCTTTCGAATGATATAGGTATCATAAAGGCATTCTGCACTTTAGAGCATATCTCTAGCGCGCTCCATCGCGCGGTGAGAGAGTAGATGAGACGCAGACAGTCTAACGATCTGCGTCTTCCCGAATTGTGTACTCTCTCACCTGAGACACGATAGAGCGTGCTATCACAGGGGATGAACGAACAAAAAGTACATCACCTAACAATTCCAGATTCCTCGCAATCGCCTATCCAATGCGAAACATCTGGTTCTCCTCAATCGGCCGCGCGAAAAAAGTGATCCTCCTGATCTGGATGCTCTCTGCTCTGCTCGCAGTGCCCACCGCCGTCCGAATGGACTACGAGACAAACCTTTCGCTGTCCGGACAACGCGTCCACTGGTGTCGTCGTCGGTTCCCCACCCAGTTCTTGGGATATCAAAGGACCACTCTCAACAAGGCCTATGCACTTTATCAGCTTCTTCTATTGATCATTTTTCCCGTGTTGACCATGTCGATTTGTTATGCGAGAGTCTCGGCGATCGTCTACAAGTCCTCCAAGGATAGGGTGATTCTTTCGCAGGCGATGTGAGTTTGAAGGAAAATTGAAGGAAACTCATTGATTTTCTGAATCTATTTCAGGGTGGCATTCTCCAAGGCTGCTACTGATGCTGTCACTTTCTCTGGATATTCTGCAATCCCGATGATAACAACCTCAAGGAATTTGAAAACTGCGAACACTACTATCAAGTCCTACAGTAATCATAGGAATAATCGAGTGGCAGAGGCGAATAAGAAGCAGGTTCGCACTTGTACGCACTCTATCCCCACCGATCGTGTGCCCCCGGTGGCGCAGTGGTAAACGCGCTTGCCAGTCGGTCCCCTTTTGGGGAGTCCGATGGGTTCGACACCCCCCACCCCCCACACCGTCTCTTTCTCTTTTCTATACGACCCATTCCAGATCGTCCAAATGCTCATCTCCATCGTCTGCATGTACACTGTCTGCTGGGTGCCCACCATCGTCGACGAGCTGCTCACCTCGTTCGGCTACATCTGCCGAACTTCCAACAGCCAGACACTGAAGCACATGCGGATGGGGTTCAACGCACTGACCTACTGTCAGTCCTGTATCAACCCGATTCTGTACGCCTTCATCTCGCAGAACTTCCGGTCGACGTTCAAGACCGCCTATTCGAGAATGAAGCATCGCTTGCAGGTGGGTTGGAAAAAGGGGGTGACATTGAAATGGAAGAATTTTATTGAAGGAATCATTAGTAATGCATTGAAGGATGCATTGAAGGTATAAAAGTGTGACAGTGTGGAAAGAGTGCTCCTTTGTTCGGAAATTGAAAAGCATGGGGTGAAGTATGGCCTAGAAAGTGAATTTTAGGCCAGGAATGGATTCTAGGCCACAAATGTAAATGCGCTCTATTGTGAATTGCGGGAGGGGTCAGCAAGTGCGCTCCACTGGACTTTGACGCTTTTTTCGAGTTTTTCTAGTTTATAGATGACTAAAATCGGTTCAAATCATCAAATCCTGCCTATAGATTATAAATTTTCCACAAATCTTGCAAAAAACTCGCGGAAAAGCATCGATTTTCAAATTTTTTGCAATTTGGCGTTAATTCCAGTGCAGTCACGGTTTTTTGCACCGAATACAGTGCAATAGAGCACATTTGCATCGAATTTGGCACAAAAAACCTAGTTCATGGTGTCTGCGCAGTAACTGACGGCAACTTGCACAAAATTGGAAAATCAATGGTTTTTTCTCAGTTGTTTCGCTTTATTTGCAACAAATATAAAATCTGTAGGCAGTAATTGATTAATTTAACCAATTTTCGTTATCTATTTTATACCAAAAGCTGGAAAAAACTCGAAAAAAAACTAAAAAAGCGTCAAAGTCCAACGGAGCGCATTTGCTGAGCACCTTCCCAGTTTTTTGCGCCAACAATTCTTTTATTGATCGTTGCAGTGTTTTTTCAAGACTATCAAACTTTTTCCCAATTCCATAATTTCCAGGGCGTGGAAGAAATGCGCTCTCGCATGGGCTCCTGCTCGTCGGCCTCGATGATGTCCACCCGCAACCAACACCGCATCTACGGCTCCAGTTTCAACACGCTCACAGTGCCGGGCAGGTCGATGATAACGCCGAACATGTCGCGCGACGTGTCGCAGTTGTCCTTGTGTCGGCCGACGTCGCAAATGTCGTTCTGTCGACCGAAGAGTCCGATGGCGGCCGATTCGCCGTCGACTTATATGAGGTGAGTTATTGGCAGAGAATTTGAAGCGATCAGCTCCTGAAAGAGGATCGTAAGGGACTAGAAAAATGATCGCATCCTAGGCCAGCTCGCCAAATTTTTGGTTTTTCTCGATTTTTTCCGTTTTTTCGTTAATTTCGAAGATTTTTTGCCGAAACTTATTGTTTTCTATTTCAACGTGCCTTTGAAAATGGTTTTTATCAAAAACTTGTCGAAAAATCATGAAAATTGGCGAAAAAACGGGAAAAAAGTGTTTTTTCTTCAATTTTCATAAATTTTCGTGAAGTTTTCTATAAAAACGGTTTGCAAAAGCACAATAAGATAGAAAATGATAAATTTCGGCGAAGACAACTCGAAAAACCTCAAAAACCTCAAGAAAATCAAGAAAATCGATGAAATTGGCGAAAAAACGGAAAAAATCGATAAAAATCCAATATTCGAAAATCGAGCTGGCCTAGGATCCGACCATTTTTCTAGTCCCCTCCAAATCGCAGGCAGTGGATGGGCAATACAAAAAAAAGCAAAAAACGCGACAGTAACTGCGCTCCACTGCACAAGTGAAGTTTTCTCGGCCACGGCCACCGTCTCAAAATTCGCGGTGAAAAATCCCGAGAAAACTCCAATTTCAGTGGAGCGCACTTACTGATGCGTGCGGTACAGAGAAAATTGGCGAAAAAACGGAAAAAAATCGAGAAAAACCAAAAGATTTAGAATTTCCCGACTCAAGCTGGCCTAACTTTCCACCCCCTCCAAACCACAAGTTCACAACATCAGAATATCAGAATACATTTCCAGACACCGTCCCCGATCGCCCACCGACGTGTCGCATGACTCTGGCCGACCGCGAAGTCCCACCGACCTTTCCCAGTCAACAAAGCCGTCGAGACGTTCTTCCTCCTCCATCAGGTACTTTCCCCCCCTTTTTCCCTTCCCCTTTCACTACAAACTACACTCTAGGCCTCGAAGTCCCACGACGACGTCGCAAATGTCGATGGTGGTGCGGTCGCGGAGTCCCACCGGCGCCTCGGATTGCTCGTCACTTTTGCCGTCTAGGTAAGACGAAACTGATACTTTTTCTTGATATTCTAATCGTTTTTAGATGCTCTTACAGAACACGGAGCCCCACTTTGCAGTCCAACACTTCTGGGCAGTCTGTCGAGCGGACCGCAGATCGGTTGAGCGTCCGTGACGCCGTCAGACCGAAGACTCCGCCGGCGGTGCCAGTTTAATTGATTGGAAAGTGCGCTCCAATGCACTTTCTCCTTGTTTATGCAATTCTTTTTCTATTCTTTTTTTAAAACTATATTTTTAACCCACATTCTTGACATATTTCTTTTTCTGCAAAAAAATCTCTCACGCCTCTTGTAAATAATAAAACAATATCGGACTTTTATAAAATAAATATTGCAAAAATCCAATAAGCCCAAAGTTTTTCGCACTTTTTCTGCTTTTTTACCATGACCGACACGACACGACGAGAGAGTGCGGTCAGGTGAGAGACGCAGACAGTGCAGACGGTGATTCATTGCGCGCCAGGCTTTTCGAAAAGAAATTCTTATTTTTGCTCGCTTTTCCTATTTTTCCAATTTTCCATTATTCTGTGGCAACCTTTCGATTTTCGACCCTTTCCTCCTTATCAGTCTTTTATCTTTTATCACCTCTAGTCGGAGAAAAAACCGAGAAAAAAAAAGAGTATTTTTTACGACAACTGTAACTTTTTGTCCTTCTCGACCAAATAGTGACCGATGTGTGGTTTTAGAGGTGAAAAGCATGAATTTCGGCCATTTTTTGGAGAACATTCACGAAGAGGATACGGGAGAGCTCGCCGACGAGAGCAGCTCTTCTGATGACGATGGCGGCGATGATGTGAGTCGGATTGGAGCAGAAAATCGAGGGGGAAAAATGTGGAAAATTCCCAGTAATTTTAAAGGCGCATAACAGTTTTTGACATTAAAAAATCTGAAAATTTTCAGTTTTTTTGGGGTTTTTCGGGTTTTTGCAAAATTTTTGGAGTTTTTTCAACATTAAAAATCCATAAAAAGTGAAAATTAAAAAACATTTATATAAAAAACGCAACAAATCGCAATAAAATTTTTCTGATTCGAATCGAAAAGATAAAACTTTTATCGCCAGGTCCCCCCCTATAAAACTCTGCCACCTCTACCAGTAAAAAGTAATTTCGCGACAAATTTTTTATATCCCTCGTCGCCCCTCCTCTTCCCGTTATCAGTAAGTTATCAGGCAATCCGACAGCGTCACGCGCGCCGTGTTCGGGGGGTTTCCCCCACTCGCTTTAGCAGTTTTTTTTCTGTCGGTTTTTCCCTCTTATCACTCGGTAATAGACTGATCAGTTCTGATTATCATCAAGTATATATAACTTGTAGTCTTGAAAGTATGTCGGTCAGTCGCCAATTAATCTTTCGGTTTTTTTTTCTCTTTTCGGTTAGATTTGTGGGTTTTCTGCTGAAAGTTCTGAAAGTTCTGGAAATTTGAAAAACAAGAAAACAGGTGTTTTTCTTTTTTCTCGTTTTTTTTCGTTTCTTGGCATTTTTTCCGGTTTTGGCAAGAAAAACATCTATTTTTTTAGAAAAACATTTATTTTCAGAACTTTTATGAAGTTTTCAATGTATTTTCCGTTTTCTCCATCTGAAAAATGCTCTGCAGAGCTCTGAAAACTCTGAAATTCCCTCAAAAATCCAAAAAAAATTCTCAAAAATTCCAAAATTTGGCCTAAAATACGGTATCTTTAAAGGCACACAACACATTTCGTCCTTGGGTCTCGCCACGATTCTTGAAATCGCTGAAAATTTTCTGGATTTTTTTTGCATCATCTTTTTTTTCGGATTTTTGTTTTTCGTTCGGTTTTCCTCAATAATCTCCAAATTTTCGAAAATTTTCGATGAAAAATAAAAGAAATAATTGAAATTCACAATTTTTCATCTATACAATCACCAAAACTCAATGAAAATTCACTGAAAAGCTATCAAAATTGAATTTATATATAAAAAAGCATAAACACCCAAAATTTTCTGCTTCTCAATCAACGACCCATATCATATTTCATCGTCAAAGGTCATTTTGCTATCAAAACAGTGCGCCTTTTGCAAAAACCTTTCCCATTTCTCTCGGTCTCTTCATAATCATCACCTTTTCTCCCCATTTAACATAGTAATTCATCTGTTTTTCAGGCATCATTTGCATATAAAAAGAGAGAAGAGAGAGTGCGGAGAAGCGAGAGACGGCAGAGAAAAGCGACAGAGAACGCCTTGTGCCCGCTTTGCTCAGCTGCTTGTCCTTTTCCCCCTTTTTTGTGTTGGAAATTATAGAAAAAGTTAAAATTTTCATTTTTATAATGTTTCCCACGCACTTTTCTTGCTCTTCCCCTGATAAGAATGCTCTTTGAACTTTGCCGACAAGAACTTTTCGATTTCGAAATCATTTTCGAAAACAAAAGAGTTCCCAATCACAAAGGCACACATGACGTCACTTTTGAGCATTTTTGGAGAGCAAATGACCTTTTTTATGCTATTCTAAAGCTTTTCTTCGAAAATTTCGAATTTTGTTCAAAAAAAGCGCGGAGGCGATGAGAAATTTACAAAAAAGGCGCATTTTTCCGAATTTTCCCATCATAATAGGCTCCGCCCACTTTCAAAATGCTTATAACCGCGTGGCATTCAGCATGACGCAACGTCTATCAGCTATTGGTTACAAAGAAGAAGCTCAAACAGTTTTTTGCTCTTCCCACCGCCTCCACCGGGCTGTTAATCTGTTATATAAATGGGCGCCATTTAGTTGCTCTTATTTTCGGTGGAAATTTTGCAACCTGGGCTCCGGAATTAGGGGAAGTGTTTGACCAGAAGGGTTGTCCTTTTTATCAAATTTATACCAGTGAGAGCTCCCTGAGCACATAGATTTTGCGGAATGCTCCTGAGAGCTGAGATATAGGTCACATAAGTCTAAAATACAGTGAAAAATGATCGAAAGGAACTTTTTTCACTGTATTTTAGGCTTTTGTGACCCATATCTCGGCTCACGGGAGCATTCCGCAAAATCTGATGTGCTCAGGGAGCTCTGGTATAAATTTGACAAAAAGTACAACCTTTATGATCAAACACTTGCTCAACTTCCAGCTCCAGATTGACTATCACTCCCTTTTATGTCCTGGGAGCTCCCTGGAAGCTCCCTAGAAGCTCATCTAACTGTTCTCCCTTTTTCTCTTCTTTTTCACCTTGACCTCCACCTTGACCACCACCTCAACCCCCACCTCAACCACCACCTTCACTCCAGAAGCTGCCAACAACCACCCGAATAACTGTGAAGATGTCGATGGCCGTGCCAGAGAAGGGTATCTTTGACGCGCTCCGCGTCGACTCGAACGATCCGCACGACTCGCTGCGAGAGGAGGCCTCGATCACCCCGAAGATCGACGAGAAGAACTGTGAGTTTCACCGCGAGCCTCGAGAATAACTTCGACTTGGTGAAGCTCATCCTGATTCCAAAACTGTTTTCTGTTTTCCAATTTTGCACATTTTCAGTTTCAGCCGAGTTATGAGCAATGTTTGAAAATTGACGATTTTTCACTTTTTTCACTTTTAGAGCGGTTTTGGTCATTTTAAAGGCTTCAGAGAGCTTCGAAACTCACTAATCTACACAATCCAATGGTTTTTTGACCGGTTTACCAAAAATTTCAATTGAATTTTTCGAAAAAACGGTTAAAAACTATTGGATTGTGAGTTTCGCAACACAATGAGCTCTCTGAAGCCTTTGAAATGACCTAAAACTGCTTTAAAAGTGAAAAAAGTGAAAAATCGTCAATTTTCAAACTTTGCTCATAACTCGGCGGATACTGAAAATGTGCAAGTTTTGAAAACAGAAAACAGTTTTGAAATCAGAATGAGTTGCTAAGTTTCATAAAATTCTGACAAGTAATGTGTTTTTGGTCAGGCTTTGAGAATTTTCTATAAATTTGGTCACTGATAGTTTCGACGTCGCTGATTCTGAATCTGAAGTCAGAATTTCTGTAATTGATCTCATTTTTGAGAAAAGACTTGTCAAAGCCAGTTTCAGTGCTATTTCCCTCCATGTTTTCACGTGTTTACGTGTCGACATTTTCGATAGTTACGAAATAGTGGAGAAAATAGCACTGAAAATGGCTTTGACACATCTTTTCTCAAAAATGAGATCAATTACAGAAATTCTGACTTCAGATTCAGAATCAGCGACGTCGAAACTATCAGTGACCAAATTTATAGAAAATTCTCAAAACCTGACCAAAACACATTACTTGTGAGTTTTTTGCTTCCAGTGGAGTACATAGGCGAGGTGCTCGAGCGCAAAAAGTCGGTGGTGCCGTTCCTGACGCAGACCATCAATCAGCTGGCGCTGGTGCGCAACGAGAAGATGGAGCGCGCGGCGGATCTGATCTGCACGCTGTTCCGTCTGCCGCACGGCTCCACCGACTGCTCGTTCTTCCGGCTCATCAAGGTGCTCAAATCGTTCGGCATATGGGAGAACGATCCGCGTCTGAAGCAGATGTTCGATCGGATGAAGAAGCATGATGAGGAGAACGAGGACTCCAGGCAGTGGGCAATGTCGCAGGAGAAGTTCAAGGAGTTAGTGAGCTTAAGATGCTCTTTTTTATCAAATATTATTATATTATGAGTAGTCGAGAGCTCCCTGAGCACATTCAGAATGCTCCTGAGAGCCGAAATATGGTCACAAAACCCTAATATATACCCCAGTTAAAATAGAACTCGCGGAGAAAGAATCTGCATTCAAATTCTGCGGATTTTTTTTTATTTTTCTGTGCTCCAAGGTATGAAGGTCAACAATACAGTGAAAATGTGCATTTTTGGCCATTTTCACTGTTTTTTTGTCCTTCATACCTCGGAGCACCGAGAAAATCCGCAAAATTTGATCAGATTCTTGCTCAGCGAGTTCTGTTTTTATCTGGAGTTCAAGGGTTGAAATTTTTACCAAATTTATAGCATAAGTAGTCGAGAGCTCTTTGAGCACAATCATAATGCTCTTGAAATCCGAGATATGATCACAAAACCCAAAATAACAGTGAAAAAAGTTCCTTTTGATAATTTTTCACGGTTATTTTAGAGTTTTGTGACCATTTCTCGGCTCTCAGGAGCATTCAGAATGTGCTCACGGAGCTCTCGACTATCTATGCTATAAATTTGGTAAAAATTATCTTTCCCGGATTACTATATCATCCGCAAACACTGCAGAATAATCTTCCCCTGCACCATCCTGATCTCTCGCACCCTCCGCAACCAGCTCATCATCCCGTCGTGGCTCGAGTTCACCCAGATCATCGAAAAAGTGTTCGAGGAGTGCCGCAATCAGAATGAAGGAGAAGTGGCTTCCTATATCCCGCAGCTGGCTCGCCAGAGCCCGCACACCTGGGGAATGTCGATCTGCACCATCGACGGACAACGCTTCTCGCTGGGCGACTCGAAGAAGAACTTCTGCCTTCAGAGTGTCTCCAAGGCCTTCAATTACGCGATCGTCGCGTCGGAGATCGGAAGTCACGTGCTCCATCAGTATGTGGGACACGAGCCCAGTGGACGGTTGTTCAATGAGATCTGTTTGGACTCGAATAGTGAGTTGGAGCATTGTCTGGGCTCTTGACAAGTAATGTGTTTTTGGTCAGGCTTTGAGAATGTTCTATAAATTTGGTCACTGATTGTTTCGACGTCGCTGATTCTGAATTTGAAGTCAGAATTTCTGTAATTGATCTCATTTTTGAGAAAAGATGTGTCAAAGCAATTCTCAATGCTATTTCCCTTCATGTTTTCCTGTTTACGTGTCGACATTTTCGATAGTTACGAAATAGTGGAGAAAATAGCACTGAAAATGGCTTTGACACATCTTTTCACAAAAATGAGATCAATTACAGAAATTCTGACTTCAGATTCAGAATCAGCGACGTCGAAACTATCAGTGACCAAATTTATAGAAAATTCTCAAAGCCTGACCAAAACACATTACTTGTGAGTGGCTCTAACTGCTTCCAGATATGCCTCACAACCCGCTGATCAACGCGGGAGCCATCGTGGTGACGTCGATGATCAAACCGACGCATTCAATGGCGGATCGCTTCGATTTCATGCTCAAAAAGTATCGGAAACTTGCGGGAGGTGGACATGTCGGATTTGATAATGCTACGTAAGGATTTATAGAGATTTTGGAGCAAAAACGCGGTGTTTTTAGCGATTTTTCGGGTTTTTTCAGGTGAAAATTGATGTTTTTTGATCAAAAACAGTGAAATTGACGTCGTTGATTCTCTGATTCTGATTCTGATGCTGATTCTGAATCTGAAGTCAGAATTTCTCTCATTTTCGAGAACCGTTATCAGTACTATTTCCTATATGGGGGAAATAGTACTGAAAACGGATCTTTTCTCGAAAATCAGAGAAATTCTGACTTCAGATTCAGATTCAGAAGCAGAATCAGAATTAGAGAATCAGCGACGTCGATCAGTGACCAAAATTCTAGAAAAAAGAAAATAGAGCTCCCCAATGCTCCAAATCCCTCACATTTTCAGCTTCCTGTCGGAACGCGATACCGCGGATAGAAACTACGCTCTATCGTACTACATGAAAGAGTACCGCTGCTTTCCCGACGAGTCGCAAGTCTATGAAAAGGCAAAGGTTTTTCCTTTTTCGACCCTTGAGATTTTGAGCTTCAACGCACACCGTTTTTCGTTGTTTTTATGTCGTCAATTTGGTGATTTTTCCACTAAATGTGCTCTTTTTCAGTATGAGTTTCCCTAAGGTGTCGTTGTGAATAGTATTCTAACCTGTGTTCACGGTCGGTTTTGGTGAGGATTTCAGCTCCCTGAGCACATTTAGGTTTTGCAAAATGCTCTTGAGAGCCGAGATATGGTCAAGGTCAAAAATACAGTGAAAATGGTCTCAAGTGCACTTTTTCACTGTATTTTTGACCTTGACCCATATCTCGGCTCTCTGGAGCATTCTGCAAAATCTGATGTGCTCACGGAGCTCTCAAAACTGAAATTTAACTTTCCCACCCAAAACCGCCCGTGACGTCCGTCCCCCCTGCACCAACGCCCTCACCCCCAACAGCTCTTAACTCGCCACCATTCGCAGGGACTCCGCGAAGAGCTCGACCTCTACTTCCAACTGTGCTCACTGGAAACCAACTGTGACACGGCGGCGGTGATGGCCGCCACGCTCGCCAATGGTGGAATCTGTCCGCTGAGCACTGAGAAGTGTCTGGGCTCGCGGCCTTGTAGAGATATCCTCTCGCTGATGTACTCTTGTGGAATGTACGATTATTCTGGAAAGTTCGCGTTTCAGGTGGGATTTTTATACTTTTTACTAAAAGTTTGAAGTAAATGCTAAATATTCATGAGCATTATTAAAGGTTGGACTTCCTGCGAAATCAGGTGTCTCTGGAATTATGATCGTGGTGATTCCGAACGTGATGGGCATTGCTCTTTACTCGCCGCCACTCGACAAGACTGGAAATTCGTGCCGTGGTGTGCAATTCTGCCGCAAGCTCATCGAGCAGTTCAACTTCCACAACTATGACTCTCTGCTCCATCCGGATGACTCGAGGAAGATCGATCCGAGGAGAAAGATTGGGCCAAGAGAGAATGAGACGATTGTGCAGGTGAGCAGTGAGCTATGAGCTCGATCATAATGTCGTACTTATGGTTAGGAACCGCAAAATGAGGGGGGTGTAACCGCGTGATTTTTCTCCTGGGTCCGTTTTTCGATACCATCATCTTTTCTAGGAGCCCGTGCAGGCTGGGTTACTATTCAAAAATAGTTTTTAAAATGTCTCCTTATGTAATCGGGTACGAGGAATTGCCTGGTAAAGTCTGTTTTTCATGAAAACGTCATCTAAAGCTTTTATGAGAGAAAAAAGAAAAGTGGTCGCCGAATATTGAAGAATACAGACTGTTACTGGTCTCTAACCTTTACCGGATATGATTAAAACTATTGAAATCAGTATGATCTAACATATTTTCAAGAAAAAAGTCGAAAAAAAACATCCGCCCGCCTTCTGGAGCCGTTAGATGAAGACGTCAAGTTATCTCTGAATTTTCAGCGATGACCCCCATTTTTTACTTGCTCATCACATAGATAATGTGTTTGTAATGATATATGCAAAAAATCAGATTGATTGACCCATTACTTTTCTTACAGGGCTCCATGGAAAATTGATGATTTCACAATTTTCCGCTTTTGTTATTATTACTGGCCTCTAACCTTAAAATGACTATTTTCATCAGATCGGAAATTAATTTTAGAACATTTTGCTTTCGAAAAAATTTGAATTCCAACATCCGCACGCCTACACGCCCAAAAACACGAAAATTTCGAAAAAATTAAAGCAGCGTTGAAGACACCAAAGCAGCGAACGCGTGTACAAACTTTTATTTCGCGCGTCGTTCCGCACCCATAGCTCAGTCGGTTACGTGTCTGTCCGCCGATCGGTGGTCGATGGTTCGACACCGCCCGCTGGACAGGAATAAGCCACGCCCCTCCACGTCGGAGAAAAACAGTGCAATCGATTCTGATTTTGCGCGCTGTTTTCTTGAAAACTACCGTACCTTTTTGGCTGAAAATTTGGGGATAGACTAATATCGAGTCTGGCTATCGAATGATATAGCATTTGTAGCATATTATCGAGTTTTTAAAAACACTTTGCGGTCCCTACTTATGGTGTTGTGGAATAAGGACTTTGATAGTGATCTTGACTATGAATCATCACAGGTGGAACTTTTTACCAAATTACCATAGGTGAGAGCTCGCTGAGCACATTCATGGAAACAAATTTCGCTAAATGCTCCCGTGCTCCGAGATATGGGACGCAAGGTAAGAAATACAGTGAAAAATGATCTGAAGGCACTTTTTCATTGTATTTTAGGCTTGTGTGACCTATTTCTCGGCTCTCAGGAGCATTCCGTAAAATCTGACTCCATGAATGTGCTCACGGAGCTCTCGGCTATCTATGGTATAAATTTGGCTATATAATGAGGCAGTACCTTTACCTCCAGTTCCACCATCAGAAAAACCACGTGCTTGAATTCCATCTCATTTTTAACGCTTTTCACTATGAATCTAACCCCATGAGCCTGAAGCATCCCTTTAAGTTAAAAAGGAGAGCCTTTAACCACGACCATAACCCTGACCTTCACCTCCACCTCAACCCCCACCTCTTCCAGGTGATGTACGCTGCCAAAAACGGTGACCTCGACTCGCTCCGCCGCATGTTCATGCAAGGCGCCGACCTGAAAACCGCCGATTATGACAACCGCACAGCGCTCCACGTGGCGGCCGCGGAGGGAAAGGTGAAAGTGTGCAAGTTCCTCATAAACATTGTCGGCATTCCACACGACACCAAGGATCGGTAAGAGCTTCAAAGCATCAGAATCTCCCACTCAACGTCTTCTCTTAATTCCAGATGGGGTCGCTATCCGCTCGACGACGCTCGTCAGTTCAAGCACAAAGAGGTCGCCACGTACTTGTTCCGTCTCCAGTACCCCACCAAAAAAATGCCGGACAACTGGTTCGAAGTGGGCGGCGACTTGCTCGTCTCGGAGCTCGAGAACTGTGCGGATAAGTATGGCGGGCGGGGCGGCGTGGCGACGTCTTCTTGTTCTTTCAGCTCGAGCGTCGAGGATAACGAGGCGGAGGACTCGGAGAGCGATGAGCTGGCTCATGGGATCACCGGGATGCTCACCGATGATTTGGAGAGGCGGGAGTGGGCTCTTCATGCCAATGGGAATTCGGGTAAGTGATGAGAGAGTCCTTCAGAATCTGCAGAGCATCATGAGCAATTGCAGGCGAGGTAAACTACCAGCTCGTGCGCCGAAAGTCGTCGAAAGCCCCGCCCACTCCGGACAACGAGCGGCCTTCTTTTGGGTACGGAGCCCTGCCCACTGGAAAGCACACGATCCACCCGCTCAACGGACACGGACGACCGCACGGATTGGTGCAGGTGCAGAATGGTGTGCCCAGTGTGCAAAATGGCGGAGCACATGCTCCAAACGGACACGGTCACATGGTGCAACACGCCAATGGTGTGACGACGAGACGGCTCAGCTCGCCCAATGAGCAGGACGAGGACAATGTACGTTCGTCGACGTCCTGTCAGGATCTTCTGAAGACTTTGGACGTTTAGAGAGCTTTTACAAGGAGCGCTAACTTGCACACTGGTTGAGAATTTCAAGAAACTTGGAGGAGCTCATTCGGATTCTAAAACTGTTTTTGAATTTTGCACATTTTCAGTTTCAGCCGAATTATGAGCAAAGTTTGGAAATTGCCGATTTTTCACTTTTGAAGCGGTTTTTAGGACATTTTAAAGGCTTCAAAGAGCTCCAGTATGTTGCGAAACTCACAATCTATACACTTCAATGTTTTTTAACCGTTTTTCCAAAAAATTCAATGAAAATTTTTGGAAAAACGGTCAAAAATTATTGAATTGTGTAGATTAGTGAGTTTCGCAATACAATGGAGCTCTCTGAAGCCTTTAAAATGACAACCGCTTCAAAAGTGCAAAAATCGTCAATTTTCAAACTTTGCTCATAACTCGACTGAAACTGAAAATGTGCAAAATTTGAAATCAGTTTTGGAATCAGAATGAGCTCCGCCAAGTTTCATGAAATTCTCAATCGGTGTGTAAGTTGACTTTCCTTGTTAGGGTTTTTTTTGCAATTAAATTAGTTTTTTCACTTTTCACCGGGGAAACTGAAAATTTAGGAGATCGTGGTGGTTCTAGTGAACCGTAGCAAGGAGATGTTAGAGAAACAAAGGTTTGATTGAAATAACCCAAACCCTAACTGACCACGCCCCGTTTTTCCCATAACCCCTATCCTAATAGTGTGCTTTTTGTGTTCGTTGTTGTGTTTATTAAGATTTCCACATTTCAGAGGGATTGATCAACACCCGAAACTCGAGAGTGTCTAAATATAATTGTTTTAGCCCCCGACCCCGCCCCTTTGGAGCTTTACCGGTTTTCCCCCCACATCATCATAATTTGTAGTTTTAGCGAGAGATTATGATTATAATCGCATTTATCCGCGTTTGTCAAACGACTTGTTGTGCTCTTTTTGGTTTTATCTCTTTCTTTTTCTGTGTTGAATAAAGAATGGCTGGAAAATTTGGGTTTATTAGAAGAGAAAGTTGCGAGAAATTCTGAATAATAGAAGTCTTTAACAAAGGAACCAGTAGTTTGTTGTTGGGGGGAAGTTTTTGAAAACTGGAAAAAAAATCATTATGGAAAGACACTATACAATCGACATGAGCATTTAGGCACGGAGAAAGGGGAATTATAATAAAAAAAATAAGAAAAAAAGTAGAAAAAGAGACCCAAGAGTTGGAGCAATGGGAATGCACCGAGAGAGCTAATACTTCTGACTATACTTGTTCACGTTGCTCGCGGAGCCCGAGTTCTGACGGTGTCGGCCGCCCAACGTGTAGTAGCCGGTCGGGTCGTTTGGATAAGAGACGTATGGAGTCGTTGAGGGGGGTCGGGATTGGACTGGAGGCTGTGGGGGCACTTCTTCGTGCTGTTGGACTGATGGTTTTGAGCCGACCTGGAAAATGAAAAGATTAGAGGAGAATGGAAACGCGCTCTAGTGGACAAGTTGAATTTTTAATTTTGAGCGCGAAATTTGAATTTTTTAGTTTTTTTTCATTTCAATTTTTATCACTGATAGAGAGAGAGGCGGGGCTTCATACTTATATCATTTGAAAGCTCTTGTTTTGACGAGCTCAGAACTGTGCTCAATTTTTCACAATGAGCTCTGCGAGCCGAGATATGGAGCTCTAAAGTTTGGAGCTCCATATCTCTGCTCCCAAAGCTCGGTAGAAGAAATGGAGCACTGTTCTGAACTCGTCAAAACAAGAGCTTTTGAATGATATAAGCATCAAGCGAAAACTACCGTACTAAAAATACTTCTAGTACTCTTAGTACGGTAGTTTTCGCTTTACGACCTTCAATTGCTCACCTTCGAGTACCACTCCGAGTAGGTGGTCTCCCCGACTCCTCCCGGTGGTCCCTCCATATTGTTTGCGTTCGGATCCGCTCCATTTGACGCCGACGTCATCTTGGTAGAAGCGACGGTGGTTTGAGAATAGAAGCGCTGAGGGTTGTTGTAGATTGCATTGTCGAAGCCGCCTTTTTCGCCGACTGAAAATTTGAGATTCTGGAGGTTATAAAGAGATAATAGCACTGGGTGGAGCAAAGAAAGAAAGAGTAGACTTACGCATTCTGCTGGCGTATGACATATGAGCATCGGCGACGGGGTAGGCGGACTGGAAAGTATTATTAAGTTATGTAAATAGAGAAAACTTATGCTGAGCCCAAACTGAAAGATCTTGAGGATTCCAAAACTGTTTTCCATTTTTGCTAAATGACACTTTGAGCCGAGATATGAAGCTTTGAAAATGTGCACTTTTGGAGCTTCATATCTCGGCTCAAAGTCCCATTTAGCAAAAATGGAGTACAGTTTTGAAATCCTCATGAAATTTGCTTTCGAATGATACCAATTTCGTTCTGAAAAGCCAACTTTTTGATCTACCTTTACAAGCTCAACCAACTAAATTCCCAAATCCCTAGAAATCAAAACTCTATAAAAACTTACATAGCTCCTGCTGGATCTGCAGCACTTTGTGCAGCACATGAAGCAAATGCACATCACCACAATAAGTGACACCACGGAGCACGCAGCGATGATCAGAATATTCCTCCACATGGCCCAATTATTAAACACATCTTCCTCCGAAGTGGCGGTCGTCGTGTCCACCTCGGACACTCGCACCGTCGACGGCTCGATCTGGAAGGCGCCGATGGGGCCGCGCACCGCGTTCTCCTCCACCATAGATCTAATCTCCATCAATTTGGCGGTCTCCTCCACCGCCACCACCTCGAACTCGGCGATCACAGAGCCTTTTTCATATCCGATGATTTTGGAAACTCGCATTCCCTTCCAACGCTTCGCGAGCAACTCGTCGATGGAGGCGGTGACTTGTTTGGTGAACTCTTGATAGTAGCCCGTCTTCGGGTCGAGGAGCGCTTCGTTGAAGTCGCGGTTGAGGATGCGGACGCGGAGGCCGTAGCGCTTCTTCGCGGGGGTTGAGGGCTCGTAGACGACGTGCGGCTTGCGGGTGTTCATTGGTGGCATCAGTACTTTGGTGGAGGTTGTGGTGGTGGTGGTTGGTGCATTAGTTGAGGATGTAGTTGGAGTTTCTGTCGTGGTGGTCGACATCTCCACGTCAACTTCCTTCGACGACTTCTGCTCCGTACACTTGTTGAGACAAATCTTGCTCTTGCTCCTCAATGGCGTCTCCTGATGCTTTCTAATCTCTCCGTTCTTCTCGATAACTCCTCCATTTGGAGAATACAAAAGATACACGCATTCTTGAAGATCCACATCGAACTCATCATCGCTATGAAGCTCTCGGGAGAAATTCGCGGTCAAATACCCATTCACATACGTCGTCTCCACATCAAATATATCCTGTTGCTCGTCAACAACCGGTCTTCCATAGTTTGGCATGAACTGATCTGTTACCATCACCGCGTTATTCTGAATTCCAATAACCACCGCGTCGGCGGCTGCCATGTTGCCATCGGTGGAGAAGCCGAGAGCAGTCCACTGTGACGTGGAAAGAGCTCCATGGATCGAGAAGCGGGCTACCGAGCCGTCGGAGATCCAGGAGATGGTGTAGGTGCAGTCGCCATCGCAGCCGGGTGGGTGGTGGATGGAGCCTTCGCAGGTGTCGAGGTCGAGGTGCATTCCGTGGATGGTGGGGGTTTGGACTGGTTTGGCCTCTTTGGTGGAAGGTTCCTTGGTGTCGGGGGTGGCGAAGAAGTCAATAGTCATAACTCCTCTCGCATTCTTCCCATGATACTTCATAGCATCTGCGAAGAACTCTCCAGGAGCTTGAATCGCCTTTCCACCAGTGGTATGCACATAGTTCATCGGATCAGCGCCCTTCGCCCAGATCACTGTCATCGCGCCAGGGGTAAACGAGTTGTCCCACTTCTCCTCGGCCTGAATCTTCTTCCTGAACACCAATGTGGTCACACCATCCTCCTGGAACGCCGCCGCCGATGTCAACGAGTTCTCCCCGCCGAAAAAGGTGTCCTCCATTGGCGTAGCCTTTGATGGCGAGTACATATCCATGATCCTGGCACGCCCATTTGCCACCAACCCTACCACCATGTCGGTGCAGTGCATGGCGCTCGTGGCGACGCGATTGGCGGCTCTACGGACTCGGCGGGAGATTGGGGCCTTGGTCTCTTTGGCCACTGGTTTGCCGGTTTCGTCGCAGATGCAAATCTTCTGCGAGGATACCTGAGGCTGCACCTGATCGTGGTACCCAATTGGTGTTTTGGGGTTGGTGAAGTCGCTGGACTTGCGAGCTAGGACTCGACCGCCTCCGATTGGGAACAGGAAGTGGTG
Organism: Caenorhabditis imperialis; assembly: GCA_963572205.1. NCBI lineage: Eukaryota > Metazoa > Nematoda > Chromadorea > Rhabditida > Rhabditidae > Caenorhabditis > Caenorhabditis imperialis. The sequence goes on along the minus strand of OY751540.1, from coordinate 9,099,779 downwards.
GCACTCATCAAGCGAGACATCTGTCTTGGTGTCCTTTGAGACTAGCTTTCTCTTGAACCAAATCGTCTGCATGTCGTCTTCAACCTTTCCTCCTAAATCGTAAATGTCCTGTCTATCAGCAGGGTCGATTGCAGGGAGCTGTCTTCCATAGGCGAATCTATCCACGATATATGCTTTTCCATCGAAGAACCATCCGGTGTAGACGTCCGCATTCGTCATCTGACCGTCGCGCGAAAACCCGATGCCGGTCCATCGTCCAGGGGTCTTTGAGGTGATCTCGAAGCGCACGTCTTTGTTTGCAGAGTCGTAGGACCAGGTGGCGATGTAGTCGCACTCGGCGCCGCTGCATCCTTCTGGGTAGCGGTACTCGTTGGTGCAAGGTCTTGGTGCTGGAGATGGCGCTGTCGACTTCTTCGTGCAACTTCTGATGCACACCGGCTTATTGGAAGCGAGTGGAGTGCTCAGATGGATCGACACGTTTCCATACTGATCCAGTTTTCCGCCGGCGATCGGGTAGAGCATCTTCCAGCACTGTCCATCGAACTGCTTATCCGTGGAGTCTCCCGTATTCACCTTTCTCACAAACTGAGCTCTCAGCACTCCATTCGCATGCGTTCCAATGACGTCACTGGTGCTCTTCACGTCCTGCTGAGCATCCATGCTCGGCTGATCGTACCCTCTGCTTTGCATGTCATTGACCATGATCTTTCCGTTACGGGTCGTCACTATAATCATATCCGCGTCGAGCATAGTGCCATCTTTGGAGAATCCGACGCCGGTCCACGAGTTGTCAGCGAGTCGGGTCTCGAGGGAGAACTCGATGTCGTCGGTCTCTTCCTGGTAGTTCCACGAGAGCTTGTACTCGCAGTCCGAGCAGCCGGCGGGGTAGCGGAAGTCGCCGTAGCACACGTCTCCGTTGACAGTGGGTGGGGCGGTTTGGGTGGGGGTGGGTGTCGTTGGTGGGACGGTTGGTGTGGTGGCGGATGGTTGAGCTGGAAAAGTGGGGTTTGGTGGGGGTTTTTGAGTCGAAAGTGTCGTTCTAGTCTAGCGATTGAGAATTAGTAAGAGACGCAGAGAAGCTAGTTGCCCTTTTTATCTAGCTTCTCTGCGTCTCCAACTTATACTCAATCTCTAGTTACTCTTCTGGTATAGCTTCTCTGCGTCTCTCACTGATTCTCGATCTCTAATCACTTTTCTTGTCTAGCTTCTCTACATCTCTTACTAAAGAGAGATCTCTAGTTACCCTTCTTCTCTACGCCTCTCACTAAAACTCGACATCTAGCTACCTTTTGTCTAGCCTCTCTACGTCTCTTTGATGAGCGATCTCTAGTTACCTTTTTGTCTAGCTTCTCTGCGTCTCTCACTAATACTCAATCCCAAATTACCCTTCCTTGTCTGGCTTCTCTGCGTCTCTTACTAATTCTCAATCTCTAGCTACCTTTCTCGTCTAGCATCTCTGCGTCTCTTACTAAAATTTGATCTCTAGTTACTCTTCTTGTCTAGCTTCTCTACGTCTCTAATCTAAAGAACGATCTCTAGCTACCCTTCTTCTCTAGCTTCTCTACTTCTCTTACTAATTCTCAATCTCTAGCTACTTTTCTTGTCTAGTTTCTCTACGTCTCTTACTAATTCTCAATATCTAGTCACCCGTCTTCTCTAGATTCTCTACGTCTCTCCCCAAAACTCTATCTATAACCAATTCAACATTGCTCTCAAACTCACCATCAGTTGGACAATCTCCCCAGTAAACACACTGTCCCTGTGGATTACGAGCATATCCCTGAAGACATGCACACGCCGCTGAGCCACAATCAGTGCACTCGGATCTGGTGAAAATGGAGACACAATCAGCTTCACACACTCTTCCGCACTCGTTAAGTGTCTCGTTGAGTGAGCACTGTGACACGACTGGTTTTTGAGTTGTTTTGGGCTCTGAGGAAGATCCAGAAGAAGATGAGGAAGGAAGAGTGATCTCGTTGCGATCCAGTGTCGACTGTGTGGTCTCCACACTGTGAGTAGTCGTGGTCTTGTCGTCCTTGATCTCCGGGCAGTCGCCCCAGTAGATGCACTTTCCGTCGTGCCGCACATAGTTGTCCGCACAAGTGCAGCCCGGCTTCTCGCAGCTCGCCGGGCACGGCGCAGTGTCGTACATGTTCGCACACGTCGGCTCACAAGCTGTTCCACACTTTGCCCACGTCGAGTTCGATGCACATTGCTCCTCATTCTCCACTGTCTTATCACAAAAGTCGAAAGGCACACAGACGTCTTCATCATTGGCCATGCGCACGAAGCCTTCCTTGCAGATGCATCGCGGCGTGCCGCACGAGTTCGGGCAGTTGGGCGTGGTCTCCGGGAAGTGGGTCCAGTCGCACGAGTGCTCGCATTCTCTCGAGCTCTCCGGGCATTCTGAATACTGCTCGTTGGGCCCGCACTCGTCGCCCTTGTCGTTCTGCTCGTGCGCCGTGGCGTTGCGGATGGTGGAGGCGATGGTGGTGGTGGGGGTGGTGGTGGCCACGTGGCGGTTGGCGAAGTCGGCGGCGGTGAGCTCGCACGTGGCGTCAGGGCTCTTCCAGCCGAGAGCGATCCAGGATTGTCCGGGGTAACGGAGCACGAATTCTATTTCGTCTTTGAGCACTCGCCAGTAGATTTTGTTGCCCTGGTCTTCACGCTTCTGGTAGAGAGTCTCGTCGAAGTCAGCGACGCTTCTGATGCTGTCAGATTCTGAAATGAGAAAGTTTTCTATTTGATGTGATATATCATTCGAAAGCTCTTGTTTCAACGAGTTCAGAACAGTGCTTAGTTTTTTTCTATGGAGCTTTGTGAGCCAAGATATAGAGCTCTGAAGTTGAAACGATTTAGTTCAAACTTTGGAGCTCCATATCTCGGCTCCCAGAGCCATTCAAACAAAATTGATTACAGATTCAGAATCCTCATAAAATCAGCTTTCAAATGATACTAATCAACAAATTGGCACAATTTGGCATAGCATTTTGTCAACTATGTTTTTGATTTCAACCCAAATAAAATTTCTAAAAAATATGGATCAAGACCTGCTTTAGACGCGGAGCTTATAGCTCAATGATACTCATAACATTCGAAAGCTCTTGATTCGACGAGTTCAGAACAGTGCTTATTTTTTTCTACGGAGCTTTGTGAGTCGAGATATAAAGCTCCGAAGTTTGAACTAAAGTGGTCAACTTCAGAGCTTCATATCTCGGCTCCCAGAGCCAATCAGAAAAAACTGATTAGAGATTCGGAATTCTCACAAAAAGAACTTTCAAATGATACTAATCAACAAGTTGACACAATTTGGCATAGCATTTTGTCAACTAGGTTTTGATTTGAACCCTTTCTAAAAAATGTGGAGCTTCATATCTCGGCTCCCAGTGCTAATCAGAAAAAACTGATTACAGATCCAGAATCCTCTTAAAACCAGCTTTCAACTGATATAAGTCACATTACATCATAACTCACCCATCTCACAATTCTTCCCATATCTGCTCGTCGGACAGAAGCACTGCCGTCTCGGCGAATCCCCACCGAGTCTACAGTTCCCCTGAACCCCACAATCATCGTCCTCCTTGCACTCGTCCTGGAACTGACAGTCCTCTCCGAAGAAGCCGTCGAAGCAGTGGCACTTCCCACTGATTCTGTTGCCGTTTCCAACGCAAGTGTCCCCGTCGGGGATCTCGTTGACGATGTTGATGTCGGCGCAGGAGAAGAAGAAGTACGAGTTGCCGTACTCGGTGGCCTGCGTCGTCATGCGGATCGCGCAGTCCTTGCATTCAAAGTTTGGCGGGAGTTCGACTTTTTTCGACGTCTCCGTCGAGTTGAACGCGTCGTTGAAGTTGGTGAAGATGGCGATGGGCTCGTCGGATGAGTTGAGCACTTCTAGACGGATTCCTCCCTAGAATATTCTTTCTTGTTGCATGTCTTTTGACCCTTAGATCCTCCAATCAATCCCAAAGTGCACTACTTGTTCCCATTCCCTTACACTAATTCTAATTCTAATTCTAATTCCCAGTTTTCTCCGTCCGATTGCTACTTTTTCTTCCAACTGTTTCTCTTTCTGTTTCTGTTTCTCTGTTTCTGTTTCGCCGCCAGAATGTGGGTCATCAGGAGCGCGTGCCGGGCCACACATTTTTCATCAATCACCTTGGCGCGCACATTCTTAACCCAGATATTGCGGGGGATAGAGGAGAGAGAAATTAGTGATCAGAAAATAATTGGGATAGAAGTTACAAGTGCAAGGTTCTTGATCTTAATGGAATCGTAGAATGTTTGAGTGTTAGGTAGAGACGCAGGTAGCTAGACAGTGAGAGAAAGCGTTAGGTAGTAGACGCAGAGAGCTAGACAGAGATAGACACTCTTAGATAGTAGACGCAGACAGCTAGAGTAAGCGCCAGGTAGTAGACGCAGACAGCTAGACAACGAGAGCGATTGTTAGGTTGTAGACGCAGACATCTAGGCAACGAGAGACACGCTTAGATAGTAGACAGCTAGACAACTAGACGACTAGAGCATACGCTAGATAGTAGACGCAGACAGCTAGACAGCTAGAGTAAGCGCCAGATCATAGACGCAGACTGCTAGACAACTATACAACGAGAGTAAATGCCAAGTAGTAGACGCAGACAGCTAGACAGCAAGAGACCCTCTGAGGTAATAGACGCAGATAGCTAGACAGCGATAGCTATAGCGATAGGTAGGTAGTAGACGCAGACAGCTAAACAGCAAGAGACATCTTTACGTAGTAGACGCAGACAGCTAGATAGCTAGACAACGAGAGCAAACGCCAGATAGTAGACGCAGACAGCTAGACAACTAGACAACTAGAGACACCCCTTAGGTAGTAGACGCAGACAGCTAGGCAGCCTGTTTTTCTTGCAAACCCCTTCCCATCGAAACGATTACCATTTCTCAGATGGCCAGCAGCTAATCCATCATAAATCTGGTCATTCATCCCATCCCCCTCCCTTTCAAAACAGTCATTTTTGACGCGCGTCTCTTTCTTCTTCCGCTCATATAAAGTGGATGACATAATGGAGGCCACCAATTAGTGTCGGCAGAGAGAAGAGCGAGGACCAGACTATGGCATTGACCCGATCATAAAGTATAGATATCCGCAGATCAGATAACTCGGATTAAGGTGTACTGTGCCTTATCACTAACCATGTGGGGTACCGCCATGAACCAGTTCATCTCGATGGTGGAGCCGGATTTGAAAAAGGTGCGGACGCCCGCGCCAATGGCGGGCTTTGGGACTCCGCATGGTGGTTGGGAGTTGGAGGAGCTGTAGAAGTCGAGAGCCGGAGCACGGGATGGTGGGTAGACAAGTTTGATGTGGGCGGTGGCCGTGGTGGCGAGCAGCAGTGCGACCACTGCTCGTATTAACATTCTGGAAGAAAAATGAGCATTGAAATGATGATATCATTTTGATGAAAAGGAGAAAAGAGGTATTGAAAGTAGGTCGAAAGTAGATCAAGAACAGGTAGGTCAAATAAAGTTCTGAAAAGTCAATTGTAGGTCAAATTGAAAGCTCTTGATTTGACGAGTTCAGAACTATGCTCAATTTTACTTACGGAGCTCTGTGAGCCGAGATATGAAGCTTCAAAGTTCAGTACTGAAAAGTTGGAGTTCTGGAATTTTTCATTGTTTTGGAGCTCTATATCTTGACTCCAATAGCTTGAAAGGACCTATATTATATATCATTTGAAAGCTCTTGATGTGAGGATTTCAGAACTGTAATTTATTTTTGATACGAGGTTTTGTGAGCCAAGATATGGAGCTCCAAACTTTTCTGAATTTCAGAGCTCCATATCTCGGCTCACAGAGCTCCATAGAAAAAACCAAACACAGTTCTGAACTCGTCAGAACAAGAGCTTTCGAATCATATATAATATAGATATCATTAATAGAATGAGAGCAACCAATTTCGAAAACATCACCTCACACCCTTAAATCAACCCCCTTATAAGTATCGTAACTTTTTTCAAGTTCAAGTATCGCAAAAAAACGGTTTCGGTTTCAAGAGAGTAAACAAAACCGACTGGAACACAATACGTCTTCGAAAAAGAGAGGGAATAAGTGGTAAATAACAAGTTGGTGAAAGAAGAAGCGATTGTTAAGTTATTGGCATGCATGCAAAGACAGACAGGATTTGCAATGATGGATCAGGAAATCGGAGGAATCCGAGAAAAACAATAGCCTTGAAGTGTTCAGAGGGATATGAAGGCCTTGACCGATGTTGTGCAATGGTGCAACAGGGGCGATTTATTAGGTGGCAACCCTCCCTAAAACGCTTTGGTGTATACAAAAAGTACAATCCAGGATCTAGCTAAACGCGCATAATATGTTTCTCCGATTGAAAACAAGAAGAAAACAGGGCAGTGAACCGTAAGTACCCAGATTCTGACAGGTTTCTTCAGGTTCATCCTAACGAAGACACCTTTAAGTGATCTATTGTGGAAGTGATATCATTCAAAAGCTCTTGTTATGACGAGTTCAGAACTGTATTTGGTTTTTTTTATGGAGCTCTGTGAGCCGAGATATGAAGGTTTGAAGTTGAGCACTGAAACGAGTCGAGAAGTGTAGTAGTCAAACTTCGGAGCTCTATATCTCGGCTCACAATGCTCACTAAGGAAAATGGAACACAGTTCTGAATTTGTCAAAACAAGAGCTTTTAAATGATATATGATCTAACAGAATGTGACTTTGGAGCTTCAAGATATGAAGCTCCAAAGTTGAACACTAAAACAAGTACAGAAGTGTAGTAGTCAAACTTTGAAGCTTTATATTTCGGCTCACAGAGCTCCGATGGAAAACATAAGTATAGTTTTGTACTCGTCAGAACAGGAGCTTTCGAATGATATAAGACTCATTTTTTCGTTACAAACAATTGGGTCCGCAAATGCGCCCCATTGAACTCGCACTTTTTCCAACTCGCAAAAACTAAAAAAAAACGGAAAAAAAATTTTTATCAAAATTTTGATCAAATTTTTTCAACAATACAGTAAAGCTGAGCTGGAGCCCAATCCACATAGAAAAAAGTAATAATGTGACTCAAGTGAAGGGAGGGCCAACACCGAGGACAAGGGCGATGCGACGATAACGCGGAGATTGATGGCGGGAGGCTGGTAATACCTCAAAAGGGCAGAAGATATCGTCTCTCTCGGTTTTGACCTACTACTACTATCCTACTGATGTTGAAAAGAGAGAGACAAGATTTGTATCTTTTTTGCGCGCGAAATGAAATGGACTTGCAACGTTTTTCGAGAGTTGGAAGAGTATGATACTGTATGAAAATGTAGATAATAGTTTGAATAAAAGTGTGCAAAATTTCAACAGAATTCGTCCAAATTTAACTGAAATATGAAGTTAACAACGATGCTCCAGCGTAACGAGACAAAAATTTGATCTACCTGACTTTTTACTTATCATTACTCATCTTATAGTGGAGCAATTTCCTTCAAATTTTGACACAATAATCCGAATATCATCATCTTTAATTCTACAAACCTTAAAGACTATTGGAGTCCATTAACACCTCCAGAACACACTTTTCCCCATCAAATCCGAATCTAGCGATTCACCACCAAAAACCCCCACCAAAAAAAACGCGAAGAAAAGCCAAAAACAAGCAGAAATTAACCGACAAAAAGGTGTTCACCACTTTACCCGGTTCGGAACACCCACCACCTCCTCTCTATAATTGAACTGGATGCGGAGAGGAAGGAGAAGGGAAGCGGAAAAGGGTTAATCAGTTCCCGGATTCTGAATGACACACCTTTTCGAGAAGAAGATGTTTCGAAATGTTTAGGGAAGTGGGAATCGGGGATTTATAAGAGGTAGATCAAAAAAGGTTAACTGGAAGCTTGAAGGAGATCAAAAAGTTAGTAAACTGGGGAATGTACCAGAGGAGTATTGTTCTTTCAAAACGAAATTAATATCATTCAAAAGCCCTTGTTTTGACGAGTTCAGAACTGTGCTCAATTTTTTCTACCGAGCTCTGTGAGCCGAGATATGGAGCTCTAAAGTTGAGCACTGAAAAATTTTCAGAGACGCAGACAGCTAGACAGCGAGAGACACCACTTTCATCATAAACGCAGACCGCTAGACAGCGAAAGTGCTAAACTTTGGAGCTCCATATCTCGGCTCACAGAGCTCCGTGGGAAAAATGGAAAACAGTTTTGGAATCCTCATGAAAAAACCTTTTGAATGATATTAATTTCATTAAGAAAATCCATCTCTGGAACATTCCCCAGCCAATTTAACAATGGTAGATCAAACAAGCTTCACTACTACTCTTTTGATCTACCCAGCGAAAAATCTACCTAATTCAAATTTTCAGCTTTATAATACAAACAATAAAGTTCAAAACAACACGGATTACTGTACCTCGGTGTTTGCGGACTTTTATCAAATCCCCCATCTGCATACAAATGCATGACTAACATGCAAAAGCTTGACCATCCTCTTCTCGAAACCCGTTCGAAATCGAAAATGTGGAGGTAAAAGTTGTGTTCTCTCTCCCTCTCTCTCTATTTCTCCGGAGAAAGCCCGAATTTCACGCCTTCCGGCACACACGAGGTCGTATAAGGGAAAGAAGATGTGAGGGAACGACAAATTGGTTAAATTACTATTGTGTTTGGTAAAGTGACATGCGAATTGGTGTCACCGACAGATGGCTGCTTCTGAATTGAATTTTTGAAAGAATTGAAAAAATTTGAAGAAAAATAACGAAGTTTCAGCGTTAATAAATTTTTGATCTACCATTTTTGAAATCGTCATAACTCGAGTTTCCCTGAAGCTTTTTAGCTCAAATTTTAACCATACAATCATGATAAGTTGTTTTACCATTCGACAAAATTTCATTAAGATTCAACGATTCTCAACAATTTTATAGCCTCTCAAACTTCAACATAGGAACACACCTTGTTCCCCCTGATAACATACTGATAAACATGGTGATAACAATTAAATTCCCCCCAACCCCAAAACCAATACGATTAACACGGTGTTTTAATCGGTTGGTGGGCGAGGTAAAACGGATAAAACGGAACGAATAATAACAACAACGAAACTTTCATCAAGACGGCCAAGGCCACGCCCCCCTGCACGTCTTCTTCTTCCGATGACTTTTCGCGATTGACCCAGTTGTGCGTACTACCAAAAGATGTGAACATGCAAGATTTGTCGTCGGCGGCGCGACATCGTCGGGAGGAATTTGTTCAGTCTAGCGAGAGATCCGATGATAGCTAAAGTGATAAGGAATTAGGGGGCTTGAAACTAAAGGGGGGCATTGAATAAGATCCTTCTTATGTTGGAAATTTGGTTGGAGGTTGTGTCTGTGCACTATTCGCAGGCAAAGGAAGCCCGAATAGCCTTCGCAAAGACAAAGAGACAGAGTGCGATGGCGAACCCATCAGACCCCCAAAAGGGGACGCGTCAAAGACAAGCGCGTTAACCACTGCGCCACCGGTCCACATGATCGACGCGGGTCAGAGTGCGTACAAGTGCGGGGCGCGGCAAGAGGCGCCGGGAGCCGTCGCAAAAAACTGTGAAAAATGAAATTCAATTTTTCAACATGAAAAAATCAATTTTTAAGCCTAAAAAGTTAAAGTTATCAATGAAAACCTCAAAAAGAACCGCCTTCTCTACCCTGTAATTAGTTCGCACTTTCCCGGATTTCGGGATCTCGGTAGCAATGAAAGTTGTCTTCCCTTTTCCTTTTCGATCCTTTTTGTCGCTATTGTTCCTGTAATTGTAGCGTGTTTCCCGTTTTTTTCTATTATCCAGACTATTTTTCGGCGGAATCTGAAATTTGTCTCGGAAAATTCGCTGAAAATGGCTCTTTTACCGAGTTTTTTTTTCAGTTTTTTCGATTTTTTGAGTGATTTTCTTGATTTTTCCCCTTTTTCCATTGAAATCCTTGAAATTTCACATCAAATTTTTGAAAATATGTTTTAAAATACAAAAAATATGAAGAAAATAACAGTTTTACACCGAAAAATCGATGAAAATCGACGAAAATCAAAAAATGAGTGCCGTAAAACTCTCTCATCGCTATCCCGCGAGATGTCGGCTGCTTGAATCTTCCTCCTTATAAGACTTCTGCAAATCCATGCGATTTTTGGTGGTCCGGCGCGAATGGGTTATCAAGAAATCAAAACCCCCATTGGCACAACTTGACCGCGGTTTTTGTAAATTTTCACTTCAACTCTATTGAAAGTTGAGCTCTTTACACCCTTCGAAAAGTGTTCCGAGTGTAACGAATCGATGCATTGTGATCATGATAAGCTATCTTATCATAAATCATTCTCCAGTCGACCCAACCTTTTTTTATGACCACACACCAACTGTTTGCCCCCTCTCGTCTTCTTCCTTCATTCGTTACTTCCTTCAGAACCATGGCTCCGCGAGCAGCGATTCTGGTGCTCTTTGTGCTCTTTGTAGCAGTCGCCGTTGCAGAGGAGAGCGAGGAGAAGAGCTGGTGGGAGACCGCACTTGGAGAGGTGAGGAAATTTGACAAAAAATAGTATATTTTTTGTATAGTAATCTTTTTTCCCTCTTTTTTATAGGTCAGTGACAAGGTAAACGTGGCCGCCAAATTTGTGAAAGAAACGGCGGTGCCAGCGATCAGCGACAAGTTCAACGAGGCGTCGGATGCGATTCAGAATCCGGAAAATCACAAGGCGGTGAAGGATTTCGTCGTCGATGTGAGTAGTAGACGCAGACAGTTAGACAACGAGAGCGAGAGTTAGATAGTAGACACAGACAGTGAGAGGATAGACGGAAGCTAGAGACGCAGACAACGAGACGACGAGAGTGCGCGCTTGATAGTAGACGCAGACAGAGTGGACAGCGAGTGCACCTGTTTGGTAGGAGACGCAGACAATCGGAGGGTAGACAGGAAGCTAGAGACGCAGACAGAGAGACAGCGAGAGACACCCTTAGGCAGTAGACGTAGACAACTACACAGCAAGAGACACCACTTTCATAATAGACGTAGACTGCGAAAGTACTCAACTTTAGAGCTCCATATCTCGGCTCACAGAGCTCCGTTTCAAAAATTGAGCATAGTTCTGAACTCGTCATAACAAGAGCTTTCGAATGATATAGAGCATCATACCTTTTTGTTTTTCAGAAATACGAAACGGCTGCCAAATTCACAAAAGAGGAGATCATACCGGGAGTGGAGAGCGGATTCAAGAAGGCCTATGAGACGGTGGCTGGGGAGGATTCGACTACTCCGGAGCCAACTGAGGATTGATTTGGAGAATTTTATTGGAATTTGAATAAAGTTTTTGTATTTTATCCAAGGAACTAGTGATCTTCAATGAATCTTTAAAAATCTGAAAAATCACAACAAATTATGTGAAAAACTTTGTTTATTATATTGAAATTTATATCAATAGATGCAGAATTTCATGCTGAATCCAATGGTCTAACTATCATTTTTCCAGCACCGATATGAGCAGAGTTATAACGCTTTAAAGTTTTAACCTACCCTCTCGTTGTCTGCGTCTACTCTCTAGGCACTGTTCTCCCTTCAATTTCCTTATGACTCTCCTCTCAACTAACTGTGAGTCACTAATCTTGTGACTCAACGTCGTTAACAGCGTCCCAAGGACTCTTTTACACTCCTACTGTTACACTGTCTGTCTGTCGCCTCCACTTCTCTCATTAGCACCATCAATCTTCTTGCAGTTGGATGTCACCTTTGTTCTTTTCTTACTTTTTCCAAGTTTTTAGGTGAATTGTGACGTGGCAATTGGGGGAAATGGAAAAGTTTTGATATCGAATTGTTAGCGGAACGGATCAGAAACATTCAGCAAACCGGTCCGATTTCTCGATTGAGTAGTCCACGCTTCACTGATATTTTTATTTGCTTCAAAGTTGCATTTGAGGTGGTGGCAGTTTTTGAGTTGATTTTGATAGAGAAATAGGCTGAGAAAGTAGTGGATGGCGGTTTTGATCTAATCTTATCAATTATCAGTTGGTTTTAGTCAATCATTTTTTCTTATCAGTATACGGACCATTGGAGGTCATTAGTTGAACGTTTTCATGAATCAGAATCCTTTTTTTCTTTTTCAAAATACTCCAAATTTTCTTGCATTTTCTTGCTATGTGAAAAAAACCTGATTCAAATAGAACTATGATCCTTTAATCTCTCACTGTCAGCGTCTACTACCAAGAAACACTCTCGATGTCTAACTCTCTGCGTCTACTACCAAGCCGCACTCTTGTTGTCTAACTGTCTGCCATTGACATTTGGAGCGTTCTGTCTGACTGTCTGCGCCTACTACCTAAGAGCACTCTAGTTGTCTAACTGTCTACGTCTATTACCTAGCGAAACTCTTTTTCTCTAACTTTCTGCGTCTCTGACCAACTTCTGTTCATGAATGAAACTTTGTACCGATTAAGTCAGTGTAAAAAGTAGAAAATACAGTCAATTTTGAGAGGCTATTGGTATTTGAAGCGTTTTGTCTGACTGTCTGCGTCTCCTACCTAACAACACTCTCATTGTCTGACTCTCTGCGTCTCTAGCCAACTTCTTTCTCTAGCCGTCTGCGTCTATTATTTTGGCTGCTTTTTTCTTTCTCTCTCTCTCTCTCTCTCTCTCTCTCTCTCTCTCTCTCTCTCTCTCTCTCTCTCTCTCTCTCTCTCTCTCTCTCTCTCGCTCTCTCTCTCTCTCTCTCTCTCTCTCTCTCTCTCTCTCTCTCTCTCTCTCTCTCTCTCTCTCTCTCTCTCTCTCTCTCTCAAATCCAATCAAACTACCCTAAAAGCTACTGCAAAACCAACATGATACACAAAAATCCAGTTCCCTCTCTCTCCTCTCTTTCTCACTGCTAAACCATTGTTCCGGTGGCAACAAACCGGGTGACTCATCTCGAAAAGTCTGCATTTCCTCCTCCAATTCCTTCGGTTTCTAATTGTTGTCACATTTATATTTGGTCTGACTATATTTGCATACTCATCCACTTCAACTTTTCCCCCCTCTGTATACGAGCATTCCATTTTTACACTTTCCCAAAATGTTCCCCCCATTTTTATTGATAACACACACATTCTGATAACGGCGTGAATCATCTTGAGAATCGAATGCTATAATAGTTGAAATTCGATGGCATTCCATTTTCAGTTTTCACGATGCGACCAGTCACCATTCTTCTCGTCGTGCTTCTTGCCGCCACTGTTCAGGCCGATTGGTGGGATGGATTCACTGATAAGGTGGGTAGGGAGATAGAGAATTTCATGAGGATTCTAACGATATAAGTTTCGTTTGACAATGAGGAATATGGGCGGAGTTATGAGGGTTTAAAGTTTGGGAGTTTGGTGTCTGCGTCTCCTACCAAAGCGTGCGCTCTCGTCGTCTAACTGTCTGCGTCTCCTACAAGCTACACTGTAGTCTGACTGCCACGTGTTTCCACGCATTTTATCCCTACCAAAATTGTAGGAAAAAAAAATTAATTCGATAAAAAATGAACGCAATAAATCGTGCGATTCTGGACAAAATTCAAGATGGAAAAGACATTTTGGGACCAAAAGTACAGTACCAAAAACTGAAAAATATCGATTTTTCACAATTTTTTCCAGATCTCCGGAGGTTTGACCGACGCCGCCGGATGGTTCAAAGAGACGGCGTCGCCAGCGATTCGCGGAAAGTTCAACGAGTACAAGGAGAAGTTGCAGGACCCGGAAACCCATAAGAATATCAGAGAGTGGCTCTCGGAGGTGAGTAATTGAATAGATTTCTAATGAGATTAGTATCATTCGAAAGCTCTTGATTTGAGGAGTTCAAAACTGTAAACCATTTTTGATACGGAGCACTGTGAGCCGAGATATGGAGCCCTGAAGTTTGAGTATTGAAATGTTGAAATCGGGAAATTTTCTTTGAGAAAGGAGAGGGATGATGATTTCCGAATTTAAATGTGCTTTATATGATTCAAAAGCTCTTGTTCTGACGAGTTCAGAACTGTGCTCAATTTTGTTTACGGAGCTCTGTGAGCCGAGATATGAAGGTCTAAAGTTGAGAAGTGAAAATTTTTAGTGCTCAAACTTTGAAGCCCCATATCTCGGCTCACAGAGCTCCGTATTGAAAACGAAGCACAGTTATGAACTCGTCATAACAAGAGCTTTCGAATGATACCAAACACATTAAACATTTCCCTTCAGAAGTACGACGCCGCCGCCGAGTTCACCAAAGAAGAAATCGTGCCGGAGCTGAAGAAGGTGTATGAGGCGGCCACTGCAGAGGACTCATCGACGACGAAACCTGAAGAGGAGAAGTGAACGTCTTCTGAATCACGACGTCATCTATTTATTTGTGTGTTTGTGCCTTCTTTGTACTTTCTTCGTGGCTTTTATAAAAAGTTTGTGTTCCTTTTTTTTTCTGGTGAGAATGTCACGTTAGATCCACGTGATCATTCCATCGTTTTCCAATTCATTTTTACAATCACCGTCAGCTTTCAATACTACAGTCTTGACGATCAACTACTAATCACAACTTCCAAAGCGACAAATGACTCTTTTGTAAGAAACTTCTAGTTTCCACTTCAGACCTCTTCATTTTGTTAAAGGAAAAAGTTAAAAACGTCAAAGACAAAAGTGACAAAACGGAAGCGCGGAAAGACGAGTCGCGAGCAGCCGACGGACAATGAGAAGAAGCGGCCGGAGCGACGGCAGCCCGAGGCGCAGGAGGAGTCGACGGCCGCCATGTCGGCGCGCGGGAAGAAGGATAAGCATGATAAGACCAAGCGTGGCAAAAAGGTGAGGTGATTTGGAGCATTTTGGTGGTGGAATGGTGTCTCTAGGGTGATTTTGAGCAAAGATATGGGGGTTTTAAGGTTGAAACGCTCTCTCGCTGGGTGAGACGCAGAGAAGCTTTATTGAAATGAGTGTAACTTTGTTCAAACTAGTCGTTGGAACACGATTTTACCACGAATCGATAGATAATCTTTTGTTCTACACATTGGAGCAAAAAAATGGCATAGAGTGTAAAATGCTCTCTTACTGGGAGAGACGCAGAGAAACTGCTTTTGAAACTAGTGTAACTTTGCTCAAACTTATCGTAAAAACGAAATTTTACCTCCAATCAATAGCTAACTTCGAGTTCTACATATTTGAGCAAAGATATAGAAGTTTAGAGTGTAAAACGCTCTCTCACTGGGTGAGACGCAGAGAAGTGCTTTTTGAAATCACTGTAACTTTGTTCAAACTAGTCGTAGAAACGCAATTTTACCACCAATCGATAGATAATCTTTTGTTCTACTTGTTTGGGCAAAGATATAGGGATTTAGAGTGAAAAATGCTCTCTCGCTGGGTGAGACGCAGAGAAGTGTTTTTATAAACTACTGTAACTTTGCTCTAACTTATCGTAGAAACATTGTTTTACCACCAATCGATAGCTAATCTCTTGTTCTACATATTTGACTAGAGATATAAGGGTTTGAAGGTTAAAATGCTCTCTCGCTGGGTGAGACGCAGAGAAGTGCTTTTTGAAATCACTGTAACTTTGTTCAAACTAGTCGTAGAAACGCAATTTTACCACCAATCGATAGATAATCTTTTGTTCTACTTGTTTGGGCAAAGATATAGGGATTTAGAGTGAAAAATGCTCTCTCACTGGGAGAGACGCCGAGAAGTGATTTTGAAATGAGTGTAACTTTGTTAAAACTAGTCGTAGAAACACGATTTTACAACCGATCAATAGATAATCTCTTGTTCTAGATATTAGAGAAATATGGGGCTTAGAGTGTAAAATGCTCTCTCGCTGGGTGAGACGCAGAGAAGCTGTTTTTGAAATCATTGTAACTTTGCTCAAACTAGTCGTAGAAACATGGTTTTACCACCAATCGATAGAAAATCTCTTCTTCTACAAATTTGATCCTTTCAGCCCACAAAACCAACCGCCCAAACCCCCGGAAACCTATCCTCGCGCGCCTCCACCCGAAATGGCCGCACGGATCGAGAGCGCCCCGCGTCCAACTCGCCCTCGCCGAACGAGATGCCCAATCAGATGACGTCCCGGGAGACGCTCTCCACGAAAAACATCACGGTTACATCATCCAACACCACCCTCGGCACGACTACAGTCAGCGCCGCCGTCTCAGTGGCTCAGCCCACCACCATGACAACCTTCGCGGCGACTGGAGCACCGGGGGCTCTGGGAGCTCTAGGAGCTCCAGGAGCACCCGGAATGAAACAAGAGTGGCTCGGCGAGTCCATCGCGGGTGTTTGGATGGATAAAGCGAACTTCCCAAAAGCCAAGGGAGAGTTCGATCAACTAGTGGAGATGCCTGTCAATTTGGAGCTTTGTAAGAAGTACACGATGAACCCGAAACTGAATCAACCGCCTGAAACCGAGTTCCCATGCCTCGACTCAAATCTCGTGAAAGCCGAACCAAACTACGTGAACATGAGCCACGTGGAAGTGCCCCTTCACCGGAACGTCGTCATCGGACAACTTCCCACGCCAGGCGCCGAGGAGCACTTCTGGAAGGCGATGTTCGACGTGCGCGCCGGCTCGATCCACGTGCTCATCGGCGACGGCGAGACCGCGGACTTTTTTCCGCAGAAAAGCGGCGAGTTCTCGCACTTTGGCTCCATGTTCGTCAACAACCGGAAGGTGACGGTGGTCACTGACGATGTGGTGCGATTCGCTGTGGAGGTGTTGCCCGATGGGTGCTCGAATTCGATCATCACCAATTTGACGTTGATCAAGAATTGGAATATTGATAGTGTGCATGCCAAGTATTCGGCGGTTATCAAGGAGACGATTGAGTTGACCAACTTTTTGAGCGCGTCGGTGAGTTCTCTGATTGTCTGCGTCTACTACCAAGCATAGTGAAAGACAGAGTGGGGGGGGGGGGGGGAGAGGAGAGGAGAGGAGAGAGAGAGAGAGAGAGAGAGAGAGAGAGAGAGAGAGAGAGAGAGAGAGAGAGAGAGAGATTAGAGAGAAGACGCAGGTGGTTAGAGATAGAGAGATGCTGATTAGAGACGCAGAAAGCTAGACAGATCAAAACACACTGTAGGTTAGAGACGCAGAGATACAGAGCAAAACGCTAGTAGTAGACGCAGACAGCTAGACAGCGAGAGACACCATTTTCATGATAGACGCAGACTGCTAGACATCGAGAGTCATTATTTTCATAATAGACGCAGACGACTAGACAGCTAGACACATCCTCTTCGTAATAGACGCAGACCTCTAAGCAGCAAGAGACACCCCTTTCATAATAGACGCAGATTGCTAGACAGCTAGACACACTCTCTTCACGATAGACGCAGACAACTAGACGACAAGAGACACAACTTTCCTAATAGACGCAGACATCTAGACTACCAGAGACACCACTTTCATGATAGACGCAGACCGCTAGACACCTCTCGATTCCAGCAACCCGACGAAACTGCCCTGATCATCTCGAAGCATGGCGCCGGACGCGCCGGCTACTTCCTCGCCCTCTCGATCGCCGTCACCAAAATGGACCAACGCCTCGAGCCGGACCTCTTCGAAATCTGCCGAGCCATCCGAGCCCAACGCCCACGTGCAGTGGACACTTTGACCCAGTACGCCTCGCTCTACATTTCCATGTTTTACTACATCAAGGTGAGCCAATTGGAATTCAAATGAATACGGTAAAATTGCAGAGAAAATCATCCAAAACGCTGGACGGCGACAAGAAGGCAGTCGCCGATCCGAACGATCCGATGTGTCGGAAGGCGATGCAGCTCACGGCGGCGTTCACCAGTGGGCTCATGGCGGAGGCCGCCAACGGACAGTCGATGATGACCACGCCGTTGCCATGATCTTGTTTTTTCCCCAGTCAGAATAAAGATGCTCTCTCACACTCCTCTACTTGTTCTGATTGTTTGATCTCCATTTTTCGTCGACGATTTAGACCTCGTGGGAATAATGATGCAAACCACATTCAGAAAGTATCTGATCGTACTCTGTTTCTCATATGCCATGTGAGAAGAGATGTGTGATCTACGAGATACGGTATAAAAGGGACAAGACAAAGGTAGATCAAAACGGGTTTTGACTAACTGTGCAGTAGAGCGCATTTGCACCCAGAGTGAACTATTAATAGTATTGGAATTGAAGAGACGCAGAGACAAATCGTGGTCTCTTCCAAAGATCTGTCCAATCGCACGTTTCCTGTCGGGTTCATCATTTTCTCTCTTGTCAAACTTTGCCCCATTCGTTATCTTATCAGGACACAAACCCCCCACCCGGTCATTCTCTCCATTTCCACGTGTATGAAAAGATCAGTCTGTACTTGCAGGCGAATTGTCACCGTTTGGGGGGGGGGGGGGGGCGATGTGTGATCAGGAGGCGACTGATTACGGGTTGCTCCGCGAGCAGAGTAGAGTTTGGTTAGAGAGTAGGGTAGACGTAGTGAGAATTTGAATTTACTAAGTGGTGGTAAGAAGTAGGTTAGTATAACTGGTAGTAAGCTTAGAGTATCTAACAGTGCTGAATAGGTCAGAGCATCGAGACTCACTAGTGAATTTTTCACTGGTAGATTAACTTTTTAGGACGAGATTAGTATCATTTTTAAGCTCTTGTTTTAACGATTTCAGGACTGTTTTCCATTTTTTCTACCGAGCACTGTGAGCCGGGATATGGAGCTCCGAAGTTTGAGCTGACTTGAATCAAACTCACTACTGAATGATCCATAGGTAAGTTGGTTTTTTGAAGGCCCTTTTTGAAAGTAGTATCATTCAAAAGCTCTTTCTATGAGGATTCCAAAGCTGTATTCAATTTTTGCTAAATGTCACTGTGAGCCGAGATATGAAGCTTTGAAAATTTGCACAATATCAAAAAAGTGCACATTTTTAAAGCTTCATATCTCGGCTCAAAGTGTCATTTTGCAAAAATGGAAAACAGTTTTGAAATCCTCACAAAAAGATCTTTCTAATGATACTACATTTACCTATGGAACATTCAGAGCTAGTAAGATGAAGCCTCTAAAACCAGTACAAGAATATTCAGTACATTTTCTCAGTTTTACCGTTTATATCTCGGCTCCAATGTCATTTACCACTTGTGAAAGTTGTCCTCTTTGAACCATCTGATTTCCTACCGTATTCCATTCCTTCTTATCATTATCACCGTCATTCTCCATATTTATCGTCACCCTTTTCCAATGGGAACAAAGTTTATTGTACTTTGTACCTTCTTCTCTCTCTCTTTTTGTATTTTTAAACAATTTCCAACTCACAAAAATATTTTCGAGTCCAAAAACCACTACATAGTGCTTCCCTCCAGCCAAAAAAAGGCACAGCTGATAAAAAATAATAACATCGAGTCGTGTGGTTTGATCCACCTGATTTCAGGTAGATCAAAGAGCTCCAAAAGGGGATTAGTGCTGAAAATGATTCTGGGAACTATGCGGATAAAAATGTTATGTGTCGATAAAAAGGGGGATTTGTGCTTTGGAGATGTTAGAGAATTGCGTCAGTAGGTGTCTCATCTGGTTGTCTAGCTTCTCTGCGTCTCTAACCTGGATCCTCACTCTCGCTGTCTAACTCTAACCGCCTAGCTTCTCTGCGTCTCTGTTCTATCCTTTTTCTCTAGTCGTCTAACTCTAACCCTCTATCTTCTCTGCCTCTCTGCTCTATCCTGTTTCTCTAGTAGTCTGATTATCTAGCTTCTCTACTTCTCTCAACTAGTCTTGTTCTCTAGTAGTCTCACTCTAGCTGAATAGCTTCTCTGCGTCTCTAACCTGATTTAGTTCTCTAGTTGTCTCTAACTGTCTAACTTCTCTGCCCCGTTCACCTAAATCCTCATTATCTCCGTCTAACTCTAACCCTCTAGCTTCTCTGCGTCTCTAACCTAGTCTTGTTCTCTAGTAGTCTGATTATCTAGCTTGTCTGCGTCTCTAACCTGGCAACACTAACTCTCTAACTTCTCTGCGTCTCTGTTCTCTTTCTCTAGTCGAAAATTGTCTAGCTTCTCTGCGTCTCTAACCTGGTCTCTTTCTCTGATCGTCTAGCTTCTCTGCGCCTCTCACCCAAATCCTCACTCTCTTCGTCTAACTCTAACACTCTAGCTTCTCTGCGTCTCTGATCTAACCCCTTTCCCTCTCCGTCTCTAACCCAGTGACCCATTTGATCCACCAATTTTTTTACAGTACCATTGCTCTTGAAAGTGCACATTTCTCGACCATCTAAACACAAAACCCAAAAAAAATGAAATTGAACCGAGTGAACTGTTAGTGCCTCTCGCCCCCCTTTATATAAAAGTGAGCTCCAGAGATTCTCCATTTTTATGAAAAGTTTTCGAAGGGAGGAACAGATCATTGCGTTCAGTTTCTCACCGTGATCGTGTTGATGCCATACTGATAGTGAAAACAAAAACAATTGATCGTTTTGGTCTTTTTGTTGATTTTGATTCGCTTTTCTATGGCTTTTTGTGGCTTTATGAATCATACTTTATGTGCTCGATCTTCAAAAAGCATGTTTTTGATCTACCTGATATTAGAAGGTAGATCAAAACTTGAAAGCATTCGGTTCAAAGTTGATACGATTAGTCTGGTGAACCCGGTGAACGAGAACGAGAACGAGAACGCTGTCTCTGCGTCTCTAACCATGTCTCTTTTTCTCTGCGTCTCTAACCATGTCTCTTTTTCTCTGCGTCTCTAACCATGTCTCTTTTTCTCTGCGTCTCTAACCATGTCTCTGTTTCTCTGCGTTTCTAACCATGTCTCTGTTTCTCTGCGTCTCTAACCATGTCCCTCTCTCTCTCTCTCTCTTTCTCTGCGTCTACTCTTTCCGTGACTTTCCCCACATTTTGTTGCTCATTTTGATCGTAGAAATCAGAAGAATCCCGCTCCTTCTTCCGCATTGCTCATCCTAATCTCATCAAAGAGCATCTTGTTTACTCGAAACTCTCACTAATCCCCCGCCCTTCCATTTAGTGCTCCACTTATCCGTGCATTCATACTTTGCCAGACGTAAAGCCAATAAAGCTGCGTCATGAAAGGGGCGTGGCCTTTTAGTGACTATGAGAGTATGATATCAGGATTACGGTACTTTTTGCATTTTTTTTAGATTTTGTAGTCTGGCTGACTAGTGAGAGAGTGAAATACGAAATACAAGGGGGGTGTAAAAAAAAGGAGGTGATGAATATTTCAGGAGAACAAAACACAAAACGTTTCAAGTGGTTTTGGAATTGAACTTCAGAAAAGTTGGGAAAGTTGAGAATAGAAAGTTGTATCTCTAACCGTCTGCGTCTATTAAAAAGCTGTTATCTTTTGCTATTGTCTGAATGTCTGCGTCTCTAACCAGAGCGGTATCTCTAGTTGTCTGATTTCGACTGTCTAGCTTGTCTGCGTCTCTTATAAACTCGTTGTCTCTGCTAGTCTAACTCTGACAGTCTATTTCTCTGCGTCTCTACCAATAACTGGTTCTCTAACTCTCCTCTGCGTCCCTACCCTTCCTCTAACTGTCTACCGTCTCTTACGAACTCTTTATCTCTATCACACTTTGTTCTCTGCGTCCCTAACCTTTCTCTAACTGTCTAACTGTTTACCGTCTCTTACCTATCCCCGATCCCTAACTTTCCTGATCCTCTGCGTCTCTCACCATTATCTAACTCTCTGCGCTTCTACCCTACACTCTAGCTCTAACTCTCTCCTCTGCATCTCTATCCTTTCTCTAACTGTCTAACGTCTCTGACGAGCTCTCTATCTCTCACTCTCCTCTGCGTCCCTACCCTTTCTCTAACTGTCTACCGTCTCTAACCCCATCCTGATCTCTATCTGTCTAGCTTCTCTGCGTCTACACCCTACAGTCTATCCCTCTCCTCATTCTCTGCGTCAATAACCTTTTTCTAACCGTCTACCTTCTCTTACCTATCCCCGATCTCTAACTCTCCTCTGCGCCCCTTACCTTTTCTATAACTGTCTACAGTATCTTACGTACTCTCTATCTCTAACTCACTTTGTCCCCTGTATCTCTAACTGTCTTCCGTCTCTAACCCCATCCCGATCTCTACCCTCTCCCACAAAGATCACCCTTTCCTCTAGAGAAGCTCCGGATGACGTCGCCCCCTTCCCTCCCCTTTTCATCATATATTTGCAATTCCTAAACCTGACCCTTGGCTCTCCGCTCTGCGTCTCTAGTTTGGCTTCTCTTCGCTCTCCTTTCTCGAAAGGTCCAGCGAGTTCGATATGCTCCCCGGAGCCGCCATTGAATATGTATATGAGCAGTTTGTATAAAGTAGACTGCACTTTATGGTCTCTTTTTAATTTTCAACTCTGGGCTCATTTTGCAAGTGCTCTTTCGATTCCAACCTACAAACATTATGGTTCTCACGCTTCTCTTTTCACTTCCTTTTCGTACTTTTTCGTACTTTTTTGTGCTCTTTTTTATACTTTTAAGTTTCTGACTTCTAAAATGTATTAATCATAGAAAAAGAATCTGAAAAACACAAAAAAAAGTAGGCAGACTGGTCTCTGGTCGTCTCTTTTCTCTTTTTTTTCCGTTTCCAATGGAAATTTCCATTATTATTATAATATTTTTAGTTTTGCCAGCTCTCTACTATACTCTAGTCATAATTATCTACCTGACACACTAGTTAGAGATGCAGAGACGCAGAGAAACGAGAGAAATAGAGACAGAGAAACAGAGACAGAGAGAACGAGACTTAATTAGAGACGCAGAGAAGTGAGACGGCTAGAGACGCAGAGTGTGTACCTCTGAGTACAACGTGCACCCACATAGCTCTTTGAGCCCTGAGCCCTGAGCCCTGATCCCAGCTCAGAACTCATTCTGCAGCTGCTCAAATCATCGAGGAATTTCGCGTGGGAGACATTGTTTTCCATTGCCTCCCTTTAAAGCATGTTCCTTTCCCATTCGATCTAATCAGATTGTATGTGTGTCACTGGTGGACTTTGAACGTTGACGGACACAAAATACGAATTATTTCATCGACAAACGCACTTTCTCTGCGTGGTCTTTGTGATTTCTAGGTGATAATGCGGTTTTTGTGGGCTCCGTTGGAGTTTTTGATAGGAATGGACTTGAGAATCGTGATCTTCGTGGAATTTTGGTCTAGGAGAGTTTTTCTTTTAAGGTTTTTGGCTTTTGAAGGAAAAATGGCAGTTTTGGTTTTTTTCTCACTAGTGAAAATACCATTTTTCCGGGCTTTATCGATGTTTAGGATGAAAATAAGCTTGAAAATCGTAATCTTCATGAAATTATAGTCCAGAAAACGTTTTCCCCGAAGATTTTTACATTTTCGATTGATGGTCTAGTGGTAAAGTGGTGGAGTGTCAATCTCAATACCAAAGGGTAATCCCCACGCTGGCAATTTTCCCGGGAAAAAAGTTTTCTAGGGTAAAATTTCATGTAGAACTCGATTTTTATGTTTATTTTCGCATTGGAGCAAAGATTCACTGTGAAAAATAGAATTTTCATTGATGGTCTAGTGGTAAAGTTGTGTAGTGTCAATCTCAATACCAAAGTTCGATCCCCGCGCTGGCAATTTTCCCTGAAAAACCGTTTTCCAGGGTAGAATTTCATGTAGAACTCGATTTTTATAGATATTTTTGTATTGGAGCACGGATTCACTGTGAAAAATCGATTTTTCGTTAATGGTCTAGTGGTAAAGTTGTGGAGCGTCAATCTCAATACCAAAGTTGGCAATTTTCCCGG
Source organism: Caenorhabditis imperialis (assembly GCA_963572205.1). NCBI lineage: Eukaryota > Metazoa > Nematoda > Chromadorea > Rhabditida > Rhabditidae > Caenorhabditis > Caenorhabditis imperialis. Next base: position 9,076,109 of record OY751540.1, on the reverse strand, counting down.
AAAAAAACGTTTTCTAGGGTAGAATTTTATGACAAATCCATTTTTCATGTTCATTTTCACATTAGAGCAAGGTTTCACTGTGAAAAATTGATTTTTCGAAATGCTGATGTCCAAAACTCTTTTCGCCCCCTCAGACGGAGCAAACACGGCTCAATGGGTTCAAAATCTACAGTTTTTCTGCGAGTTTCGGAATGTACTTCACCTATTATTCACCTATTTGCACTATTTGCACAGACAGCACACATTGCAAGTGTTCATAAAATCAAAACCCACACTTTTCGCCAGGTGCTTCAAGTCTGGAAAGACAAGAAGTTTAGATGTTATAAAAGTGTTTGATCTCGTTGCTCGAGTTGATCTACTTCCTTTACTATCCCTATTTTCGTCCACATTTCCGGGTCAAGTTTACCTACTTGAGACCGTTTTGACTATTTTCGGCGCGCTTTTTGTTGACCACCCTGGTAACCACTATTTATAGATGGAGTGGACTTTTTCAAAGAATTGGGGGCAAATATTGGGTGAGGTGAGGTTAAGAGACCGATTTTGATAGCATTGTAAACTCATTTGGTAGGCAAAAACCACCATGGACCACTATAAGAATTGAACTTTGATAAAATCAATTTTTCCCAGTGAATCCTTGCTCCAGTGCAAAAATAATCATGAAAATCGAGTTTCACATAAAATTCTACCCTAGAAAACTTTTTTCCCGGGAAAAATGCCAGCGCGGGGATTGAACTTTGGTATTGAGATTGACACTCCACCACTTTACCACTAGACCATCAACCGAAAACCTCAAAATCTTCGGGGAAAAAGTTTTCTAGACTAGAATTTCTTGAAGATCATGATTTTCAAGCTCATTTTTATTCTAAACATCGATAAAACTCGGAAAAATGATATTATCAATTGTGAGAAAAGGAAAAGACCCAACTGCTAGAAAAGTGCTGGCAAAACGTCACTAGGAAAAATTTTATGCCGCCTCTCCAGTCTCGGCTTCCCCCCGCACTTGTACGCCCTCTTCCCTCTCGCCGACCGCGTGCACCGGTGGCGCAGTGGTTAGCGCGCTTGTCTTCCACTCGCCCCCTTTTGGGGGGTCCGATTGGTTCGACACCGCACTGTGTCTTCTCATTTCTTTCGTTTCGCTGTGGACGCCTAGTGAGTGGAAAAGTGTGTACAGACACAAACTCCAACCGAATTTTCAATATAAAAAGATCAACTTTTTGCTAGAGAATCTGATCTCAGAACGAAGCCCCTAATTCCGCCTAAGCTCTATAGATGTCACAGATATCAATAGATCAGCCACGATTCATCCCATTCGCCACGTGTGCAAGTGATAAACAGTGGTGGAGAGATCAAACACTCAAACGATCACACAACGACCAATCGGATCGAATTGTGTACGCTAGACAGAGAGGCCGACCTGTTTGATCCTCCTTGCGATCATTGTGTCTCTGTGCTTTCGTGACTTTTGGAGGAATAGTATACTGATTTCTGACTAGTTTTTTCACTAGTGAAAATATCATTTTTCCGGGTTTTATCGATGTTTAGGATGAAAATAAACTTGAAAATCGTGATCCTCATGAAATTCTAGTCTAGAAAACGTTTTTCCCCGAAGATTTTTACATTTTCGATTGATGGTCTAGTGGTAAAGTGGTGGAGTGTCAATCTCAATACCAAAGTTCAATCCCCGCGCTGGCAATTTTCCCGGAAAAAAAGTTTTCTAGGGTAGAATTTTGTGTAGAACTCGATTTTCATACTTATTTTCACATTAGAGCAAGGATTCACTGTGAAAATTGCTTTTTCATTGATGGTCTAGTGGTAAAGTGGAGGAGTGCCAATCTCAATACCAAAGTTCAATCCCCGCGCTGGCATTTTTCCCGGAAAAAACGTTTTCTAGGGTAGAATTTTATGTAGAACTCGATTTTCATAGTTATTTTTGCATTGGAGCAAGGTTTCACTGTGAAAAATTGATTTTTCGTTGATGGTCTAGTGGTTAAGTGGTGGAGTGACAATCTCAATACCAAAGTTCAATTCCCCGCACTGGCAATTTTCTCGGAAAAAACGTTTTCTGGGGTAGAATTTTATGAAGAACTCGATTTTCATGGTTATTTTTGCATTGGAGCAAGATTTCACTGTGAAAAATTGATTTTTCAAAATGATGTCAAAAAAAATTTTTTTTTTTTTTTGAAATTTTAAAAATTTTGGAAACTTCCCTGCCACTTTACCCTTCCACTCTTACTCCTTCAACTACTTTAAACTTTCAATTTACTACTAGCAAGACTATTTTGCTGAAAATCACCCCTTTCAAGTTGTTTTTCCCACTTTTGCTCGCAAAAATGCTTTCTGAGCTCTCTGACCATCCCCCTGTCATTAATTTCACCTTGCAAAAAGTCTGTAAACAAAGCTCTCTGTTTACCGCCCAACCCCCTTTCAAAAATCGAAAGATCACAGTGGGCGGAGCCTATTCGGATTACGGTAGCGATCAGTGGGATCAAACTACTCCGTATAAATGGGGTGTGGAAGTGAGTCACTCCTTGTTTTTGCTTAATCTCACTTTTTCTCGTTCTCTCTCTATGTTGGAGATTTAGATGACGAGACAATTAAAGGGACATACAGTAATCCGTATCTATCAGACATCGCAGATCAGATGATTGCCAACTGATGCAACTTTTCCCTCTATCTTCTTCATTTTTCGTCTAGTAGCAAAGAGATCAAATATTGTTGGGTTTGACCAGTGTGGGGATCGAACTTTGGTGTCTAGATTGATACTGGGGCTTTTACCACTACACCATCCGAGTAATTTTCTTAAATGGCTCTAAAAATCACTTTTCAACCAAATTTTTGGGTTAAAAATAGCATTTTAGGGTCAAAAAACCATCAGGAATTCAATTTTCACATCTATTTTCTTATTATCTAACTCTTTCCCATTGAAATTATCAATTTCCTCTTTTTTTCTTTTTCCAAACATCCCTATTACACCCCGAAATCTATCGCTGATCTTTCGAACCCTCCCCACTCTTCCTCTCTGCGTCTCTCGCCCTTTTCTCTCTGCGTCTCTCCACACCACACACTCTCTCGCCCACCGATCAAACAGTCCGATTATTGGCGGAAAGGGCGAGAGAGCAGTGGCATTGAGAGACGCAGACGGCGAGACGGCGAGAGAGAGACGCAGAGAAACGGGGGGCGACCATTCTCGTACAGTTGTGGGGGGCTCTTCTATTTGGAAAGTTTCTTCTTTTGATCTACCACTTGGAAAACTTATTTTTGATCTATTTCTACAATTTTTAATGTTTCTTATTGCCACGTGGATTCTGGATTCGCCGCGAAGGTCGAAAAAGATTCGATCTACCAAAGATAGCATCTTTTTGCCATTTAGACAGTGACAGACCTTTTATTCTACCTTTTTCTGTACTTTTTCACTTCAAACCTAACTTTTCTGCTATAAAATTGACAAGACCACATTCTAGTTTCTTATCAGAATCGAAAGTTCGACAACCAGAAATTACACCCAATTTCATCACTCTTTTGCTCAAATTTTGCTCAAAATGCTCCATTTATCCTCTAGAATCCCATCGAAACTTGGCAAAAAAGGTTTGACCACTTTTTGCCACCGCCGGAATCGAACTTTGGTGTTCAGATTGCCACCAGCGACTTTTACCACTAGGCCATTGTCCCCATTTTTAAAAATTTTCTAGAAAAATGTTTCCAAGGGTAGAATTTGATGAGGATTACGATTTTCAAGTTTATTCCCCTTGAAAACAAGGTTTTCCTTATGATTTTCACTATTTCTCACTATCAGAGAACTGACAAAAAATAGACAAAGTTTTCTTGCTAAAAATGCTCCATTTATTCTCTAGAAGCCCATCGAAACTTGGCAAAAATGATTCCACCACTTTTTACCCCAGCCGGGATCGAACTTTGGTGTCCAGATTGGCACCGGCGACTTTTACCACTAGACCATTGTTCCCATTTTAAAAATTTTCTAGAAAAATGTTTCCAAGGGTAGAATTTGATGAGGATTACGATTTTCAAGTTTATTCCCCTTGAAAACAAGGTTTTCCTTATGATTTTCACTATTTCTCACTATCAGAGAACTGACAAAAAATAGACAAAGTTTTCTTGCTAAAAATGCTCCATTTATTCTCTAGAAGCCCATCGAAACTTGGCAAAAATGATTCCACCACTTTTTACCCCAGCCGGGATCGAACTTTGGTGTCCAGATTGGCACCGGCGACTTTTACCACTAGACCATGGTCCCCATTTTTAAAATTTTTTAGAAAAATTTTTCCAAGGGTAGAATTTGATGAGGATTACGAATTTTCTATTAGTTTTCATTATAAATCATGTTTTCCCCGAGAAAAAAGAAAAAATGTGTCATCTGAAGCACTCTCTGGTTTCCATGACCACTGCTCTTCTGGCCTTTGATCTCACGTCGTCTGCATTTCCTCCCTCCACACAATTTGCTCCATTATTTCCTGGTCCGACTCTCTCTCTCTCTCTTTCCAAATGGAAACTTGATCCGCGTGGACCTTTTATGTTTTTAGTATGAGCAAGGCCCCTTTGGAAAGCTCAGAGAGCACTGTGTCTAGAAATTGCACATTTATTTGTGAGAATCAGAAGATCAGTCAGGTGCCTAATACGCTCTATTCAGAGCGGCATATGAGAGCACAAAAAGAGCCCCAGTTTTTGACGTCAAATGATGATCAGAATCGAAGACTTTTTCGTGGTAAACTTTGTAAGAAAAAGTGGGCGTGTCAAGCCACGCCCATTTATATGAGTTTCAGTAGAGAAAAATTTTGACACATTTCTCTGCGTCTCTCTTTTCCGTACACTCTTTTTCTCACTTTTTATTGGATTTTTTCTATTTCAAGAACTTTTTCAATAGAAAAAGAGCAATTTTCAGACAAAATGATAGTGGACTCGATCGGCTCATCGGCAGCCTCGACGTCTTCATCTTCGCCGACCCCACGACCACTCTCTTCTCAACGAAAATCACTAATCTGTGCGGTTTGTGGAGATGTGGTGAGTTCAGGGCTCCAAATCTAGCTCAAAATACCCCATTTACCCTTTGGAAGCTCATCGAAACTTGGCAAAAATGAATTGCCCCAGCCGGGATCGAACTTTGGTGTTCAGATTGCCACCGGCGGATTTTACCACTAGGCCATTGATCCCATTTTGAAAAAGTGGTGGAAAAAAGTTTTCTAGGGATAGAATTTGATGGGGATTACGATTTTTAAGTTTATTTTCCTTGAAAACAATGTTTTTCTTATGATTTTAACAATTTCTCCTTATTAGAGCACTGACAAAAAAGTAGATCAAATTTTCTTGCTCAAAATACTCCATTTACCCTCTAGAATTCCACCGAAACTTGGCAAAAATGATTCCACCAATTTTTGCCCCAGCGGGGATCGAACTTTGGTGTCCAGATTGGTACATAGGATTTTACCACTAGGCCATGATTCCCTATTTTGAAAAAAAGCGGGAAAAAGTTTTCTAGGGGTAGAATTTGATGAGGATTACGATTTTCAGGTTCATTTTTATTATAAATGATGTTTTCCTTATGATTTTCACTATTTTTCAGAAACTTTCAGAAATATCGTTAGATAACAATCTGAACTTTTTGAAAATGACCTTCAGATGTCTAAAGGGACTTTGTAAGATTTTAATCGGAATAAAAATTTCCGCATTCTATACTATATCCTATTTTCTAATTTTATAGTTTGACCCGCGCAAATTTTGATTACAATCCATGTAAAAACCCATTTTTTGATCTACTAGACCCGGCAAAACGATATGCCCCAGTGGGGATCGAACTTTGGTGCTCAGATTGACAACGCGACATTTACCACTAGGCCATCCATCCAAAAGTATAAAAAAGCCAGGAAACCAGTTTTCTAGGCTTAAATTTTATGAGGATTACGATTTTGATAGTGTTTTTTAATAATTTTTTATGATTTCCAATTTTACAGGCTCTCGGAAAGCACTACGGAGTGAATGCGTGTAATGGATGCAAAGGCTTCTTTCGAAGAAGCATTTGGAAGAATCGGACGTATGCGTGTAGGCACGGAGGCAAATGTCAGGTGGCGAAAGGTACAGACTTTTGAAACTACAGTAATCCAGGACTAGACTGTTTTTCTCTATTTCTCTCACTCTCGCTTGCTCAATTATCATGATAAGTTGATCCCAATCTGACTCAACTGCACTCTTGATTCTTGTCACACATCAGTGTATTTCGAGAACGACATATCAGTGGCGAATTGCACCTGCTTATTATATGGCGGCTTTCGTTTTCAGACGCGATTTTTCAGCATCATACATCCCCTGCTTTCTAGAAACTAGATCTGACTTTTAAAGAAAAAAGAAAATTGACATCTCAGAAAAGGGACTTGAAATTGATAAAGTTTTGGGATTTTGGTGATTGCGGAGTTTTGAAGCTACAGTAATCTAATGAAATTCGTCATATTTCAAAATGTTATGGTTTACAGAGTTTTGAAGGTATCGTAACCCATAGAATCATCCAAAAAATGAAGTCTATGTGTTTGCGGACTAGGGGAAAGTACAGTAATCCACCCGAAATCATCAAGTTTCAATTTTTGGTGTTTGCGGACCGGGGAAAGTACAGTGATCCACCAAAAATCAACAACTTTGAAGAGAGTTTGAACTCTTGGTGTTTGCAGACTAGCCCACCTACCGTAATCTATTAGATCAACAAATCTCGAAAGACAGCTATTATCTTTTCTCGAAGCCACGCCCACTTTTGCAAGTTTGCGGCACAGTTCCTCAGCAATTTCATGTAATTTTGGAAAATGTTAAGGTTCCAAAATTATATGTTTCTCTACCAAAAAACTGCAATTTTCAAAAAAAAAACTGATAAAAAATTGAGAACAAAAGAAAAGTGCCGCAAAATTGCAAACGTGGAGCTCCCCGAGCACAATGCACACTATTCCAGAGCAGCGAAACGCGTGTCGATCGTGTCGACTGGCGCGATGTCTGAACGTGGGAATGAACCCGCGAGCAGTCCAAGGCGACACAGTGGAGGACCACGAGTGGGACGAGGAGACGCCGCCAGAGATGCTCAGCATCGGCACCCAAACGTGTCCGAAGAGCCGCGCCGAGCTCAAGAAGGAGGAGATTATCTCCAACCTCCGGGACATTTACAATCGCACCGACCCGGAGGACTCGTGGAGTGTCTCCTACCCGGGATCGTACGACTTCCGCTTCGCCTTCTACAACACCAAAGTGGTGTCACCCCGAACGCCACTGACACCCACGGCAGAGCGCGTCGCCACGCTCAACGACGTGGTGTCGGACTTCAGAAGAGCTTTTGTGCTCTTCGCCGACATCCTCAAGTCGATCGATCAGTTGGCGAGCGTGTGTGAGGAGGATAAAATGACGATCGCCAAGTCGCGCTTCGCGGCGTTTTACTGGTGGCTGTGCAGCACGTGGAGTGCGCAGGCTGGCTGCAACGGCGTCTGCTACTCGAACGGCTCCTACCATCCGGCTGATGTGGAGGCGATGCCGCGCACCGAGGGCAAGCTGGGGGTCCGCATTGAGTATGTCGAGTGAGGAGACTCGCTCTAATCGCAATTCCTGAGCATTTGTTTCTTTTAGCTATACTGGTGTGTCGCAGAAGAGTTTGGAGAACTTGGTGGATCCGTTGAAGCGGTTGGAGCTGTCGGAAGAGGAGCGGGTCGTTGGAGCTGTCATGGTTATTTTGGCGGATCGTGAGTTATTTCACCTCTTCTTCAATAGCTTCCATGTTTCCAGCGGTGCCAAATGTGGAGCCAAAAACTGAAAAGATACTCGCGGAAGCGCGTGATTACTACCTCGACTTATTGGGTTATTGCAATCGAACTCCGGACGTCAACACAGGCATCCGGGTGTCGAACATGGTTCTTCTGGTGGCTTCGATTATGGTAAACTCACCAGTCACTTCAATCCCATTTCTTCGTTTCCAGGAGCTGGTGCACTTGTCGACGACGAACATTCAACTGTCGGATGTTCTGCACGTCGTTGATCTCGGAGACTGGTCGAGTGAGCTGAGAAATCATCGATATAGACGACAATTTTGAGCATTTATTATTGAATCGATTGGACTCTTTTCTGTGGAAAAGTGAATAAATTATGAAGCTTTAACTGGTCTTTTTTTCAATTGTTTTTCATTCGCTGAAACCTAAAATTTTTGAACAGAAGATAAAAACTGATTGTAAACGTAGACAGTTTATTGTCAACAATTAACAGCAACAATTTAGTTGGTCGGCTGAGCACGTGGCTTTGGGGTAGTTCCCTCGCGGAATCCGTTTCTGGAAAAAAAGAATTTAGAATATAATTCAGGATTTTCTGAGATTTCGTTTCAAATTAGCGGCGACGTCGGGGGAATTCTGAAGAAAAACGTAGAACTTCGAGATCTCGAAAGAAATTAGAAACTTCGACGATTCAAGTCTATCGGAATCTTGCGATAGTAGAAAAAGAGAACTGATTTTCGACAAATTGAAATTTTTTCACCGACGCCGCCGATTTCTCAACGATTTCCTTAAAATTTTCTCAAGTGGAGTCAAAATTTACCTGAAACGTCTGTTGACGTCTCTCAGATGGCGGGTGCGGCCGGTACCGGTGGTGCGTCTGCGGATGGACTTGGCTCCCCAGTTGTAGGTTCTCTTCTTGGCATCTGGGTATCCGCACGAAGCGCAACGCTTCTTCTGGATGTGGAACGACGATTTGCCGCAACGCTTGCAAAGCGTGTGGGACTTGACGTGCTTCTTTCCGAAAGCTTGAGTACCCTTAGTCATCTGTAAGAAGTTGAAAATTGATTTGAAATTTAATAGTGCAAAGGGAACAAGAAACGAACTGAAATCAATAAAAACCGATTTCACTAAAAATACTGAGAAGATAAAAAGCTTCCATATTCAGAAATACACTGTAAATTACCCCAGTGAAGTTTTAAAAATTGAAAACCAATTTTGCAACCTAATTTCGCCCAAAAAATCCAAAACTGTCGGAATAAAAATCAAAAATTCGCGATGAATTCTACTCCAAAATTCGAGTTTTAATTTTTAGAACAAAATTTCAGAAAAAATTGTCATAATTTCAGCGAAAAAACACGAAAAAACTTGAAAAGAAAAGCGAAAAATTTTAGGATTCCGACGAGACGGCAGCCAAAATAAGAGAGCGCGGCGAGACCCGCGCGTCGCGAAAGTGTGTGCGCCTTTAAACGAAATACGCGGCTGTTTGAATTGTGAAGGGAGAGTGGGCAAGAGGTCGGGGTTTTCGAGTTTTGGCAGATTTTCATTGATTTTTTATGATTTTTGTTAAGTTTTTGGTTGAAAAATTAAAAAATAGAGTTTTTGTATTGATAAATGTTAGTTTTTGAAGAAAAATTAACTTTTTAAAGGAAAAACATTCGAAAATCAAGAAAATTCAACTTGAAAGCGGCGTATTAGAAGTCAAGCTTAACGAAATGTTTTGATTTTTACATCAATCGATAGAGAATTGCATGCTGAATCTAGAACTAGTAAAAAATCATGCAAAAAACGCCTGCAAAATGCCGAAAATCAGCAAACAAACGAAAATTTGCAATGGAGCGCGTTTGCAGAGCTCTGAAAAGTCAACTCGGAACGATATTTACATCATCCAAAAGATAATTTTATACTGATTTCAATTCCGCAACAAACTCCACACGAAAACTTTATTAAAGTCATGAAAACCGCAAAAAACCATCAAAAACCAGTAACATCAGTGGTGGTGGGCGGGGCGACGAACTCAAAAGACGGTACTTTATTGTAATGTGGATAAGTGGGATTATTGATCACCGGCATCAGGTGCTCATACATTATAATGAGCATTATAACGCAGAACGTGTAAATTGCGATGAACAGAGACATTTCCTTCTTGGTGAACGGGTTGTCCTCGGTGTAGTCGGATGGGAGCGAATATGTAGAAGCCATTTCAATCGATAATCGATAATAATCGATATTTCTTTTTTGGCAAAATTTTCTCAAGTAGCGATAGCGAAAAGTGAAATTTTCGCGAGCACAAAGTTTTAATCCTTCAGGTAAACAGTGAAAATCCGCAGGAAAATAAAAATGTTCCTTTTCTTTTTCGTTTTTTTTTTTTGAAAGTTTTTTGTGTGCGACGAGAGAGTGTGCGAATTGGAAAGACGCAGACACGATTTTTTATTTTCGAGGTTTTGAGCGTTTTTTAGAGTTTTTCAGAGTTTTTCCACTTTTCCAACGAAAAAAGTATAAAAATCATGAGAAATATGTAATTTTCAAGAATTTTACTTGAATTGTAAGGGCGAGTATTTTGATATGATGTTGCAAGTGCGCTCTATTGAAATTTTGCAGTTTTTGAGGTTATTCAGCAGTTTAAAGTGGTTTTTATGAAAAATGACATGAGACTTTTTTGATCAGCAGAAAATTTCCTATTTATTGATGAAAAAATTGAAAAATTGAAAGAAAATGTTTTTTCATTATTTTTTGCTTTTTTTTTTTGCAATTTTTAGAGTTTTTTCCATAAAAAATAGGTTTTCAGATTTAATTTTTGTCAATTAAGAACGAAAATTCATTTAAAAATTTGTGTTCTAAAGTTTTTGAGTGTTGCAAGTGCGCTCTATTGAACTTTTGCAGTTTTTACGGATTTTCGGAGGTATAAATTGATTTTCATGAGAAGTGGCAAGAGACTTTTTTGATGAGCAGAAAATTCTCTATTAAATGGTGTAAAAATTGAGAAAAATAGAAAAAGTACAATTTTTCATTTTTTTGTAATTTTTTTCGTTTTTTTTTGTTTGCTGGTTTTACAAGAAAACTTTTTTTAGGTGCGCTTTTTGTCAAATTGATAAATAAAAATCTTGTTCAAAAGTTGTTTGGTGTTGCAAGTGCGCTCCACCAGACTTTTCTTCTAAAACTGCAAATTTTACGGATTTTTCATGGTTTTTCACGATTTTTCCACATTTTCCACGTATTTCCCACTTTCTCCTACTTTTTCCTTATGAAAAGATGAAGATTCCAACAAAAAACGTACAACTAATCCCATTTTCTGAAAGGTTTCCTAATCAGATCTAATCTCCACTGATATCAATGCCATTATCTTCCAACTGATAACCTTTTCCATTTCCACTACTTCCAATCTTTTTTCTAGTTTTTTCCCATTTTTCTTTGACTTTGGCTCAATATTTACCCTCCAAATGAACTTGTTCCTTCCCATTTTTTCCCCACTCTCTTTCTCTGCGTCTCTCTCTATTTGTTTTCCCTCTTTTTTCCCATTTTCCAGGGCTCACCGAGCCCCCGAGCCCACGACATTTTTGCCAATTTTTGGATTGGAAGGAAATTGAAAAAGTGTATACTTTTACCTTTTGAAATGCTCAAAAATGCTCCAAAATTTCAATTTTAAACTGATTTTTTTTTGTAATTTTAGAGCATCTAATCAAAAAGTTAACCTTTTTGCACTTTCCAATATTTGCCTAATCTTTTTGTGACTTGTTACAGTAAACCCCTCACTACAAACTACAATACTGCCACGTCATCCTCTAACTTTTCGAAAAATTTGTGACTAAACAGTAAGCGCGACTAAAAATGAGTCACTTTTGAATAAATACGGCGCCGAAAAAAGAACTGTTTCCCTCTCGTCGTCTGCGTCTCTCCCCCTCTCGCTCCTTTCTCTGCGTCTCTCACTTTCCCGCACTCTCTCACCCCTCTCCGTTCCACTTTCCACAGCCTTTCGATACAGAAGAAGATGCAACTGTTCCCTGGTTTTTGGTTTCACGGGGGAAAGTTTCGCAGTCATCCAGCTCATGTACGCACCTAGGCCGCCCCCCTCGAGGTGTTCGAGTGGTCCCCTCGGTAACGCTCGCGCTCTCCGTGCAGCAGGCCGCGGGTTCAAACCCGCTCGCCTGATTTTTGAGCATTTCCCGCTAAAAGTAAAAGTGTGACGTAATGGAAAAACCGAAAACCCCAGGCTAATCGTAAGCGACCGGAAGCCATATTCGCTCTCTCCATCTTCTCACTTTTTTTTCTTTTCCCCTTTTTCCTGTTTTTTTCTTATCTCTCCCTTTTTTCCAAGCGATTACAAACTTTGCCCGCATGCAACATTTTCACTTTTTTTACATTGCGATTGGGAAAATTCTGAAAAAATTGAAATTCAACCTTTTTAGTACTTGCAGTGTGTCACCTGACACCAAATGAATAACATTCCCATCGTTTATTTGGTTTTTCAATTTCTCTTTTCCACTATTTTTCACTTTATCAGGGGAAAAATAACCGGAAATTGTATAGATTTTCTGATTGTCTGCGTCTCTCACCAGGTGCTTTGTCTCGTTTCTCTGCGTCTATTATCTAGAGCTTGTTTTCATGTGTCTAGATGTCTGCGTCTCTGTGGTGGGTGTGGTCTCTAGCTCTCTCGTTGTCTGCGTCTCTGACTAAGTGTGTGTCTGTCTCTCGTTTCTCTGCGTCTCTTCTCTATCTCTCGTTTCTCTGCGTCTATTATCTAGAGCGTGTTTCATCTGTCTAGCTGTCTGCGTCTCTGTGGTGGGTGTGGTCTCTAGCTCTCTCGTTGTCTGCGTCTCTAACTAAGTGTGCGTCTCTCTCTGTCTCTCGTTTCTCTGCGTCTCTAACCAAGGCGTCTCTCTCTCTCTCTCTCTCTCTCTCTCTCTCTCTCTCTCTCTCTCTCTCTCTCTCTCTCTCTCTCTCTCTCTCTCTCTCTCTCTCTCTACCTGCGTCTCTTCTCTATCTCTCTCTTTTTCTCCAAAATTCTATGATGAATCAGCCCAAATTAGGAAACTTTCCATTTCACAACATGTTTCACCTTATGAAAAACCATTTTGAGCCGATGTTTGCTCAGGAAGTCGTGCCAGTGACTCAACTGATCACACCCAAAAATTGCAAAAATTCTGACATTCCCCCTTATCATTTCGTGTCAATTTCCATTTAAATCGCCTATTTTCACCCCAATTTTTCACCGATTTCCGCCTTATCACCACTGACCCGTCTATCAATTTCTCGAGCATTTTAATATTCTAAAATCATACCATTTTTATTATCATCGCATAGTTAATTTTTGATTTTTCCGGGTCATTTGCTATTTTAGTGTTTGCAGATGCTGCCAGCGGAGCAGGAGCACATTGGAGTCATGAAGAAGGCGTTGAACTTGATTGGATCTTTAATGATACCCACTGATACCTCGAATTGCTCAGATCGACATGACACGCCGTCGGCGCCAGAGTTTTTGAGAAGTAAGTGCGCTTTACTGAGAAAAATTGGAGTTTTTGGGATTTGTTAGAGATGCAAGTGCGCTCTAATGAGAAAAATGGGGTTTTTAAATGGAAATAGTGTAGTTTGTAGCTTCAGATGTTTAGTTGAAGATGCAAATGCGCTCTATTGAGAAAATAGGGTTTTTGTGGTTTTTCATGGGTATTTCATAGAATTTTCACCTTTTTTACACTTCAAATCATTATTTCGTAATGCAAATGCGCTATGTTGAGAAAAAGAGGGGTTTTGACGTTTTAATGGGTTTTTAATGGTTTTTTTCCTGGAAATCGCATAGTTTGTAGCTTCAAATGTTTAGTTGAAGATGCAAGTGCGCTCCATTGAGAAAAATGTGCTTTTTGGGGGTTTTTAATGGGAATTTCATAGTTTTTTTTTCTTGGAAATTGTGTAGTTTGTAGCTTCCGATGTTTGGTTGGAAATGCATATGCGCTCCATTGAGAAAAACTTGATTTTTGGCATGTTTCATGGGTTTTTCATAAGGTGTTTTCCTGAAAATTGTGTAGTTTGTAGCTTCCGATGGTTAGTTGGAGATGCAAGTGCGCTCTATTGAGAAAAATGTGCTTTTTGGGCGGTTTTAATGGGTTTTTCATGGTTTTTTCATGAAAATTGTGTAGTGTGTAGCTTCAGATGTTCAGTTGGAAATGCAAGTGCGCTCTATTGATAAAAATCTGATTTTTGGGGGTTTTTAAGGGTTTTTCATGGTTTTTTTCATGGAAATTGTGTAGTTTGTAGCTTCCGATGTTTAGTTGGAAATGAAAATGCGCTCTATTGATAAAATTGTCCTTTTTGGGGGTTTTAAATGTGATTTTCATGAGTTTTTCATGGAATTTTATAGTTTGTAGCTTCAAATGTTTAGTGGGAGATGTAAATGCGCTCTATTGAGAAAAATTAGTTTTTTGAGGTTTTGATGGGGATTTAATAGGATTTTTGGGAGTTTTTGCGCTTAAAATCATTAGTTTGCGATGTAAATGCGCTCTTTTGAGAAAAACTTTATTTTTTGCCTTTTTGATGGATTTTCATGGGTTTTCAAAGAATTTTCACCCTTTTTACACTTCAAATGATCAAAAATGCGCTCCAATAAACTTTTCGCTGATTTCCCCCCTTTTCCCTTTTGAAAAACACACATTTCAACCGATTTTCTCACTCTAAACCACCAATTTCAGACCTGCAACCTTTCCAAACAGTGCTCTTGTCGATTTCCTCCGCCTTTACACTGATTGTACTGATATTATCACTGATTCATTGGTATTATGTGTACAATTATGTGTCGATTGAGAAAAGAAGGAACAAGTTGTACTGGCTCATTGCGGTTTTTCCGGTAAGTGTAGTTCTTTTGAAAAATTCAAATGTCCCGCCAATTTCAGGTCGCGTGCTCTTGCTCTTTCATCGCAATGTGTGTCCCGAGGACAGCAGTGATATTGACGTGCATCGGAGTACTGTACTATCTCATGTGCCTCTTCGTCATTGTGTCACTCGCCAGACATCTATTTGGAGGACGCGAGTCCTTTTCCACGTGTCTACAGTATGACGACCGGCCGATTGATTTCCGGTCCCCACCGTTTTGCTGTATTATTCCGAGATTACCGACCGCTAGGAGTACTGAGTAGGTTTTTGTTGAAATCAGCGCAAAATTTGCTATCCAATGATATAAATATCAAGTGGTTTAGAGAACTTTAGTGTTTGCGTACTTTCAAGCTACAGTAATCCGAAAAATTTAAAATAATTGCTAGGGCTTTGCGCTTTGATGGGTCTAGATCAGTTTTTTACGCTGATTCTACTCCCCGCAATTTCTTTGTACTATTCCAAGATTGTCGACCGCTAGAAGCACTGAATAAGATTTTTATCCGATTTTGAATACAGTTCTGAAATCAGCGCACAATTTGCTATCAAATGATATAAATATCAAGTAAATCTGAAACATTTGGTGTTTGCGTACTTTCAAGGTACAGTAACCCGAAAAAGTTAAAATAATCGCTAGAGTCTCGCGCTTTGATGGTTCTAGATCAGTTTTTTATGCTGATTTCGCTCCCCGTCATTTTTTTGTATCATTCCAAAATTGCCGACCGCTAGGAGCACTGACTGACATTTTTATCCGATTTTGAATATAGTTTTGAAATCAGCGCAAAATTTGCTATCGAATGATATAAATATCAAGTCATTTAGAGAACTTTGGTGTTTGCGTACTTTCAAGGTACAGTAACCCGAAAATCTTAAAATAATCGCTAGAGCCTCGCGCTTTTCGGATCCCATATCAGTTTTTCACGCTGATTCCAAAAATCACAATCATTTTCCAGGAAAAACATCCGCCGCCTGGAATGGTGCGTGCTCCAAGCCCCCATCGTCCGCTCCATCATAATCTTCCTGGACGTGGTGGCAGTTGCCGAGATGAGAGAAGAAGCCACGCCCTTTATCCGATACTCCGACATGGCCTCCTTGTGCTCACTCCTGCTCGCCATTTTCGGTGTGCACACTCTTGCTCGAGTCACCTCGGTAAGCATAAGCCAGGCTCCGAAACCGAAACCCCGCCCCTTTTTCAGAATAAGTTGTCAGCGTACTGCTTCATGTCGATGTTCCGACTGGTGGATATCTCGTTGCTCTTTTTCTCGGCTCAACAGCCAATGATCTTCCAGAATGTGCTCCTGAGATTCGGGCTCATTTCGTGCGGACCGTTGCTCAATGCTCAGGAGAATGCGTATTGTGAGTTACTGAGGGAAAAATGGTGATGCAAGTGCGCTCTAATGATAAAAATCATAAAAATTTCTGATTTTCAATTTTTTTTGTCTTTTTCTCACTGAAAATCACTGAATTTTGGCCTTTTCAACAGTGCAAATGCGCTCTATTGATAAAAATTTGAATTTCATAGATTTTTCACAAGTTTTCACTGTGGAAATGCGCTCTAATGATAAAAATCACAAAATTTCACAATTTCGTCATTTTTTCATCGATTTTCTTAAAAAATTTCTCATTTTCTGAATTTCTCGAGAATGCAACTGCGCTCCACTGATAAAATCACGTAATTTTCAGATTTTTGAGCTTATTTTTACTGATTTCTACCAAAAAAACTAAAAATTTGACATTTTTAACAATGCAAATGCGCTCTAATGATAAAAATTAAAATTTCCCGGTTTTTTCACAATTTTACAACAAAAATCACAGAATTTTGACTTTTTTAGCAGTGCAAGTGCGCTCTAATGATAAAAATCAGAAAATTTCATTATTTTTCACCGATTTTCTCGAAAACTCAAAAAATTCCAAAATTTTCTATGATGCAAGTGCGCTCCAATTAAAAAAATCACAAAATTTTACGATTTCGTCATTTTTTTCACCAATTTTCTTGAAAAATTTCTCACTTTCCAAATTTCTCGAGAATGCAACTGCGCTCCACTGAAAAATCACATAATTTTCAAATTTTTGAGCGTATTTTTACTGATTTTTAACAAAAACACTAAAAAAATAGAAGTTTTCAACAGTGCAAGTGCGCTCCACTGATAAAAGTCTCAAAATTCTCAGATTTCGAAGGTTTTTTCACTATTTTCCACTGAAAATCACAGTTTTTGCATATTTTCTCACTGTACAAGTGCGCTCTATTGACAAAACTGTTTATTTTAATTGATTTCTTAGAAAACTCGAAATTTTCGAATTTCCCGATGGTGTAACTGCGCTCTACCGTACAAAAGCTCTAAATATTGAAAACCCCCAATTTCCAGTCGTGTGCAACTTCATAATCACTTGCGAAATGCTCCTGCTCAGCGTGCTCGCCACATGCCTTCTTGCTCCTCGCCACAACGCCATGTTCGACGCCTACAGACCGATAATGCCCCTCTCGGAGACGACGGCTTCTCTCAACGAGACGGAGCAATCGATGATCGATCAGGAGATTTGAATTAGTCCAGTAGAGCGCACTTTCTAGTCTATTTTCTAGTTGTGATCATCAATTTCTATGGGTTTTTTGGAGATCTAGTCACTTTTTTCGACTTTTTGTGCATATTACTTATGATTTTGGAAATTTGTTCATGTTTTGAAGATTCTTGTAATTTTTGCTCATTTTGTGAAATTTGAACTTTTAATGAAGAGATTTTTTGAATCGCGGTGTTTGCAGACATTCCAGGTACAGTAACCCGAAGTTGTTTTCCACGTGGCAAATCAATGACCATTAGAAAAGTGAAAAGTGTTTCCTCCATTCATTCCTTTCTTATTTCAACTCCAAACTTGATCGGTTAACTGCAATGTCTTTAGCGATTGCCCCCGATCGTTCCCTGTATGAAAATGTAAGTGCGCTCCACGGATAATCCACTTCACGCCATCCAGAACACCATTCCGGCGCCAAAGCCATCGAAAAATGGCGGATTTCTCTCCACCCTCGCCAGCTACTTGACGTCGACGCAGAAGAGCGATCCGAAATCGGGTAACTTTTCGAATTTCGCGCCCATTATCAATAGAGCGCACTTGCAGTGGGTCAGCGGAAAAAACTGATGGATTCGTGGGACGATGTGGATTTGGTGCGACTCAATCAACTTGTGTGCAATGTGCTCTACAATGCACCACATTATGAGCCATTGTGAGCTCGAGAATCATGAAAATGGGGAGAAAATGAAGACGTTAAATTTCAGAATTCACGAGATCGAACGAGTGGTTGGAAGACGTCGAGAGCACGTCTTCTATGGCGCAGTGACGGTGTTTCTTGGATTCGTGATGTTGCACGATGCGATTGGAGCGGTGACGGTGTTTATGGTGAGATTATTTTCCAGAAATTCGGTCACTGATTCTCTGATTCTGAATCTGAATCTGAAGTCAGAATTTCTCTCATCTTCGAGAAAAGATCCGTTTTCAGTGCTATTTCCTCTATTGTACATCCATGAAATCACACAAACGTGCTCCATTGACAAAAAGGCGTCAATTCAAATTTTGTTCAGGTTTTCAATGAAAATCTCGATTTTTTGATCGATTAAACTCATTTTATTCACGTTTTCCAGGAAAATAATCTCTAAATTCATTGTTTTCAATTCAAATTGTCAGTTTTAATGGCCAATATCGATTTTCTGATTGGAAATCCGGTAAACACTGATATTGGCCATTAAAACTGACAAATTGAATTGAAAACAATGAATTTAGACATTAATTCCCTGGAAAAAGTGAATAAAATGAGTGAAATCGACCAAAAAATCGAGGTTTTCATTGAAATGCAGAACTAAATTTGAATTGACGGCCCTTTTGTCAATGGAGCACGTTTGTGGGATTTCATGGATGTACAATAAAGGAAATATCACTGAAAGTGGATATTTTCTCGAAAATGAGAGAAATTCTGACTTCAGATTCAGAAATTCAGAATCAGAGAATTAGGGTCCAAATTTCTGGAAAATTCTCAATCTTTCCTTTCTAAAAAGAGACGCAGACATTCTCAATGGAGCGCCTTTTCAGACCCTGATCCTGCCCACCTTCCTCACAGTCTCCGCCCTCTCCTCCTCCACTTCCTACGAATCGCCCACTTTTCTCAAAGACCATCAGGACTTTTTCGTTCGATACTGGACGGTTTATGCTGTTTTCGTCACCATTGAATCCTTTGTGGCCTCGTGAGTTCTGGAAAAAATTCTCAATAGAGCGCTCTTGCAGACTGATTCAATGGGATCTCCGTTTGCTCCGTCTCGTTTTCATGTCCGCCTGCCTTTCTTCGAGGCTTCCGATTCTTGCGAATGCTCATGGGGAAGGCGTTCGCCACGTCATCGACGCCAACAACTTTGACGTCTCCTCGAAATCGTCTCTTGTCAAAAAATGATATTCACCTGAATAAACTAACAATTTAATCATTTCTCAGTAAAAAGGGAGCAGTTAAGATCAGATAAGATAAAAAAGTAAAGAAAAACGTTGGGGGGAAAACGAGGAAAAAACGGTGAAATTAGATAAAAAGAGAAAAAGAAGAATAACCAAAAAAAAGGGGAAAGATAAATGCTCGGCGAGCAAAGGGGGCGAGACGGGCTCAGACGTGATCGTGCTGATGGCGGAGCACGAAGATGCGCTGGAACTTGTCGGAGCCGGTGGATTCGGTGCGGGTGCGTGGCTCCAGTGGCACCGAGTAGGTGCGACGACGCTTCTGACGTTGCACCGTCACCAATTGCTCCTCTTCTGCAACCATATCGGGGCTCGAGGGTGATACACTTGCTCAATGAGCTTACCATCCTGATGGAACTGATTGCCGTTCCTCGGCACCCGCAACTTGAGCACCTCGCTGTCGTGGATCTTCATTTTCGGCAGCTTCAGCTTCATTCGGATGTTCGGCTCGAGGAAGTTGGCGGATACGCTGTTGTGGATTGGCTCGCCGTTTTCGTGCTGCAATTTTATGGGCTCGGGAGTTTTTGGAGCAAAATTTAAGAGATTGCTCTTAAAATTCACGATGGAATGGTCAGAGCCCTAGGTTTCTATATGAAACGTGTATCATTTGAAAGCTAATGAGGATTACGAATCCGTAATTTTTCCTGAATGGCTCTGGGAGCTCTGGGAGCCGAGATACAGCCAGAGCTCAAAAAAATGGGATGCAACTTTGAGCGTTCATAACTTTCTTCGGATTCAATTTCATGAAAATTCAACTATTTATTCGGAATTGTCTTAAAATTCTGAATCGACCTATTTTTCGGATTTTTGCATCCAAAAAACCTTCTATTTATCGGCCGATTCAGAATTTCAAGACGAACCCGAATTTATAGTTGGATTTTCATAAAATTGAACTCGAAAAAAGTTATGAACGCTTAAAGTTTCATCCCATTTTTTGAGCTCTGGCTGTATCTCGGCTCTCAGAGCTCCCGGAGCCATTCAGGAAAAATTTATTACAGATTCGTAATCCTCAGCTTTCAAATGATACACGTTCCATATAGAAACCCCGAGCTCTGACCATTCCCTTGTCAGTGAGAACCATAATTTCGAGCCAAACGAGCCACTAACTTGAATGCTCAAACACCACACAATAGTGAAGACCAATCCGACGATATTGAGCAGCATAATAGCTATCATGAGCACGAGCATTCCCACATTGGCCGGCGACCATTCGGACGGCGGAAGCGGCACGTGCGCATTCTTCCTATCCATCAGCACGCCGGTCTGATCGAATTCGGCGAGAAATCGTTCCGCCTCGATCTGGGCGGTCTTTCGGTATCGTTGCGACGCGGTGACGAGCAGGTAGATGACGTCGAGGATGAATTCGGCGTCGAAGCGGATCGCCATCAGCTCCTTGTTCTCGAGCAGGGGGCGGCAGTCCGCCGGGATGATTCGCAGCATATCGACGTTCTCCTGTCGCGCCGTGCTGCCCATTTCCAGGGCCATCGCGTCGAACATCATCAGGAATTGGTTCTGGAAGCGATTACTCATTTTAGCTCAATTTTCTCGGTGCTTTCAGTTTTCGATGTTTTTTTTATAAATTACAACAAAAATATACGTTTTGAACATGATTGAAGACATTTTATCGATTTTTTCTGATTTTTTGCACATTTTTCGTCTCAGAGACTTGTTATTTTGAAAAAAATTATGCGTTTCATGGAAATCCACACATTATTCATATCAATTGAGCTTAAAATGTGTAGATTTCGATGAAAAGCGCGATTTTTTCAAAATAACAAGTCTCTCAGATGAAAAATATGCGAAAAATTAGCAAAAAACTATAAAATATCTACAATTATGTGCACAACGTATATTTTTGTTGTAATTAAGGAAAAACATCGAAAACGAAAAGAAAATTGAGCCAAAATGAGCCAAAAACTGTGAAATTCATAGTTTTTCTCTAATCAAGGCTCCCAAACTTGTAAAAAGTGACTTTTAGAAGCTTTCAGTGGGCATAAACTATAGAAAAATGATAAAAATTACGAGAAAAATGCAAAATTGCTCCATGAAAGAGCGCATCAATCATAGACACTGATTTCTGTCTTTTTCCTGAATTTCCCGCACTAACCACAAGTCTCGAGCCGGCGGTAGGACAAAACCTATTGATGCTCATCGCCGTGCAGTTCAGATGGCATGCGAGTGGTCTGAAATTCTATGAAATCTAGAAAAATAATGGAAAAATCAAAATGTTGACCTGCAAAAGTGCTCGAGCCGTCCGGCAAGGTTCGGAGTTTTCGGCTTCGGGAGCAGTTCCGGCTCCATATTGGAGGTGTTGCATTTATCTCGGCATCCTGGAAGAAATGGATGGATATCGAGGAAAAATAGGGGAAAATAATGGAAATTCGGTGGGTTTTTGAGCAGTTTTCAATAGGAAAAATGGTATTTTTAGGAAAAATTCAATTTTCAACGGAAAAAACCCTTTTTTAGTCGATTTTTTTTAAAAATTTTCCACTCAAAACTATCAATGCACCTTGAAAAAATCGATCTTCCTCTGGAATGCTCATAATACAGTGATTCACCCTCGCCAGGGTGTCGATGCCTTCATTCCCACACCCCCACTCGAACCCCTTGGTTAATTTTTTCATTATGCTTCTGTCTTGATCGGTGCACGAGGATTGGGTGGCCAGACAGGATTTCGTCTGCACAAGCGCTCTGAAAATCTTATTTTTAAATCAAAAAACTAATTTTTTCGCGCTCATTAACCGGCAAATGTTATCGGTGGAGTTCACAGAGATGGTTTTGTGGAAAAAGTCCATAATGGGCGTTTTGAGCGGCTCGAAACAGTCGACAACGCATTTGGAGGGCTCCGGCGCGTCGACGAAGAAGGAGAGGAGCGGTCCTGGAAAATTATGAAATCCCAATTTCACTGATTTAACCTGGGAAACTCACTTTTTGTGGCGTCAAACATTTGATAAGCATTGATTTGGCTAATGGCTATTAAATTTAGTATCAGTAAGGGGAGCAGTAATCGTCGCATCGTCTGGAAAATCGGAAAATGTGAGAGAAATCCGACGAAAAATTGGAAATTTGTTGTTGAAAAATACCAGGGGTACTGTAGCGTGGTGAGACCTGTGGAAGGAAAATGTGATGCGCCTTTAAAATTTAGCAGATTTTTCGGGATTTTTTCTTGTTTTTTTCATCGAAAATCATGAAAAATGTAAAAAATAAACCGTGAACTTCCACGTGGCAAACTAAAAAATATAGAAAAGCTCATAAACTCAATTAGTTTTTGTTTTTAATCTAAAATCCGCCGGAAATGGCGGAAGACTCGGTGGTGGAAAAATATGAAGACTTTTTCATCGGCAACGGTGATTTGTGAGTTGAAACTTTAAAAAATCAAATCAAAATTCATTCAGAGTAAAAGAGTACGAGATACTAGAAAAAATAGATGAAGGATCATTCGGTCAAGTATTCAAAGTGAGAAACACAAAAACGAACAAAAAATACGCAATGAAATTGGAAGCAAAACGACTAGACGGCGGACCGCCGTCACTGAAGGCGGAGATGGAGGTGATGATGCATCTGAAGACGTTGGACGCCAAGTACTTTCCACGGCTCGTCGGGGGTGGGAAAGAGGCGAAATTCCACTGGATTGCCATGGATTTGCTCGGCGAGTCGCTGAAAGAGCTGCGAAAGCGATGTCCGGATCCGGGAAAAATGCCGATCGGCTCGTGGAGCCGCATTGGGATTCAGTGTCTTTTTGTGTTAGTTTTTGTCTTTTTGTTAGTGTTTTTGTGTTATATTTTTAGCTTTATTATTGTCAGAAAATTAAAAAATTGGGGGAATTGGTGGGTTACTGTAGCTTGGAAAGTGTGCATACCCTTGTGGGCGGGGCTTATTTGCAAAGTGCGGCACCACTTTTCCATAATTTTCATCAAAATTTCATTGATTTTTTCAATTTTTTCTCATTTTCAGGCGTTTTTCTGTGAGAATACATGAGAATGAAAGAAAATTATCGAAAAATCATTAGAAATCACCTAAAAATCGAACTTTTTCTTAATTTTTCAGTGGAAAGTTCGATTTTCAGGTGTTTTCCAGTGATTTTTTGATAATTTTCATGTATTCTTGCAGAAAAACGCCTCAAAATAAGAAAAAATCGATAAAATCCCTGAAATTTTGATGAAAATCTTGGCAAAAATGAAAATAATCGCACTTGCACATCATTTTGTCATCATTTTCATCAGAATATCATTGATTTTATCAATTTTTCCCTTATTTTCAAGCTTTTTTTGTCAGAATACATGCGAAACATCAAAAAATCACTAGAAATCACCTATTTTTCAGGGAAAATTCCGATTTTAAGGTGATTTTCAGTGATTTTTTGATAATTCTCATGTATTTTGACAAAAAACGCTTAAAAATAAAGAAAAATCGATAAAATCCATGAAATTTTGATGAAAATCATGACAAAAATGATATGCAGCAAAATTGCAGCAAACTGGTGCCGCACTTTGCAAATAAGCCCCGCCCACACAGTATTCATTTGATTATCTCTCAATAGAGCGCACTTGCAGTCTGAAACAAATCCACGACGCTGGTTTCTTGCACCGTGACCTGAAACCGGCGAACTTCTCGCTGGGACCTTCAGATGACGTGCTCCACAGCCGAATTCTCTATCTTCTGGATTTCGGAATCACTCGAAAATTCGTGGTTCGCAAGAAGTCGGCGCCCAAAATGACGAGCTTCAAAAATGTGGCGGACCACGAATTCCGGCTAGCGAGACGGCATGTCAGGAGTTTCAAAGGTATGCAATCGCGCTCCAATGCGAACAGATAAATAGTTCGCTGGAGCGCACTTCCAACTTCCAGGCACCCTGACCTACGGCTCACCGAACGCGCACGCTCACCTGGAGCTCGGCCGAGGCGACGACGTCTGGTCCCTGCTGTACACCATCGCCGAGCTCGTCAAACCGCTCCCATGGGAGATGCTCGAAGAGCCGGAGCTCAAGAAGAAGAAGGTGTCGTGTCGACTGAAAGACCTGCTCGGCGGGTACGCGGTCTTCGATCCGGTGGAGACGATGCTCGCCAACTGCAACTATTATCAGTGCCCCGATTATCATATGGTGTATCGGGCGCTGAAGAGTGTGCTCGATGAGAGCCACGTGGCGTGGGTGCAGCCCTATGATTGGGAGACGGAGCAAATGCCGAGTTATAGGAGATGGGTACGTTGCACAGTTTGGAATGGTGTTCACAGACTTTTGAAAGTGCAGTAATCCTCCAATATCCTTGTAGGCGGGGCTTATTTGCAAAGTGCAACTTTGCCGCACATTTGTCATGATTTTCATCAAAATTTCACTGATTTCATCGATTTTCCTCATTTCCAGGCGTTTTTCTGTCAGAATTCATGAAATGAATGGAAATTATCAAACATCACTACAAACCACCTTAAAAATCGAACTTTTCACTGAAAAATTATGATTTTAAGGTGATTTTCATTGATTTTTTGATAATTTTCATTCGTTTTCATGAATTCCTACAAAAAATGCAGAAAAAAAGCATAAAATAAGCAAAAAATTGAAAAAATCGATGAAATTTTGATAAAAATGATAACAAAAATGTTGTGCGACAAAATTGCAGCAAACATGTGCCGCACTTTGCAAATCAGGACCCGCCCACAAGGATACGGTAGCGAACCCGCTCAAATTCGAAGTTTCGGTGTTTGCACACATTCCAAGCTACAGTAATCCTTCAAATGTCTAAAATTTGAAAATTCCGTGTTTGCGGACACTGTAAAGTTACAGTAACCCAACAAATTACTCAAATTTGAAGTTTCGGTATTTGCACACTTTCCAAGCTACAGTAATCCATCAAACCACTCAAATTTGTATTTTCGGTGTTTGCACACTTTCCAAACTACAGTAACCCACCAATTCCAGCGAGCCCTCGCCGAGCAACGCCCAAAAGGCTACGTATGGGAGAACCCGATCGAACTGGCCAACTACCTGGAAAACGACCCATTCCGAACGCTCCAAAAGGACATTTTCTCGCCGAGCCGAGAAAACGTGGGCTCCGTCGACGAGGCGGAGAGGAAGAGACCGAGGGGGAAAAAGAAGAAGAGGAACGGGGATACTGTCACTTGCGAGGTGCTCATTTTTTAATGATCCTTATAAAAATAAAAATGAATTTTTCAGACTGTGACCACTTGCGAAGAGGCTCCAACTCCAATCCAAGCCCGTCGGAAGTCGTTGGTGAAAATGCAACCGGCTCGAACGGCAAAGACGCCCGAGAAGACTGCAAAGTCGCCGATTGCACGGACTCCCGCCAAGAGGAACTTTTAATAAATCGTTTAATCTTTCTTCCAATTCACGATAAAAAATCATTCACATTTACACACACAGACAGCTGAAACTGTAGAAAAAGGAAAATTATTTGATATCAAAGAGCATTTTAATATCGTTCATCGACAATTTCGTCATCTTTCTCGTCGCCGTTCCATCGAGAATCGAGGCCGCCAATTGGATTTTCTGATTTTGGAGCTCCATCACTCGCTGCTCAATTGTGCCTTTTGTGATCAGTCTGAAAATGATAAGTACGGTAATCTAGTGAAAAACAGCGAAAAATTGAGGTAGCGGTGTTTGCACACTTTTGGAAGGTACAGTAATCCATCAAACCACTCAAATTTGAAAATTAGGTGTTTGCGGACATTATGAAGTAACAGTAACCCATCAAACCGCTCAAACTTGAAGTTTCGGTGTTTGCAGGCACTGTGAAGCTACAGTAACCCATCAAATGTCTAAAATTTGAAGTTTCGATGTCTGTACATTTTTGGAAGCTACAGTAATCCAACAAACTACTAAAATTTGGAAGTTTCGGTGTTTGCAGACACTGTGAAGTTACAGTAATCCTTCAAATGTCTTAATTTTGAAAATTAGGTGTTAGCACACTTTTGGAAGCTACAGTAATCCATCAAACCATTAAAATAGAAGGTTTCGGTGTTTGCGGACATTTCGAAGCTACAGTAATCCATTAAATTTGAAGTTTCGGTGTTTGCGGACAATGCGAAGCTACAGTAATCCATCAAACCACTCAAATTTGAAGTTTCGGTGTTTGCAGACACTGTAAAGCTACAGTAATCCAATAAACTACTCAAATTTAAAGTTTCGGTGTTTGCACACTTTCGAAAGGTACAGTAATCCACTAAATTTGAAAATTAAGTGTTTGCGGACATTTCGAGGCTACAGTAATCCATAAAATCACTCAAATTTGAAGTTTCGGTGTTTGCGGACATTGTGAAGCTACAGTAATCCATAAAAAAGTACCGATGAATAAAAACAGGTCTCTTCTGACCCATTCTGTAAATTCGATCGCAAGCCTGCTGCTCCAGCGCCGGATTCCAGTGCAAATCGACCATAATCAAGTGGTTTCCTCCTAAAAATCTTCTTATTTTATCTTAAAATTTTTAAAATTATTAGAATGAATGAGCTATTACCAGTCAAATTCAATCCAACTCCTCCGGCTGTCAATGAAAGGAGCATCACACTGGCTCCGCCCCTTTCCTTATTGAAGCTGTCCATTCTCTCCTGCCTATCCTTGACCGCAATTTGACCAGTTATCGATGTATATTTATAATGGGCGTGTCGGATGTGGCGCTCGATGATGTCGAGCACAGTGACCCACTGGGAGACGATCACACTGAAAAAGAGCACATCTAACAAGTCTTGTGCTCATTGAGCTCACACTTTCTCTCCCCTTTCAATGACATCTTTTACAATCTCCACGGTCTTTTTAATCTTGCAGCTCAAATAATTTGGCTCAAAGATCCGCGACTCTGTGCTCCGGCTCCGCCCCTCCTCTAATGACAAATCAGCCATCGTCTTCTCCATGAGCTCCTTGAGCTCCTCCTCATCCACATTCTCGTTGTCTCCGCCCCCTCCCAACTGGAAGGCGTCCAAGTCGAGAGCCGCCTTGGTGATCGAGAAGTGGACGCATGCTTGACGGAGTCGCATGAGGAGCATCAGGACGCACGTCATCTGCTCGAATTTGGATTTGGTGGCCAGGTTGCGAGGGCCGACTGGAACATGGATAATGATAAGAAGTACTGGTAAAGGGGGAGGGGGCGTGGCCTACAGTTGAATGGATTCTGAAGCTCCTCTTCGGCATTCCGGCGACGTTGATTTCGGACGTAGCCGAATTGCTCCATGTCTTCTGATTGTTGAACGACGTTTTTGATGAATTTTCTGGAAAATGATGCGACGGTGTATGCAGACATTTAAGCTACAGTAATCTATAGAAAATAATGAAGTATGAGTTAAGAAGTGATTACTGACTTTGAAGCTACAGTAATCTAATGAAAATCTTGAATTTATGAGTTGAGTAGTGTTTGCAGACTTTGAAGCTACAGTAATCCTGAAATCCGCGGTGTCTGCACACATTCAGAAGTACAGTAACCAATGCACTTTCCGGAAAATGGGTTGGCTCAATTTTCTCGGGATTTTCAATGTTTTTTCAAAAATTTCAGTCAAATTAGACGGTTTGAACATGATTTTATCGATTTTTCTGATTTTTTGCACATTTTTCATTTCAAGTCATGAAATTTTCATAAAAATCATGATTTGAGATGAAAATTATGCATAAAATTAGAAAAAATCGATAAAATCATGTTCAAAACGTCTAAATTGATTGTAATTTATGCAAAACGTAGAAAATTCCGAGAAAATTGAGCCAGTCCATTTTCCAGAAAGTGCACTGGTTACTGTAGTTCCGAATGTGTGCAGACACCGCGATTTTCAGGATTACTGTAGCTTCACAATCTGCATACACTGATGAACACATATTTTTGAATTTTTCAATAGATTACTGTAGCTTCACAATCTGCAGGCACCCTCGCACTTTTTTCCACTTTCAAACTACCGTAACCCAATACAGATTTTTTTAAACTACAGTAACCCTCAAAGCATAGAAAAAACCAAACTGCGCCGCATTCATCATGATGCCATACGCCTTCCCCTCCTCGCCATCCATCTCCAACTGATGAATGGTCAACGTCTTCTCCTCGAGCTCGACGAGCCGCTTCTTCGTCACCGCACACGTCTGCTCCTTGGTCCGCCTCAACAGCAAATTCTTCACCAACAAGTTCACCCTCTCCACCATCAACGCCTTCATCGGCATAATCTGCTCCTTCCAGTACTTGTCGTCGGAGAACGGCGGCACGCGGAGGAAGCGGATCAGACTGTACAGGTCCCACATGTTGTTGTGGATCGGCGTGCCCGACAGACACCATCTGGAGAACGACGACAGGCGGCAGACGCCTTTCGACGCCTGCGACAAGCGGTTTTTGATGGCGTGCGCCTCGTCGAGAATCACGCGGTTCCAGCAGATCTTCGCCAGTGGGCTCTCGTTTTTTCCCACGGTTCGTCGGATTCCTCGATGGCTAGTGGTTTCGTCGTCGGATTCAGAATCGGATTGAATGCGTGACTTGTTCGTTTTCACTTTTTCGACGAGCTCGTTGGCGACTATGGTGTAGGTGGTGATCACCACGTCGTATCTAAAGATAATCGATGATTAGTGCGCCCGGAAATTGCAAAGGGGCGTGGCCATGGGTCTCGCCGCGAAAAATATCGTAATTTTCGATTTTTCGTTGTTTTTCATTAATTTTTTCAGTTTTTCTAGTATTTGAAGTGGAAATGTCTCCAAAAATCGGCAGAAAAGCGCGAAAAACGGCGAAAATTCAAAAATTACAAAATGTTTCGCGGCGAGACCCATGGCCACGCCCCTTTGCAATTTCTGGGCGCATTATCACTCCGTCAGGAATGAAAAAGTGCTATAATAATGCTCATTTTGCTCTTTTGTGTGCATTTTTCAGAAATATTCGTTGAAATGGGCGAATTTTCTATTTAAAAGGCTCTTTTTGTAAAGAAATGTGCAGTTTATGGAAAATTCAAGTAAAACTGTTACAAAGGAAGTTTTTGACTTTAACTTTTAATCAAATTTATACCTAGAGCTCCCTGAAGCACATTCAATTTTAAGGAATGCTCCTGAGAACCATTTTTATCCAAAATAACAGTGAAAAATGATCGAAAGGCACTTTTTCCCTGTTATTTTGGACTTATGGAGCATTTGGCAAAATCTAAATGTGCTCAGTGAGCTCTATGTATAAATTTGATAAAAAGTTGCGGTCAGGGACTTCCTTTATAAGAGTGCTGCTCGTATTTTTTATAAAACTGCTCATTTTTCTACCAAAAGAGCCTTTAAAATAGAAAAATCGCCCATTTCAACGAAAATTTCTGAAGAAATGCACACAAAAGTGCAACATGAGCATTATTATAGCACTTTTTCATATCTAACTTTACTACTGATTGTGAAACCAGCAAAAAAAACATGAGCATTATTATGTATTTATGGGCCAACTGTAATGCTAACATATTCGACATCAATCACCACTCAAAAAGAGCATTTGTGGGCGGAGTTTGAGCCAAACCTAACCTCGCCAAGCGTCTCGCATCAATCTCCCTCTGCTTCTTATTCCCATGAAACATAAAAACCGTGAGCGTATCCCTCCTAAGTCTCCTCTCAATCTCCGCCTCCCACTGATGGATCAGGCTCGCCGGAGCCACAATAAGAGTTCCATTAGAAGGCACCAATCCCTTCTCCTTGGCCAGCTCCCTCTTCTTCTTGTCCTCCTCGTCGTTCTCCGTCTCTCTTCGTTCCACCAACGCATTCTTCTGATGGGCGATCAACGATATCATCGAGAGTGTCTTTCCCAATCCCATGTCATCCGCCAGAATTCCTCCGGATTGCGGTTGAGTCTCTCTCCAACGCATCCAGGTGAGCCCACCCTTCTGATGAGGCATCAGCTCCACTTTGAAGCCTTTTGGAGTTTCAGTGAGCTCAGTTTCCGGGGGAATTGTGTGGGTGGCACTGAAAACATTTTTGTCAAACCCGTATCCTTGTGGATGGATTACTGTAGCTTGGAAAGTGTGTGAACACCGAAACTTCAAATTTGAATAGTTTGATGGATTACTGTAGCATGGAAAGTGTGCATACACCTTATTGCTACCGTATCCTTGTGGGCGGGGCTTATTTGCAAAGTGTGGCACTATTTTTGTCATCATTTTCATCTAAATTTTATTAATTTTATCTTTTTTCAGACGTTTTTTGTGAGAATACATGAAAACGTCTGAAAAAAGATAAAATCAATAAAATTTTGATGAAAATGATGACAAAACTAGTGCCGCACTTTGCAAATAAGCCCCGCCCACAAGGAT
The DNA here is from genome assembly GCA_963572205.1 of Caenorhabditis imperialis. Lineage (NCBI taxonomy): Eukaryota > Metazoa > Nematoda > Chromadorea > Rhabditida > Rhabditidae > Caenorhabditis > Caenorhabditis imperialis. The sequence goes on along the minus strand of OY751540.1, from coordinate 9,045,788 downwards.
ACGGTAGCAATAAGGTGTATGCACACTTTCCATGCTACAGTAATCCATCAAACTATTCAAATTTGAAGTTTCGGTGTTCACACACTTTTCGTAGGTACAGTAACCCATCAGCATTCAAAAATTGTCAAAAAAGGGGCGTGGTCTTACTCTGCCAATTGCTTCACAATTCTATCAGTCATGTTCGCCATTTTCCGGTACTTTTCGTCCGTCATTTTCCCGCCCATCAGCTTCTTATTATCCCTTTCCAGCATCGCATTGAAATCTTGTTTCGGAACTGGCACAATGCCACGTGTCATCGGGGGCGGGGGCGGGGAGTCGTCGAGAATGATGATGTCGCTGTCATCGATGATCACTTCCTCATCAGAAGACGATGCGTTGTTCTGAAGTGTTTGCGGACTTTGGCAAGGTACAGTAATCTAGAGAACCTTTGAAAATAGGTGCAACGGTGTTTGCGGACTTTGGCAAGGTACAGTAATCTAAAGAAGCGTTAAAAATACATTCAGTATGGTGTTTGCGGACTTTTGCAAGGTACAGTAACCTCGAGAAATGTTGAAAATAGTTGCACCGATGTTTGCGGACTTTTGCAAGGTACAGTAATCTATACTCGCCGCACGCCTCAGTAAGTGCGCTCCACTGCAAAATGGCCGAAATGGAAGAGAAATTTGGAGTTTTCTAGGCCGCGGCCATCGATTTTTCACCGCGAAATTTTCTGAGTGGTGGCGCGAACTTCGAGATGGTGGCCGTGGTCGAGAAAACTCCAGTTGTGCAGTGGAGCGCACTTACTGTCGCGTGCGGCGAGTATAGAGTGGCGTTGAAAATAGGTGCAACGGTGATTGCGGACTTGGGAAAGTACAGTAATCTAGCGAAAACGTGGAAAATAGTAGCAGCGGTGTTTGCGTACATAGGAAGCTACAGTAATCCACGAAAATGTGATATTTGATGTGATTGCGGATTTTGGAAGGTACAGTAATCTTGGAAAGTGTAGAAAACAGTTGCAACGGTGTTTGCGGACATATGAAGCTACAGTAATCCGTGCAAATGTGATATTTGGTGATTGCGGACTTTGGAAGGTAAAGTAATCTAGCGAAAACGTGGAAAATAGTCGCAGCGGTGTTTGCGGACTTTTGAGGCTACAGTAATCCGTGAAAATGTGATATTTGGTGTTTGCGGACTTTTGATACTACAGTAATCGGTAAAAACTGATATTTTATGTTATTGCGGACATTGCAAGGTACAGTAATCCAGGAAACTTGCGATTTTGCTTTTTTTCAAGTTTTTCAGTGAAAAAAATCACAAAATTCATCAAAAACTTTGCTCCAAAATTTTAGCTTACCTGAAAAGCCTGTCCCAAGTCCTTCCGTCTCTCGAGCTCATCATCGAGCATCTGGAACTCCTCGAGCACCCGTTTTCCCTTATCCGGAAGGTGGTCGCAGAGCCCGATGAGCCCCATCGCCTGATTCCGCTTCTTCATGAGCTCTTTGAAGTCCAGAGCTCTCAAGTTGGGTTTTGAAGTTATTTGGCTCGTTGAAGGTTTCTTCGGGGGACTGATAATCATGATATCCGAGTCGTCGTCGATGCGAATTTCTGATTCTTCTGAAGGTTTGTAAGATTCTGGAGCCACTTCAGAAGACGTGGACGGCATCTGACTTTGCGGAATTTTCGGGGCCTTCGGAATCGGCGAAAACGTGGCACTTCCCAGGTCGGAATTCTCGAATCGACTGGATAATTGCTCACTTCTATTCGATTTCCTTAAAATTCGCTCTCGAAGCTTCTGCTTCGATCGCAAATCACTATTCTCTGCGAGTTTTCTTGAAATCGGTGAGAAATTTATCGATTTTTCGTCATTTTCTCGCTCTCGGTCAAAAATCCGTCCGTTTTTCGAACGATATGCGGAAATATTCGGATTCTTCGGCGTGGAAGTCACGATGCTGTCACTTCTGGCGCTGAGAAACGAGTCCGGATCGTTCTCCACATCATCTAGAAGCTGCTGCTCGTCGGGAGCCGCTATGAAGCTGTCGAGCACTATTGAGGAGTCCTGAAGGCGTTATTTCCTTTTTTAAATGATATTGAGTGTTTTGGAGAGGCTTACATCACTTTTATTCGCTTCTTCATCTGATGACGTCTCCAATTGCACTCGATTTCGGTACGATGTCATGGAATTCTGGAAAAAATTGAAAAAATTTTAAAGGATCATGACAAAAATGCAATGGGTCTCGAGTGGAAATCCTGAAAAACGCTGAAAAATGCCAAAAATTGAAAATCCGCATAATTTATCGACTAAATCAGTAAAATCAATACAATGGAATGTACTAGTAGACGAACAAATCAATACTTCATGAAAAGGAAAGCTCACAGGAAATGTACAGACAGGGAATTTCATGGAAAGTCAAAAAATCAATAAAATCAATCGATTCACATTGGATGGATCTGTTTGAAGAAGAAGAAACTGGCTGCCGCGCCGACGGTGCCGGCGACGAACATGAACTGCAGTGCGTAGCGGGGAATCGATTTGACGGCCGCTCGCGGCGGTTTTGCCACCTGCAATTTGGCGGGAAATTTGAATCATGGGATTACTGTATGTCCCTTTAATAATTTTTCATGAAAATCAATTTTGAGCAAGTTACAGAGCTCAATGTGCGCAAAATGGGCGGATTGGTCAATGATGACGTGGAAATTCTGAAATTGGTTCACGTAAACTACAAAATGCACACTTTTCAGTGTACATAACTTCACTGAAAACTGTGCATTTTGTAGTTTACGTGATCCAATTTCAGAATTTCCACGTCAAGTGGGAAGCTCCGCCCATTTTGAGCACTTTGAGCCCGAATGACTTGCTCAAAACTGATTTTTATGAAAAATGATAAACTTACAATTTTCCGATACTCGTTCATATATTTGGTTTTCAGTAGACAGGGAGGCATTAGTTTTGACAAGTAGCTGAAATTTTTAAAAAATTCAAAGTTCTCAGTGAAGCGCACTTACACCGCGTCCTTGATAATCGCGTCGATTGGAAGTTCTTGGGGCATTTCGGTGAGCAGGCGGTGGAGGAATGGCATTTCTCTGAAATCGGTGTTTGCGGACTTTTGGAAGCTACAGTAATCCATCAAAACCATTCAAATTCGAAGTATCAGTGTTTGCGGACTTTGGAAGCTACAGTAATCCATCAAACCACTCAAATTTGAAGTTTTGGTGATTGCACACTTTTGAGGCTACAGTAATCGGTAAAGTGAAATTTGATTTGGTGTTTGCGGAGTTTTGAGGCTATAGTAACCCATCAAATCACTAAAATTTGAAGTTTCGGGTTTTGCACACATTTGGAAGCTACAGTAATCCACCAAATCACTCAAATTGGAAGTTTCGGTGTTTGCGGACATTTGGAAGCTACAGTAATCCATCAAAACCACTCAAATTTGAAGTTTCGGTGTTTGCGGACTTTTGAGGCTACAGTAATCCATCAAAACCATTCAAATTTGAAGTTTCAGTGTTTGCACACTTTTGGAAGCTACAGTAATTCATCAAACTATTCAAATTTGAAGTTTCGGTGTTTGCACACTTTTGGAAGCTACAGTAATCCATCAAACTACTCAAATTAGAAGTTTCGGTGTTTGCAGACTTTCGAGGCTACAGTAATCCATCAAATCACTCAAATTTGAAGTTTCGGTATTTGCGGACATATGAAGCTACAGTAATCCATAAAAAATGATAGTTGATGTTTGCGGACCTACAGTAATCTGTTTGCGGACTATTATATCTACAGTAATCCCCTCAAAACTAGCAATTCCCGTTCCATCGGTGTCTACAGACTTCCCAATCTACAGTAACCCACCGCTCGCACGCCAGAATGCTGGCCCTCCTATAAACGACCACCGCCGACGACACATAAATGGGCAGAAGTGGCGACGAAGCTAAGAAGACGTCGAAGAAGCGCACAATGTGCTGATACTGCTTCACACTGTGACTGAACCAGGTCAACGGCCACGAGAGCCCGAACATCGTGCCGAGCTCCACGGACCGCATCACTTTCTCCAGTGTGGGCTCCACGCGAGAGAGTATCACGTAGAGCAGGTCCAGCTCACGGACCACCGACTTTTCGAGCGTTTTGAGCAGGTAGTTGTTGAAAGAGCCGTGTTTCGCGAGATTTGAGCAGATGGGGAGGGCGTCCGATTGACCGCACACGAGCAGGACGGTTAGGCAAATGTCGTGGAAGCCTGGAAAAGGGGTACGGTAAGTTAAGGAATGTGTGTGTAGTGGTGGTTGCGGAGTTAGGAAGGTACAGTAATCCTATTTTTGGCTTTTTGTTCATTTTCATCTGATTTTCATTGTTTTTCCTCATTTTTTTTCGATTGAAATTGCGTCTGTAGATCATAATTTGTCCGAAATTCAAATTATTTGCCTTTTAGCCTTAAAAACTTTGAAATTTGAGTTTTATCGGCGAAAAAGTTGAAAAATTCAAGGAAAATCTAATAAAAATTGAGATAATCGGTGATTGCACATTTTCGAAGCTACAGTAATCCTATTTTTAACATTTCTCTTCGTTTTTCTACATTTTTTCGATCATTTTTGTCTATAGATTAAAATTTGTTTGAAATTCGAATTTTTTGATTTTTACCTTTAAAAACTTTGACATTTTGTGAATAACGATCGCCAAGAATTACACATTCGGGGTTTGCACACTTTCGAAGCTACAGTAATCCTATTTATTCCCATTCTTCTACTTTTTCTTCTGATTTTTGACGATTTTTCACATTTTTGATCAGATTTTTGTCTGTAATTATCAAAATGTGTTCAAGATTCGAATTTTTCGGTGTTTAGCTTCAAAAACATCGAAATTTTATGAAATACTATATTTTCTATTGATAATAGTGACTTTATCAGCAAAAAGTTGAAAAAACCTTGAAAATTCGAGAAAAATAGCCAAGAATTACAAACTCGGTGATTGCGGACTTCCGAAGCTACAGTAACCCTATTTTTCAATTTTTCTTCATTTTTATCAGATTTTCATCGAGAAAAATCGCCGAAAATCACAAACTCCGTGTTTGCACACTTCCAAAACTACAGTAACCCCTACCCTGATAATAATTGAATCGTGGATTGATCGAGAGCACCCTGACAATCAGTGGAATCAGATCGGTCTGTAAAATGTCGCGATGCGTGTCTGAAATGTTCGGCGGGAAGCGAGAGAGTGTCCGGTGCACGTCGAGCTCCACTTGATTCCACTCTTTGTGCATTTTGAGCTCTTCCAGTGTCAGTTCATTGATTTCCTGATGAAAATTGGTTATTTGTCAAATGTTATCAAATTTTTTTAATATGAGCTATTTCTACCTCTCCAACAGGTTCCTCATCGAAATCCGACTGCGCCGATTCGAAATCCGAGTCGAAGGAGGAGGAGACGTCGTCCAAATCGTCATTTATCACCAGATTCGCGGAGAGAATCGGCCAGATCACTGCTCGAAACTCGTCGTCTACCAGGCCACCTGGGGAGATTGCGAAATCTCGCAGTTCGTCTGCAAAAACGTGTCTTGGTGTTTGCGGACTTTCAAGGTACAGTAATCCTTAGAAATTATGAAAAACCATAAAAATATGGGAATTTTTGAAGAAAAATTCAGTTTTCATCATTTTTCCTCAAAAGAAAATGCTTTTTCAGAAATTCTTTGAGAATTTTCCAGAAATTTGATCACTGATACTTTCGACGTCGCTGATTCATCTGATTCTGATGCTGATTCTGAATCTGAAGTGAGAATTTCTCTCATTTTTCATTTTTAAGAAAGGTGGCGCTGTTTTCAGTACTATTTCCTCTACAGTGCGTCCAATAATTTTAGGACACCCCCTATTTTTGGCGCCCCAGAAAAAACCGTTTGTGATAGGAAAAATTGGTGAATGCAGTTCGATTCAGAATTAAAAATAACCCTATGGCACAAAGTTTCATGGCTCTACTACTTCCCTTGGTCTCACACCACCAAAATATCGTATTTTCAGCCGTCCAATAATTATAGGACACCCCAGGAATTTGTGCTAAAATGTGCTTTTTTTGGTCGTATTCCACCTGAAATTGAATCATTTACATTTTTCTCACCGTTTTGAACCATTCCCGAAGTTGTTTGATTGAAATCTCACGATTTTGAGCAACTCCAAAATTTTCAATTTTCAGGCCAAAATCGACATTTTCAAGTTTGTGAGTTGTTTAGAACTGTTCATAATCAACCGATCTGCGTCAAATTTTGTGGACAACTCAGCAATATATTCAGTAACACTGTCCTGAAATTTTAGCCAAGAAGCTTATGGTTCGATTAAGTTACAACCCACAAACGGTACCACTGCAAGTTTCAGTGCTAAAATGAACTGAATTTGGAGACTGCCTCATTGTATGATTGTAGCTCCGCTAGATCGGAAGGTATCCGGCTGAAATTTCAGGACAGTGTTACTGAATATATTGCTGAGTTGTCCACAAAATTTGACGCAGATCGGTTGATTATGAACAGTTCTAAACAACTCACAAACTTGAAAATGTCGATTTTGGCCTGAAAATTGAAAATTTTGGAGTTGCTCAAAATCGTGAGATTTCAATCAAACAACTTCGGGAATGGTTCAAAACGGTAAGAAAAATGTAAATGATTCAATTTCAGGTGGAATACGACCAAAAAAAGCACATTTTAGCACAAATTCCTGGGGTGTCCTATAATTATTGGACGGCTGAAAATACGATATTTTGGTGGTGTGAGACCAGGGGAAGTAGTAGAGCCATGAAACTTTGTGCCATAGGGTTATTTTTAATTCTGAATCGAACTGCATTCACCAATTTTTCCTATCACAAACGGTTTTTTCTGGGGCGCCAAAAATAGGGGGTGTCCTAAAATTATTGGACGCACTGTATTCATGGGGGAAACAGTACTGAAAACGACTTATTTTCTTAAAAGTGAAAAATGAGTGAAATTCTGACTTCAGATTCAGAATTTCAGAATCAGAATCAGATGAATCAGCGACGTCGAAACTATCAGTGAGCAAATTTTTCGAAAATTCGCAAATTTTTCTTTCCAAATACATTTTCTAGTGAAGAAAAATTGAAAAAATGTCAATTTCTTCAATTTTCATTATTTTTTCCTCAATTTCATCGATTTTCCTTCCATTTCCAGTACCAATATAAAGTGCCAAGTTCTCCTCTTTGTGCTTTTTCAGAAATCGATCGATGGCTTCTCGCTTATTCCGCAACGCTGTGAATTTCGCCTTCGCCAATGGTCCTGGCTGCAAATTTTTCTTTATTTTTTAGTAAAAAACCTATTTATTTTGTAATTTAATTATTCACTTTTACATAATTATCGCCCAAATCGCTGCACGACGCCGTGGTGCTCCATTTGTCGCCGAGCACTTCTCGGAGCGGCGAGTTGGGCTCCGAGAAGGAGGAGTGCATGCTGAAAAAAAAATTCAAAGTGAAAATTGAAAAAAAAAATTAAAATTTTAGAAAAAACAATCAATATAATTCCAAAATTAATTGATAAAAACGAAAAAAATATCGATTTCTCTGATATTTCACAAGTTTTGTTGCAAAAAAAGGCAGAGAAAAGCGTGTTTCTGTGCAAACACCATCGCGTCACAATGCAGACTTTTGAAACGCGTCCTCATCTTTGGGAAGCTCCGCCCACCACTAAACCCTCAAAAAAGCTCAAAAAAGCCCAAAAAATCGCATTGGAAAGAGCCATTCATCAACATTATCATAATTATGATATAGTAATGATAATAATAATTAATTAGACCAAAACATGAACAATTGTTAAAAGGAGGAACAGGAAAAAAGAAAGAAACCGACGCCAAAGTGGCATTTTAAAATCAAATCTACCAAAGAGGACGGCGTCGTTCAGAAGAGCACAGTGGAGCATCTGAAGACGATAACAGGAAAAGGGGGCGGGGTTTGGAGCGGAAAACGAGTGCATTTTGATGGAGAAGGTTTCAGAACCCAAAAACAAGGAAAACGATCTTTTTCGGCTTCAAAAACCGAAAAAAATCTGAAAAAAAGACAAAAAACTCGAGTAAAAAGGAAAAATAATCAGTCGCGCTCGTCCTCCTCATCCAAAGGAGCCATCGTTTTGGTGGTGCTCAGCGCAATTGTGATTTCCTCGTCGACGAACTCGTCCTCGTCGAGCTCGGCGTCCGTGTCCACGCCGCCGCGAAGCTGAATGCGTGCGTCACGAGAAGCCAGAAGCTCCTCGCGATTCCTGTTGCGGATGACGTCGAACGCCGCCATGATCTTCCGTCTCTTCTCGACGACTTCTTGAGAGGCACGGCACTTCTCGTCGTCGTCCTGTTTGATGAAGCGAGCGGCGATCTTCTTCAGGTTCTTCTTGATCTCCTTCTGCTTTTGCTCGGAGAGCTTGACTGGTGGGCGTGGTCTCCACTTGAACTGGGCGAGACGATCCAGGTTTTTGCGAACGAGCTCACGGCCCTGAATAATAATTGCTTATTATAATAAAATTGTTTATTTTTATATAAATTGAGAGCTTTTGGCCTATTCTGGCTCAATTTTCTCGGGGTTTTCAGTTTTCGATGTGTTTTTCATAAATTACATCAAAAATATGCGTTTTGAACATAATTATCGACTTTTTTCCAACTTAATGCACATTTTTCACATCAAATACCTTTTATCTTCAAAAATCATGAATTTCATGGAAAACCACATATATTGAACTTGATCAAGCTCATTATAATTGGATTTCCGTGAAAATCATGATTTTTCAAGATAAAAGGCGTCTGAGATGAAAAATGTGCATTAAATTGGAAAACAGTCGATAGTTATGTTCAAAACGTATATTTTTGTGGTAACTTATGAAAAAAACATCGAAAACTGAAAATCCCGAGAAAATTGAGCCAAAATAGGCCAAAAACACCGATTGACCCATTGGTTACTGTAGTTTTGAATGTGTGCAGACACATTTTCCTCCTTATAATTATAAAAATAACCTGGAAAGTGAAAATCCTGTATCCCAAATCAGCTCCATTCCTTCCTCCAAGCGTGGAGCACGTGGCAAAGTACCTTCCAGTGGGATCCCAGTACCCCTTGTTAAACAACGGATGCTCGATTACATTGGTGCGTTTCGCCTCCGCCAACGAGGTGTCGATGAAGTAGACGTTGCCTCCAGAAGACACCTTGGCGAGCACCGCCAACCATCCGCCCTTGGGCGCGAATTGCACCTCGTTGAAGTGCACACCGGCGTCCAACTTGCTCACGAGTTTTGGGGCGTGCGAGTTCGCTTCGATCTTGTACACTTGTGGTGTGGCTTTGGCGGTGGTGCCGACGAGCACGCAGAACTTGTCGCCTTCCGGGTCCCAGTCGAAGTGGATGAAGGGCTCCGCGAGCTGCTGGTACATCACAGATACGTCTTTTTTCTCAATCTCGAAGATGTCCACGTGGTAGGTGCATCCTCCCTGGAAAGATTTTGTTGGAATTTAGTCAATTTTTCATTATCTCACCACATATTTCACATCTCCAGTTTCCCTGTACGTCTTCTTATTGTATCTCATCGTGTAGTACGCCAATCGCTTTCCGCTCTTCTGCCAGAACATCTGAGCATCCGCCACATTGTGCACTCTCGCGGAACGCAATCTTTGAAGCGATGGGACCGAGAGCAAGCCGAACTCGGCTGGAGCAGCGTCAGTGCACTCGGAGTAGTAGGCGAGGGTGGCGGCGGTGGGCGACCAGTCGAAGCTCTGTAAAGTGGAGCATTTTGGAGCAGTTCTTTATAATTTGAAAGCTTATGAGGATTACGAATCTGTAATTTTTTCTGAATAGCTCTGGGAGCCGATGTACAGAAGTTCAAAGCTCACAGTTTTTGTGGAAATTTGAGCGTTGATAACTTTTTTCGGATTCAATTTTATGAAAATCCAACTATATTTTCGGGTTTGCCTTGAAATTTTGAATCGACTTATAAAAAATATCGTTTTTTTTCGGAGTGTAAGCTAATTGCATCCAAAAAAAACGTTATTTTTTATAGGTAAATGCAGAATTTCGAGGAAAACTCGAAAATAAACTTGGATTTTCATAAAATTGAATCCAAAAAAGTTATCAACGCTCAAAATTTCACAAAAACTGTGAGCTTTGGACGACTGTATCTCGGCTCCCAGAGCCATTCAGGAAAGATTACAGATATACACGTTTCAATAAGTAGAGCTCCCCCCACCTTAATATGCTCAATAGTCACAGCTCTCTTCCCAAGAAGCTCAAACGTCTCCGACTCGAAGATAGAAATACCATCGATCTTCTTCTCCTTCTCCAGCTTATCCTTCTCAGGAGCCTTCAAGCACGCGAAGAACTTCTCATCAAAGCTCCACTTGAAGAACGGCCACGTCGGCAGCTGCACCCTTCCAGTGAGGTCAAAAGTAGAGAACGACTTCTTGAGCTCTCCCGTCCGCACATCCCACACCCGCAACGAGTCCTTCTCGCACTCCCACCACTTGTCAGTCTCTTCTGGAGCGGCGTACGTGATGAGGAACGTCTCGCACGGCGAGAAGTCGATGAATTGGACGTTGTCATGGGCGAATCGGTGGGCTCTCGCGTATTCTGGACCTCCCCAGAGGATGATTCCTCGCTTGTGGATCGTGGAGAGGTAGGAGCCGTGCGGCGACCAGGTGAACACGGTTTCCGTCCAGTTCTGAAAGAAGACATGGTTATTCTGAAGGCAGTAGCCGTTTTGGCGTATTTTGGCTCAATTTTCTCTGGATTTACTAGTTTTCGATGTTTTTTCATAAATTAAAGTAGAAATAGACGTTTTGAACATGATTTTAACGATTTTTTCCAATTTAATGCACATTTTTCACATCAGATACCTTTTATCTTGAAAAAATCTCGATTTTCATCGAAATCCAGACTTGATTGACAATACAAAACTGTTTTTCGTTTGGTATTGTTAATCAAGCTTAATATGTGTGGATTTCGATGAAAGTCATGATTTTTTCAAGATAAAAGGTATCTGAGATGAAAAATGTGCATTAAATTGGAAAAAATAGATGAGATCAGGTTCAAAACGTCTATTTCTGCTGTAATTCATGAAAAAACAATGAAAACTGAGCCAAAAACGTCCGGAAACCAAGTTTTTACCGATCTCTCAGCCTTGTCCAAATCGCCAGCCAGCTCCGGCTCATTTCCCTTCATATTGGTGTACACGCCCACCGTCGGCGTGCCATTTTTGTCGTGAAGAATGGCGAACTGATCCCGGCACCTGTCGTTCTGCATCCACCACCACAAATCGCCGACGTCGGTGTACGGCTGCTTCTCGGGCTCCTGCCAGTCGTCGTCTGGCGCCTGCATCGACTTCATCTCGTTGAAGAGGTGCGCCGTGAACGCGTGGTTTTTGTCAAAGTTGTAGCCGTGGAGGCTTTCTTTGGCGAATTTCGCCGACGTGGCATCGGACCATTCAGTGAAGAGAAGGCCACACGAGCCTCCCTCAGGGCTCGGCGGCACGAAGAGCTTCACCTCGGGGTCCAACTTCTCCAAAACCTTCTTCAGAACCGCCTGAAGACGTCCGATTCTGTCGGCGCCCACGATGGGGATCCCGGTGATGAAAACACAGTTGTCCTCGAATTCCTCGATCTTCGGCCGCATGTGAATCACATCCGGCACCAGAGCTGAAAAAAACTGATTCCACGTGTCAAAAACCCCCATCACTCACCCTCGTCGGTAATATCGTCCACATAGCCTGGCGGATCGGAGTAATCCTCCTCGTTCTCCTTATTCATATCGATCTCGACCATTTTTCGAGCGAATGTGTGACCCAATTAGTCTGAAACTATTCGGACGTCTTTTTCGCCATTTTTTACAGGTTTCAGGGGGAATTAAAGATGGGAATGTACTCAGGGGTGTTAAAAAACGTATTTTCTTCTAAAATTTGTTGAAAAATCCCGAAAAAATCGTTAAATTCAGGCTGAAAATTGAAAATTAGGACGGAAAATGAATAAAATTTCGCAAGGCGCTAAACACCGCGCGTTATTTTGGAGTGTCGTTGGGCCGCGGACTAGGATAATTCTAGGCCATCGTCTCTTCGAAACGCGTGCTCTCTCGTCGCGGAGTGGGCTTTTTGTGAAAAATCGTGCAAAAAAAAAGTCGTGGAATTTGGTTCCAGGATAAAATTCGAAGGTCTATCGTTATGGATGAAAAATGATCTCGATAACAGATAAATTGTTGCTAAAATTTGTGAAAGAAGGGTTAAAGGGGTAGTGCACTATTTCTGGATCTCGGATTTTTTGACATGGATAGGTGCGCCCTGCGGAGGAGATCAAAAAGTTTCACTAGAGGGGGTTACGAAAATCGCTCTGAAGCGAGATATTGGCTTCCAAAGTGTCGAAAAGGGGCGGGATTTCGTGCTTTTTTGCAACGTGGCAGCTTATGCCCCGCCCACTTCGTGCACGCGGATAATGGGGAAAACTGAATAAATCCCGTGACCTTGACCTATCCAGCTTGGAAAATGGGAAAATTTGTGAAAATGGAATGAATCATGTCACGTTTTGTAGATAATGTTGTCAATTTTCAGTACTCCAACTTGGATAGTTCAGGTCACGTGTTCAAGTGTGAAAAATCTTCCTTCATTTTCAAAAAAGAGTGACGAAATTCATTTCATTTTTACAAATTTTCGACGTGACCTGAACTATCCATGTTGGAATACTGAAAATTGACTACATTATCTACAAAACGTGACATGATTCATTCCATTTTCACAAATTTTCCCATTTTCCAAGCTGGATAGGTCAAGGTCACGGGATTTATTCAGTTTTCCCCATTATCCGCGTGCACGAAGTGGGCGGGGCATAAGCTGCCACGTTGCAAAAAAGCACGAAATCCCGCCCCTTTTCGACACTTTGGAAGCCAATATCTCGCTTCAGAGCGATTTTCGTAACCCCCTCTAGTGAAACTTTTTGATCTCCTCCGCAGGGCGCACCTATCCATGTCAAAAAATCCGAGATCCAGAAATAGTGCACTACCCCTTTAAAGTATGAGAAGCATACAGAAAAAGCTTCCAGCTTCCAAACGGTGTTTATTTTACAAATAGCTGTAAAATCTACAATGAAAATTACTAAATCTTCAGCATCCCTGATAATTTACAACAAAAATCCCTTTTACAAGGAATTTTCAATCTTTGAAAACCAGAAAAAAATAAAAAAATCATGCAAAAAAAGTTGTTTTCGTTGCAAGACCTTTGAAAAACTGTACGCGCCTTTAAGCTTTTTTCTGAAAAATTCTAATTTTTATTTTTTTTTCTCAGTTTTAAATCGATAAATCTAGATTTCCAAACACTTTTCAGGCTCAAGCATGCATTTCACACACGATGATGACCAGCGCATGATAAAATTCTTGGAGGAAAAAGCAAGATTCGCAGGTTCCCCACTGACAATGACAGTCGTTTGGAAAGAATTCAAGGAGACGGACGAAAATAAAGAACGATGCGAAAGATCCTACATGAAAAGGTTTCAGGACGTCTTTTTTTCATTTATCACGCATTCTGCTCTTCCAGATTCAGAAGACTACGCGAGAGACTCGACGCCTTCCAATTCCTGAGCACCGAAGCCAAACTTCGCATCCTATTCGTCACTCGATCTCCAGTGGAGAAGACCTTTCTGGAAAAAATTAAAAAGGAGGCTTACATCGTCGAGGTGGATGAGAAGGGGGTCATCGTGAAATACGAGAAGGGCGATTTGGTGTTGTTGAATTGTAAATCCGAAGTGAAAAGAAGAATCAGTTTGGACGAGATCGAGATCTTGAAAAAGGTTAAAGTGGAAGTGGAAGAGGACGATGTGCAAATGATAGAGATGAATAATGAGCCAGTAGCTCCAGAAGCTCCAGAAGCTCCAGAATCCCCTTCAATTGACGTTAAAATCCTTCTGATTCTCATCCGCCGCGTCATTCTTTTCCTTGGATATGCTCCACTCGAGGAACTTTACGGAAAACTGCGAAATTCGATAAAAACTTGCAATAGTAAAGTAATTTGGCTCTTTTCTCTGGGTTTTCGTTGTTTTTTCATAAATTACAGTGAAATTAGAAGTTTTGAACATGATTTTATCGATTTTTTCTAATTTAATGCACATTTTTCATCTCAAATCATGAATTTCATGAAAATCTACACCTATTATAGGCAAAGAAGCTTAAAATGTGTGGATTTTCATGAAATTCATAATTTGAGATGAAAAATGTGCATTAAATTAGAAAAAAATCGATAAAATCCTGTTCAAAACGACTAATTTCACTGTAATTTATGAAAAAACATCGAAAAACCCTAGCAAATTAAGCCAAGAGCCTAAAAATCAATAATTTTCAGCAAATTCCAATCAATATTGCTCTACTGGCGATCAATAACATTTTCACAGCGGCGCACTCCTCAATAGACGATGGATCGGAGAGAACTAGCCTGAAATACTTTCTGAAACAGCTCAAATGCAATATTTGCGAGCTGGAAGGCTCTGAATTCGAGGGAATTCTGATGAGAATTGAGAATGAGATTCAGATGGGAGAGGATAAGGTGGGGTTCTCATATTCTTTGGAAAATTAAAGAGGAATCTGAAAATTTGTAATTTCAGCTCATCCCAATCTCCAATATTCATTTGGCACTCGAGACGGCGTTCACTTTGGCTCACAATGCACCAGAATTCTAACATTTTACTTGTTTTCTTCATTTTTTTTTACTTGTTCACTTTGAAATCGAAAAGCTTCCTGAATGAATGTTTCAACTTTTTTCAGGGTTTTATTATTTTATTGTTGATTTTACAAACTTTTTACTTTTTTAACAAGATGTTTCAGGTACAGATAGAGATTGGAGACGTGGGTCTCGTCGCGAATAGTACAGTAACTTTGTAAATCGGTAAAAATTGACTGATTTTTACCGATTTACAAAGTTACTGTACCATTCGCGACGAGACCCACTAAGCCACGCCCCTTTCCAGATGTATTTAACAACTGAAAATGCTAAAAGCATGATGAACTTCATCGCCGAAAAAGCGCGCACGAGAACTTCACCCATTTACATGACAGATCTGTTCAAAGAGTACGTCATCGGAAAATCTGATATGAATTACGCGAGCCAGGCAAGAATGTGAGCATTTTCGGGCTCCCGAACTTTTCGCAGCCGTTTTTGACCTATTTTGGATCGATTTTCTCGGCGTTTTCAGTTTTCGATGACTTTTTCACAAATTACAGCAGAAATAGGCGTTTTCAACATGATTTTATCGTTTTTAATTCACATTTTTCATCTCAGATACCTTTTATCTTGAAAAAATCATGATTTTCATGAAAATCTACACATTTCAAGCGTCATTAAAGATAAAAAGCATGAAAAATATGGCAGACTATATATTTCATGCTTTTCATCTTTAAAGGGGTAGTGCACTATTTCTGGATCTCGGATTTTTTGACATGGATAGGTGCGCCCTGCGGAGGTGATCAGAATATTGTACTGGAGGGTGTTACGAAAATCGCTCTGAAGCGAGATATTGGCTCCCAAAGTGTCGAAAAGGGGCGGGATTTCGTGCTTTTTTGCAACGTGGCAGCTATTGCCCCGCCCACTTCGTGCACGCGGATAATAGGGAAAACTGAATAAATCCCGTGACCTTGACCTATCCAGCTTGGAAAATGGGAAAATTTGTGAAAATGGAACGAATCGTGTCACGTTTTGTAGACAATGTTGTCAATTTTCCATATTCCAACTTGGATAGCTCAGGTCACGTCGAAATTTTGTAAAAATGAAATGAATTTTGTCACTCTTTTTTGAAAATGAAGGAAGATTATTTACACTTGAACACGTGACCTGAGCTATCCAAGTTGGAATATGGAAAATTGACTACATTGTCTACAAAACGTGACACGATTCGTTCCATTTTCACAAATTTTCCCATTTTCCAAGCTGGATAGGTCAAGGTCACGGGATTTATTCAGTTTTCCCTATTATCCGCGTGCGCGAAGTGGGCGGGGCAATAGCTGCCACGTTGCAAAAAAGCACGAAATCCCGCCCCTTTTCGACACTTTGGGAGCCAATATCTCGCTTCAGAGCGATTTTCGTAACACCCTCCAGTACAATACCAGCCGGTCGAGCTGCTAGCGCAGCTCTTCGGCTGGCTTCACACTGGGCCGGGAACTCGCCTAAATGCCCCAATTCACTTTCCCAATATTGTCAAAAAAATAAAGATGCGACACGAGACGAGCGCGCGAAACCGAGCGAGTTGAAAAAATAGGCCCCGCCTCCTCGGGTCGGCACCGCGCCGCACTTTCTGAATATCGGATTTTTGGCAATTTCTTGAATTTTCGTAACTTTTTCCTGAATTTTCCTATTAGGAAATTAATTCTCTTGGATTCAAAGTTAAAAAATCAAAGAAAATTTTTGTCGTCAGCGAGAAAATCAATTTTTAAAAACGCGCGCCGCAGCGGTGCAAAAAAAGGTGGAGCCTATTTTTTGAAATCGCTGGGCTTCGCGCGCTCGTCTCGTGTCGCATCTTTATTTTTTTGACAATAAAAGCAAAAAAGTTTTGACTTGAAAAGAATCGAACCCCTGACCCTCTGCACACCGTGCGCCAGCGTAACCGCCGGGACCACCCCGACACAGCTGAAAAGGGCAGCGCAGGTGCGTACATGTGCACGCGGTTTTGGGACCCCGCGCAGGGTCATTTTCAGAAATTTTCAGGTAAAGTACCCTTCAAATTAAAGCTATCAACTTCTAGTTTGGACGGGCATCATCGCGGCACCAAATAAGGGCCGTAACCGAAAATTGGGTTCATTCCTATTTTTAGGGACTTCTCCAGGGTCCGCTACTCACAGATACACGGACAGATACACAGAATTCATCCGTTAGTAATAGTAAAGATTCTGATCACCTCCACAGGGCGCACCTATCCATGTCAAAAAATCCGAGATCCAGAAATAGTGCACTACCCCTTTAATCAAGCTTGAAATGTGTAGATTTTCATAAAATTCATGATTTTTTCCAGATAAAAGGTATCTGAGATGAAAAATGTGCATTAAATTCGAAAAAATCGATGAAATATGTTCAAAACGTATATTTTTGCTGTAATTTATGAAAAAACATTAAAAAAAAACCCCCGAGAAAATCTATCCAAAATAAGCCAAAACAACTGCAAAGTGTCCGGGAGCCCCATTTCCCCATCAAAAATGCTCCAAAAACAAAAATTTCCAGTTTTCGCACCAAAATTGCTCCGAACTTGCACCGAGCTCCATTCGACATGGAGACCCGGGTGCGGATGATGTTCCTCACTTCGGCTCACGTCCACAATGAGTTCCTCAGTGAGCTCAGAGAGTGGGCGGAGCATTTGGAGCTCTCCGGGAGCAATGTGATTAAGGGGTGTCGGAAGGGGGATTTGGAGCTCTTCTCGGGGAAGAGGAAAGCGGCGAAAGGTGCTAAGAAGACGTCAGAATCAGAAGCGCCGAAGAAGAAGAAGATCAGAATACCAGAATTCAACGACAGCTTCGATAGGCTCATGGAGAACACTCCAGAAGACCCTCCAACCCGTACGATTCAGGTGAAACTGGAGCCACGTGGCAGCGAAGAAGACGTGGAAATCATCGGAGAGCTGCGTGCGAAGAGCCAGCTGGATGCTCCAAAGTCCGCCATCGCCTTCCTGAGAGTTCTAAGGAGCACCGTCGTCTTCTTGGACTCCACGGAGCTCGTGCAGCTCAGAGCGAGCATTGAACTGGCTCTCGATGACCCTGAATTTAGCTTTAAAGTGAGCAATTATAAGGTTTTCCTTCTCAAAATGCACAATCCTTTCAGAAAATCCCAATGAGCATCATTGTGCTCGCCATCAAGAACATCTTCGCCAATGCTCACTCTAATATCGAAGATAACATGGAAAAAACCAGTCGGAAATATTTTCTACGACTTCTGAGAACGATGACGATCGACATCAACGCCGTCGAACTTCTGGAGATTCAGAATACGATTGAAGAGGCGATTGAGAGGATTGGAGATTCTGATGAGGTTCTGAATTCTAGGGTGAAAAGAAGACGTCAGTTTTACAGCAAATCTCCATCTCCAACATCCACGTGGCGCTGCAGTCGTCGTTCGTCATGGTCTACAATGGATACTTTTATTGAATTTAATTGAGAGTTTAACGTCTTCTGAATAAATGCATGTGCCATACTGATAAAACTCATTTTTCTGATTCTGATTTGGCTCAAAATATCCAGAATTGACGAAGTTAGGGTAGACCTGCGCCTTTAAAATCCAACAGATTACTGTAGCTATAAATCGAGCCGTAAAAGAGCTCAGAATCACTTTTTTCACAGATTCAAATATATGGTTGAAATCAGCAAAATTTTCTCTTTCGAACCATATAAAAATTTACTAGAAATTCAAAATTCACATTTTAGCCTCTTCCGATGCGATCCCATCTCGAGTGAGTTCAGGAGCCAAAAAACTTTTGTCTGCTTTTTCCATGATTTTTATATCATTCGAATCAGAAAATTTTTCTGAGTCCGATCCATATGTTTTTGGCTCGAAATACCCGAAACTGACAACGTTAGGGCAGACCTGCGCCTTTAAAATTCAAACAAATTACTGTAGCTTTTATTTGAGCTCTAAACATGCTCATAATCACTTTTTAATTGATTCAATTATATGGTCAGAATCAGCAAATTTTTCTCTTTCAAACCATATAAAAATTGGTGCGAAATTCAGAAATCACACTTTCGACGCTTCCCGATGCGATCCCATCTCGAGCGAGTTTAGAAGCCCAAAAACTTTTGTCAGGGTTTTCCATGATTTTTATATCATTCGAATCAGAAAATTTTTCTGATTCAGATCCATATGTTTTTGGCTCGAAATACCCAAAACTGGCGAAGTTGGGGTAGGCCTGTGCCTTTAAAATTCAAACAAATTACTGTAGCTCTAAATCGAGCCCTAAACGAGGTCAGAATCACGTTTTCACTGATTCAAGTACATGGTTGAAATCAGAAAATTTTTCTCTTCTGAACCATATAAAATTTACCGCGATATTCAAAATTCACATTTTTGACGCTTTTCGATGCAATCCCACTCGAGCGAGTTCTGGAGCCAAAAAACTTTTGTCTGCTTTTTCCATGATTTTTATATCATTCAAATCAGAAAATTTTTCTGATTCAGATCCATATGTTTTTGGGTAAAAATATTGAGAATTGACGAAGTTAGTGTAGACATGCGCCTTTAAAATTCAAACAAATTACTGTAGCTTTTATTCGAGCCGTAAAAGTGCTCACAATTACTTTTCCATTGATTCAATTATATGGTCAGAATCAGCAAATTTTTCTCTTTCGAACCATATAAAAATGGCGCGAAATTCAAAATTCACATTTTCGACGCTGTGAAAACCATTCATCCTCGAAGATAAAGAATGAGCAAACAATGAAGAGTAAAAAAGTAAGAGATGAATATTATGAAAACAGCAGAGGAGGCCAAACTCGAAAATAGTAGACAGGCGAAGGGATGGAAGGAGAGGGGCAGCCAAGGGGTAAACTCGGACTGAAAATTTTTCGATTTTTTATTCTTTCAAACTGCAAAAAACTGCAAAAAAGCTCACCACAATAGTCCTAATGCTTTTTGTCATAAATTCATCTCGAATTTCCGCATTTTTATAGGTTTCCACTGTCAAATTATCGATTTTTCCTTCCAATTCTTCAATTTCTTGACTTAAAACTGAATATTTCTCATTTTCAGATTCCAGATTCCCAATTTCAGCATTTCTCATCTCCTCCTTTTCGACATCCGCCATTCCCATCAATTCCTGATTCCATTTCTCTGCGATTTCCAATTTTTCCGATAAAATCAATACTTCCTGATAGTTTTCATCGTTTTTCAACTCTTCTTTCTCTTTTTTGACAGTTTCCTTCACTTCCACCAGTTTTTCCAGTTTTTTGAGGTTTCTAAAGTTTTTAAGGATTACTGTACTTGAAAAAGTCCGCAAACACCGACCTTTTCTGCATAATTCGAATTTCGCGCCCGATTATGATGACTTTTCGATCAATTTCTTTAAATTCAGCTTCCAAATCCAATTTTAGAGCGGATTCCGCACTATTTTCCATTTTTTCTGTGATATTTTCTGAAAAAAAATCGATAAAATTGGAAAAAATTGAAAAATTTTTTTGAAAAGTAAGTCCTGATAAGAAAAACAGGTCAAAAATCAATAAATTCTCTGAAAAACTTGAAAAATTTCAATTTTTATCGAAAAATCAATAAAAATCAATAAAAATCACAAAAAATCAATAATCCTTTTGCACAAAACAAACAAAAATTTGCAAAGCCACACAATAAACTATAAAAAGCAAAAAAATCAATTGAAACCAGCAATTTCTCTTGAAAATTTGAAATCCGAGGCGAAAATTGGCGAGAAATCCATTTGTCATGTAGTTCTGAAATTTTTATAGGGAAATTATTGATTTTTCTATTGAAAATGTTGAAAAATGCAAAAAAAATTCACGAAAACCCCGAAAACCCTCAAAAATCATCGAAAAATCAATAAAATCGTCGAAAAATCAATGAATAATCAATAGAGCGCACTTGCATCCTCACCTCAAAAACCTCGTTTCTCTTCTCCATTTCCTCGATTTCTCCTCGAATTTCCCCATTTTCAATCCTCTTTTTCTCGAATTTTTCTTCCAGTTTTTCAAGAATTTTCAAATTTTCCTGATAGTTTTCAAAGTTTTGCTTATTGATTATTGATTTTTCTCGAGTTAATGAGAGTTTTTCGAATTCCTCGGACTCCATTTCCAAAATTTGTTGGTTTTGGGAGTTGAGCGTTTTGAGTCTGGAAATTGGAAAAGTAGATGAAAATAGAGAAAAAGGTACCTTTTTCGAAGAGTTTTGGCTCGAGTGTACATGTGGTTTCTCGTTTCGAATTGATTATTTCTCACTTTATCCATCGAGGTGTTGATTTCGCGGGATCTGAAAAAAGTTTCTCTGCGTCTATCACTAAGCTTTCATCTCTAACTGTCTAGCTGTCTGTGTCTCCAGTAGCAGCGTGTCTCTCGTTGTCTAACACTCTGCGTCTACTAACAACAGGAATCACTCACTGTCTAGCTTTCTGCGTCTCCAGTAGTAGCGTATCTCTGATTGTACTCTCTGCGTCTATCATGAGTACGCATCTCTTGCTGTCTAACACTCTGTGTCTATTCCCTAGGTCTCATCTCTCACTGTCAAGCTTTCTGCGTCTGCAGTAGCAAAGCAACTCTCGCTGTCTAACACTCTGCGTCTATCACTTAAATCTCATCTCTAGCCGTCTAGTTCTCTGCGTCTCTAGTAGCAGCGGATCTCTCGTTGTCTAACACTCTGCGTCTACTGCCTAACTCTCATCTCTCGCTGTCTAGTTTTCTGCGTCTATCATCCAATTCTCATCTCTCGCCCCTCTAACACTCTGCGTCTACTCCCTAACATCAATCTCTAACTATCTCTGCGTCTCTTCAAAAAACTCACTCCACCCACAACATCTCCTTCCTCTCCTCTCGATTCTCGAACTCGTCCTTCAACTCGATAATGCTCTTTTTAAGCTCTTTTATTTTTTGCTCTTCTTTTGCGCGGAAGTATTGGAAATAGGTGCTCATAATAAAAGGAACAGAAAAAAAAAGAAAAATAAAGGAGCAGATGATAAAGTGAAAAAAGAGCACAAAGCTTGAGCCGTCTCTATGGAAACTGAAAAGGCGATTTCAAAACTGACAAGTGAGAGAAAGTGCTTATTATAATAATTGAAGATTTCAAAAAAGAAGAAAAGATTACTGTACTTTGAAAGTCCGCAAACACCGATTAAATGCTCAACACTTTATTGAATCAAAACCAATTATTGCATCGGAGGTCTCGCCACCGAATTCTGGATGCGTCCGTTCCACGTCATCGGATGGCTTCTGGAGCCCACGACGCCAGAATAATGGTGATGAGAGTGTTCAGAATCCTGAAGACGTCGCGAGCCGAATGTTCCGGAGACTCTGAACGGCTCGGCTCCATTTGGAGCATTGACGAGCTTGTCGAGGACGCGCTTCATGAGCTTGATGAATTTCGGGATGAACGTCGAGTTTTTGGGGGTGGCGAATTCTGGAGACGTTGTCGTGGATTCTGGAGCTTCTGTAGAAGACGTGGTAGATTCACGAGTATTGTCGAATTCCGGGAATTCAGAAGATTCAGAAGTCGAGTCTCTAGTGGTATCGAATTCTGGAGATTCTTCAGATGATGATGAGCTTGAAGACGATGAGCTTGAAGACGATGAGCTTGAAGAGGATGAGCTCGACGATGATGAGCTCGAAGAGCTCGATGAGGTGGAAGAAGATGAGCTCGAGCTCGATCCTCCTCCGACTCTTATCAGCGACTCCTCTGAGCTCTCCGAGCTCTCCGAATCACTGGACGACTCCGCCTTCGAACAATTCGCCACCTCCACCACCTTCACCAACTGTTTCGGACAAAACTCTTCAGTCGGATCCACTTCACAATCGTGGCGAATTTTCCAGGCGATGAAGCGGTCCAGGTAGATGTTTCTGAAAGTAACATGGGGTTACTGTACTTTGGAAAGTCCGCAAACACTGATGAACTTTCGAAGATAGGATTACTGTGCTTTGAAAAGTCTGTAAACACCGAAAGAGGGGATTACTGTACTTTGAAAAGTCCGCAAACACCAATGAACTTTCAAAGATTGGATTACTGTAGCTTAGAAAGTCCGCAAACACCAAATAGCTTTTAGAGTACAGTAATCTCATCCATAATTTGATCTCCTCGAACGGATTACTGTACTCTACCTGAATTTGACAAGTTACTGTACTTTGAAAAGTCCGCAAACACCTATGAACTTTCAAAGTACAGTAATCTCGTCAATAACCTGTACTCTGGCTGGATTTGACCTACTTTTGACATCCGGGATGATCTGGTGACATGGCGCAGAATTGGCGCGCCTTCAAACTGACGAGCAGCTTGTACAATTTCATATGGTTCGAGCTGAAAAGAGGAATGAGGATTACTGTAGTTTCGAAAGTGTGGAAACACTGCAAACACGTTTTTTTGAAATTTGAAGGATTACGGTATTGGGAATGTGTGCAATAACTGAAACTTTATAGAATTGTAATAAAATCAGAATTCGAGGGGGATTACTGTAGTTTTAAAGTTCTGCAAACACAGAGTTTCTATCATACTTATACTATAATTTGCTTCGTTAGTCTGTATGTTCGTTTGTTCGTTTGTTCGTTTGTTAGTTCGCCGGGGTCAATTCTGTCCGCACTTTTTGATATTGAGGGAAAATTTGTAGCGAACAAAACTCGAACCAGCGACCTTTTGAACGATAATCGAACACGTTACCGGATAGACTATCAATGTAACGATTTACACGTGAAAATTTCTGATAGTCATTGCAGAGGGCTCTACTTATTTCTCTTTTCCATTTTTCTATTTCATTTCTTTTAGGTAGAGACGAAGAGAATGTAGAAATGAGAGGAAATGAGAAAAAATTGAGAGAGAGAGGGAGTGAAAAAATGAGAGATGCAGCCACACAGAGAAACGTAGAGAAAGAGAGATGACGGAGAAAGGGAGAAAAAGGAGAGGTATACTCGCCGCACGCGACAGTAAGTGCGCTCCATTGCACAACTGGAGTTTTCTCGGCCACGGCCACCATCTGGAAATTCGCGCCACCGTTCAGAAAATTTCGCGGTGAAAAATCGATGGCCGCGGCCTAGAAAACTCCAATTTTCTCTTCCATTTCGGTCATTTCGCAGTGGAGCGCACTTACTGATGCGTGCGGCGAGTATAGATAGTAGGCGCAGAGAGTTAGAAAAACTCAACGAGAGAGACAAGAGATTAGTAGTAAACGCAGAGAGGTAAAGAGAAAGCCAACAAGAGACGGAAGACACATTCACAGCAGACGCAGAGTGAGACAGATAACAGAAGAAAAGAGGCTGATAGTAGATGTAGAGATGGAGTGAAAAAATAGCGAACGTATCGAACGAGAGAAAGAGTGATAAATCGGGCAAGACAGACACAGAGAGAAAAAGTGGGCGAGAAAGAGAGAAAAAAAAAGAGTGAGAGAGAGAGAGAGAGAGAGAGAGAGAGAGAGAGAGAGAGAGAGAGAGAGAGAGAGAGAGAGAGAGAGAGAGAGAACAGAAGATAGGGAGAGAGGGAATTAGAGATAAAGAGATAGAGATACAAAGAGAAGGAGAGAGAAAAAGAGAAAGAGACAGAAAGAGAGAGCCCCTCATGAACTATCAGTTATAAAACAGACGAAAATACTGTTTTTCAATGCAACATTATATTTTCTAAGTTTCTCTTTGGTTATACTACAGGTATAATTGTGTTATGCCGATAAAATTTAGTTTAACCATGAAATTACTAAATTTTAAAGCTATTTCTTTTCAATTTCTGATATCCCCAAGAGCCTAACACAAAACAAGGCAAAACGCAGCCGCAGGCTGCGTAGCCCAGATCTGTGGAGGCGGCGATAGCCGCCGGAGCAGTCTGGTTTTTGAATGTTTTAGCGGATTACGGTAGTTAGAGAAGTCTGCAAACACCTGAATTTCAAATTTAGTGGTTCCTGATGGATTACTGTAGTTAGAAAAGTATGCAAACACAAAAAGTTCATTCTTATTCGTTTTTAACGGATTACTGTAGCCACAGAAGTCCGCAAACACCAGAAACTTAAATTTCATGGTTTCTGATGGATTACTGTAGTTAGAAAAGTCCGCAAACACTAGAACTTCAAATTTTGAACGCTCTGATGGATTACTGTAGTTTGGAAGTTCTGCAAACATGGTTTCTCTACTTTTAAGTGTTTAAGCAGATTACTGTAGTTACGAAAGTCCGCAAACACCGGACGTTCAAAGTTCAAAGTCTCATATAGATTACTGTAGCCTCGAAGTTGTGTAAACACTGATTTTCTATTTTTGGGTGGATTACTGTAGCAACAGAAGTCCGCAAACACCGAAATTTCAAATTTCAAAGTCTCTAATAGATTACTGTACTCATAGAAGTCCGCAAACACCCGAAATCAAAATTTTGAAGTCTCTAACGGATTACTGTAGTCACAAAAGTCCGCAAACACCAAAAGTTCCCAATTTTCAAGCTACCTTCTCGGATTACTGTACCCATAAACTCACTTTTCATTGTGCTCGGCGAGCCCATTGGCACAAACGACTCCGATAGAAATCGAAAGAACAGCAAGGAACAAAGAAAACTTCATGTCTTCGGTCTGAATGTGTCCTCCCGGGGAGTGCTCGTTTTAAGGAAATCGGTGGGATCCTATAAAATGTCTGCGTCTCTTAATTCCCTGTGCTCTCTCGTCGGGTTCCCATATTCTCGTTAAAGTTTATTTTCATCGATGATTTCTTTTATTTCGTGGTGTTCAACAATCGAAGGGAATTTGGAAGAGGAGGGGGAAAGAATTGCACATGAAAATGAGCACATGAAGAGAGAATTCAATGAAGAAAAATAAAGTCTTTGGAAAAAATTATTAAAATGAAACAAGGTTGACAATCAAGAAAAATCAAACTTTAAATGAAAAAAGTAGAAAAAACACAACAAAAACATGACAAAATGACTCAAAATTATTACAAAATCAAAAAATTCACTCCTTTCTCTTCCTTCCTCTTTTCGCAGCCCCCATAAATATCTTACAGTGCTCCCCAGAGTACGCATAGTTAAAAGTGAGCTCCTCTCCCGCTTCCAAATCTCTTCGCGCGTAAAATCCGATCCGATGCTCACCAGCCACCACCATCGTCCTGGCTGAGATGGTGGCATTCTTCTCATCGGAATGATTGGCGAATCTGGAGAGATTCCCGACCTTGTACGAATCGATGGCTCCGCCAGTCTCCAGATCTGCAAATTTTATCGATTTGATTTGGGTTACTGTAGGTTGAAAAGTACGTAGACACCGTTGTCGAAATTTATAGTGTTTTTCGGGTTACTGTAGACTACAAGTACGCAAACACCGTTGTCGAATTTGAGTGTCTTTGGGGTTACTGTAGGTTCACAAGTACGCAGACACCGTTGTTCAGTTTTCAGTGCGTTTTCGGGTTACTGTAGGTTGAAAAGTACGCAGACACTGTTGTCGAATTTTCAGTTTTTTTTGGTTACTGTAGGTTGAAAGGTACGCAAACACCGTTGTCGAATTTTCTAGTGTTTTTTGGGTTACTGTAGGTTAAAAGGTACGCAAACACCGTTGACCAGTTTTTAGTGTGTTTTTTGGGTTACTGTAGGTTGAAAAGTACGCAGACACCGTTGTCCAGTTTTCAGTGCGTTGGTGGAAGAGGAAAAGTTCGGCCAGCTCATGAATTTTCAAAATTTTAAGCTTTTGGTTAGTTTTTCTTGATATTAGATGATTTTTAGCAAGTTTTTCGATAAAAATTGAGTAGTTTGAATTAATTTTAGTTAGAAAAATTGAAAAAAATAGTCAAATTTGAAGAAAAAAGAGAAAAATCTGAAAAAAATTAAAAAATTTGATGATTGATGGCCTATTTTTTGCATGTTTCTCTTCCACCAGACCATTATTACACTCAAAAACCGACTCACAATGTTTAAAAATGCAAAAAAGAGCTTCTTTCCCCCAAAAACCACAAAAAATTCGTCTTCCCGATTACTGTACCTTTAAAAGTCCGCAAACACCAATGCAGACATTCAAATGTACAGTAATCCTCCCCACAAACTCACTGAAAATATAACTACACTTCATCCTATCGTAAATGGCTCCTCTTCTCTCCGCCTCCTCGTCGGAGATACGCTCTCCAACATATTCACATATGAACTCATTCGCTTTGCAGGGCTCCAGGACGAAGAGCCCGTAGCCGGCGATGCTCGACGGCGCGACTTGGACGCGCTTTTGAGCCATCCGGGTCATCCCATTGTTGGAGCATCGGAGCTCATACGATTCGTCGACTGGAAAAGAAAAAAAGTTGAAAAGGGGGGTTACTGTAGCTAGGAAAGTGTGCAAGGAGTGTTTGCAGATGATCAGAGCTACCGTAATCCAATGTTAGAAATTGGTTTTTAATGTGGAAAGTATTACTGTAGCTTGAAAACTCCGAAATGGGGATGACATTAAAGATACCGTAATACAAAGTTGAAAAAGGATTACTGTAGCTAGGAAAGTGTGCAAAAACTGAAAAATTGTATGTAGAAAGTCGTGAAAGTGTTGGCAGATAATCATAGCTACCGTAATCCGCGATTAGAAAAAAGTTTTTAATTTGGATAGTATTACTGTAGCTTGCAAAGTCCGCAATTGGCAGACTATAAGGATACCGTAATCAAAAGTTGAAATAGGATTACTGTAGCTAGGAAACTGTGCAAACACTGAACACACATTATAATCAGAGATACAGTAGTCCTTTAGTTCTTGTTTAGAAGTATTACTGTAGCTATGAAAAGTCCGCAATGTGGTAACTATCAAAGATGCAGTAATACAACGTTGAATTCGGATTACTGTAGCTAGGAAAGTGTGCAAACACTGAACACATGCCAAAACAACATATCTGGCGCCAAACTGCGGACTTCGCTGCAAAAACACAGTTGAAAGTCCGCAAACACCATCCTACAGTAATCCCTCCCTCCTCAAACTCACTGTCGTCACACCGGCAACTCTTGCACGTCTCCGGGGTGCACTCGAATCGCGCCAGGAAGCACTGGCACTTCTTCGACGCGCACTTGCCCGGTCCACACCGACATCCGGGGAATCTCTGACGGCAGTCCGCCTCGCAACGGCACAAGTACGTGCACATGCCGTTCTCGCTGCACACACAGTCCGGCGCACTGGCGCACGGGCCCTCGTGCTGGCATCCGCGGAATGGGGTGACTGCTCGGAGGCCGACGCCTTCTTTCTCGAGCCGGTCGGCGAGCTCGCCGAGCACTTTTTCCATGGTCGGGTTGTCGATGCCGTCCGCGATGAGCTCTTGTTTCTTGCGCTCGATGATTTGCTGTTTTCGGGCTTTTTCCGAGCGGCCCATCGTTTTGCGGAAGGCGAGGTCGCGTTTGTAGAAGGTGCTGAAGGAAAATTGAGAACTAGAAAGAACGTTGAAGTGTTTGCAGAATTGTCAAGCTACAGTAATCCTGTCCATTCTCATCTATCGATTAGAAATGGAATTACTGTAGTTTGGAAAAGTAACTCACTAGTCCGCAGGCTTCTTCAACACAGAGGGCCGATCGGTGGGCTTGTCACGAAGCTTCGAGAAGTTCACGAGGAACTCGAAGGTGTCTTTGCACGTGGTGTACTTGGTGCCAGTGATCATGGGGTCCAGGTTGGTGGCGACGAATTCGCAGAACGACTGAAAAAGGGGGCACAGTTGAGTCGAGTGCTACAGTAACCTAATGAGACCTATATCATTCAAAAGCTCTTGTTTTGGTGAGTTCAGAACTAGGCTTGGTTTTTTCTATGGAGCTCTGGGAGCCGAGATATGGAGCTCTTTTTAGCTCTCAACTTTAGAGCTCCATATCTCGGCTAACAGAGCTCCGTTGTCTGAAACGCTGCACGTTGCGGTGGGCGGGGCCTCTGGAAAACACAGTCCAATGAGTGCCACCGTATCAAATTTAACGTTGAAAACGCGTCGTTTTCGTGGCGGGACCATGGATCCGCCCATTGCTCCGCCCACTGCCCCGCCCACCGCAACGTGCAGCGGTTCAGACAACGATAATATCATTCGAAAGCTCTTGTTTTGACGAATTCAGCACTATGCTTGGTTTTTTCAGTGGAGCTCTGTGAGGCGAGATATGGAGTTCTAAAGTTTAGTACTAAAAATTTTTTTTAGTACTCAAATTTAGAGCTCCATATCTCGGCTCACAGAGCTCCGTAGGAAAAACAAATTATTGTTCTGAACTCGTTAAAACAAGAGCTTTCAAATGATATAAGTCTCATAAAACAATTTCTTGAAAAAACGTTAAAAATCTAGGGAGCTTTCAACCTATGGAGCCGAGATATGAAGCTTTCAAAGTTTGCAGCTCCATATCTCGGCTCACAGAGCTCCGTAGAAAAAACAAATTATAGTTCTGAACTCGTTAAAACAAGAGCTTTCGAATGATATAAACCATTCCCTAGAAAAGTTATTAAAAACATGAAAAACCTACACTTTTAACATTGAAATCCAAAAAGTAGGTAACAATGAATGCTCCATCTTCCAGACTCAACAATCTCGCCTGTTTGTCACTCAAATAAGCGACCATCTCTTTCTTCTCGGCATTCGCGTACTCATTCAGAAGAGCCGAGTCTTTATAGCACATCGTGGAGCACCGATCTCCCCGGTTATCCATAGGAAACTTCACTTGTCGATACTCGCCACTTCTTTCCTGTTCAGTGTTATCCGGATTGAATCCTGAAACGATTTTTTTCCGGTTTTTTAAAAGAACGAACTATAAGTTAATAAACCCACCATGAACCGGGCACATGTACTGAAGACACTGATAGCACATCGTCGGGCTCTTCTTTGTCCTCTCCAAGTACTCTTTTTTCCATGGCTCCAATTTCGATGCATCCAATTTGTCGCCACCAAATCGAGCAGCGAGCTCGTCGAACGCCTCGCTGAGCTCTCGCTGGCTCATTTTGCTCGGGAACGCGTGGTAGATCGAGTAGTAGATGATGTCGGGGTTGGTGCCACGTGGCAGCGTTTTGAAGTGCTCGAACATGTCGAGGAAGAGTTTGAAGAGCAAGTAGTCGTTGATTTCTCCATAATTCTGGCGGGAAGTGTTGATGCCTTCTGAAAAATTGAGATAATGTCTGCGTCTTCCTCTTTTTCTGTCTGCGTCTACTATCTAACTCGAAAAAGTGTCATTTTCATCAAACTTTCATAGATTTTATCAATTTTCCCTTATTTTCACTTTTTTCTGGTAGAATACATTAAATTATCAAAAAATCACTACCAATCACCTTAAAATCGATAATTTCTCTTCTTTTTCAGGAAAAAGTTTGATTTTAATGTGGTTTCTAGTGATTTTTTGATAATTTCCTTTCATTTTCATGTATTCTCACAGAAAAAACACCTGAAAATAACGAAAAAATGGATAAAATCGATGAATTTTGATGAAAATGATGACAAAAATTCTGTGCGGCAGGTTGCAGAAAACTGGTGCCGCGCTTTGCGAATCAGGACTAGCACACAAAGTTGACACAGCACAACTCTAGACTCGGATCTCCGTGCCCCTCGCCCCGCACTTGTACGCACTCTTCCTCTCGCCGATCGTGTGCACCGGTGGCGCAGTGGTTAACGCGCTTGTCTTCGGCGAGTCCCCTTTTGGGGGTCCGATGGGTTCGACACCGCACTCTGCTCACCCGGAAACAAAGGCGCCAACTCGACGCTCAGCTGATCATTATTCTGTTGATCATGAAAATACGGCATGTGCGTGAGCCGCGGCTGATCCTTCGCATCGATGCTCGTCTCAATCAGCACAAAGTAATCCATCTTCGGAAGCACATCTCCACTCTCGATCCTTGTGCACGGAATGCTGAACTTCTCCTTGCCCGACCTCCGATCCACCACCACCTCCACCTTGGCAGCTGTCTCATCGGCACTGGGCTCTTTGAACTGGAAGTGAGCCGGCGGTGGCTCTTTTTGTCTAGGGCCGAGGATCCAGGCGGCAAAGTCAGTGTGCATTTCTCTTCTCAAAACGTGTTCGTAGTCGCGGTGGAGGTCGGTGTAGAGGTCTCCGACGACTCCGGCTGCTTCATCGATTAGGCTCTTTTCAGGGAGCTCTGTTCCGAAGATGGTTATCATTGGGAGTGGCTCAAATGATTTGGGGAGCACTTTTGGCAGCTTTCTTCTCACTTTCTTGGGCGGCTCACTAGGGGCTCCAGAAGTAGAAGGGGCTCCAGAAGTTGAAGCTGGAGCTGAAGACGTGGAAGGTTCAGAAGCAGAAGACGTCGCTGCAACAACCACTGGATTCCTTGGAGGCCTTCCCCTTTTCCTTCCAGGCACCGGAACTCCAACCGATCGGCCTCTGAATCTCCGTGAAATTGACGTCGTCGAAGGAGCCATCCCCATCCGACGTCGTTGTCTTCCTGTAGACGTGCCCGCATTCTGAATGCGTTCCCGATGACGTTTCGCCCTTGGCGACGTCGGATTCTCGCGCACCGCCACGAACGAGTCGGTGTCCTGGAGACGTTGTCGCTCGCGACTCTTTGGCGGCATTACTGGAAGAAGATTGGTGTGGGTTTTTGGGTAGGAGGGTGTAGGGAGAAGGAAATGGTGGTGGAGAGGGTGGACTTGGTGTGAAAATTGGTGTGAAAATGGTGGTGGATTGGTGGGATTTTTTGGAGATTTTTGGGTGAGAGGGGAAGAAAATGGTGGTGAAAATGGTGGAATTGGTGAAAAATTGGTGTAAAAGTGGGTGGGATCAGGTAGATCAAAACAATTGTTAAAAAAATTGAAAAAAGTAGATCAAAAATTAATTTTGCATATTTTTTCAAACAGAAAATTGCTCAAATTTTGCTCAATTGGACTAAAATCTGGTATTCCTATTATCCATTTCTGACGAGATGCCAGTTGAGTTCAAATCGCTGCGGCGGGTCTCGCGGCGCCAAAAAGTGAGACAGCGCGGCGATGCGAGAGAGACGAGAAAAACAGAGATTAAAGGAACTTGAGGTTCGCTGCGAGACCCACCGCAGCGATTTGAACGCAACTGGCTTCTCGTCAGAAATGCATAATAGCTAATTTTACCCGCTGAATTCGAATTTCCAGGTCTTGTTTCACCATTTTGAAAGAAAACGTCAGAAATTCAAAATAATTCTGAGGCCTTACATTTTTGTTTACTGTACTAGAAAAATTTTGAAAAAAACTACATAAATTGAAAAAATTCTTGAATTTCAGCAAAAATAATCAATTCTTTACTGTGAAATCAAAAACAAAGTGTAATTAGATCTAATTAAATCAAATTCTGATCATTTTCTGATAAAAATTGTTTTCTTTTTCAACTTTTTTCAATTTATCACTTTTTAATCAATAAAATTGCTATTCCATTCAATTTATCACTTTAAAACTATTAAAATCAATTATCATTATCAAAACATTATCCAAAACAAATAAAACGATTAAAAGAAACTGACACCTATTTAGGTGCGAACATGTTTTCGAACACTTCCCGCCGGTGGTTCGGTGGAGCGCACTTGCATTGGTCACTCGTCCAATAATAATGAAAAGGGTTTACATGCAAGTTTTTGGGATTTTAATTGGAAAATATGGATTGTAAAATTTTTTTTTTTTGAAAATAAGTATCAGTTTTTGTTAAAAAAGTAATGAAAAAAGTTGAAAAAATTGAAAATAAGAAAAAAACTGAAAATACCGTAATTTCCAACTTTAAAGGCGCATCATCTTCAACAAACTACAGTACTACTTTAAAGGCGCATACCTCCCAAATGTCTTCATTTTTCGGTCAAAATGCTACTTTTCGTCGCAAGACCCATTTTACACCGAATTTTCGTCAAAATTTGGCTGAAACTTCAAGAAAAACCAAAAAAAGCTGTAAAATCTTCATTCATCGATCAAAAAAAGGAAAAAAAATCATAAGACTCTAAAAAAATCATTATAAATTAACAAAAAAATACCCTAGCTACTTAAAAATATCAATGAACAACCTAAAAAAAAAGGATTTTTCACCGGCAAAAAGGGGATAAATTCAGTGAAAAATCAGAAAAACCACCAGGATCTGGGCTTTCCCTTGTTCAAATCCTTCTCGAGATCCTTTAAAAATGTCTGCGTGTACTGACGCAGTCTCTCGTCACCACTTCTCGCCAATTGAACCGCTTTTCGAGCGAATTCCAGTGCTTCTTCCTGTGAAAAATGGAGTTTTTGTAGTTTTTCAACATTTTTTCATCGAAAAAAGTGAAATTTGAAAAAAAAATTTTTTTTTTTTTTGAAAAAATGCTCTTCTAAAAGTACAAACCTTATTTCCAGTATGAAAAAGAGCTTCCGCGTAGTTACAATAATATCCGGGGAGCATGTGAGCACATTCATTTACATACAGGATGCGGTCCACACCGATTGCCAGGTATTTTCGCGCCAATTCGAATCTGCAATTGCGGGTTACTGTACTTTGGAAATTCCGTGAACACCGAAGCATAAATTTTTGTGAGTTTTGAAGAGGTAACCGTAGGTTGAGTGTCTGTAGACAGTGAAAATAGCAGTTTTGGGAGTTTGATAGGGTTACGGTAGGTTCAAAAGTCCGTAATAACAAACAACTGCCGTTTCGGAAATTCTAGAGGATTACTGTACTGTGAAAAGTCTGTAGACACCAAAAACCGTAATTTTGCTAGATTCCAAGGGTTACGGTACTTTGAAAAGCTCGCAATGACAGAAAAACTCAATTTAGTGAACTACAAAGGATTACTGTATTTTGTAAAGTCCGTAACAACAGAAAATATCAAGTTTGTAAACTCCAAAGAATTACTGTACTTTGGAAAGTCCGCAGACACCGAAGGCTTTATTCCTGTGTTCAATAGAAAGATTACTGTACTTCTAAAAGTCTGCAGACACTACAAATAACAGTTGGGGAGTTTAAAAAGATTACTGTACCTTTAAAAGTCCGCAACCACAGAAAAAAACTCAGTTTTGCCAACTCTAAAGGATTACTATACTTCAAAAAGTCCGTAGACATCGAAAATCGCAATTTTACAAACTCCAAAGGATTACTGTAGTTTCCACAATCTGCAGACGCCAAAAAACTTAATTTTGCAAACTCCAAAAGATTACTGTACCTTCAGCAGTCCGCAAATACTAGAAAACTCCAAACTCACCGATTTTTGAGCACCAGGGCTGCTCCAAAGTTGTTGAGCATGTTGATAGTGTGCGATGAGCTGGCTCCGTAGATCTGATACGAAATCTAAAAGGTTGCTGATTTGCTAAACTACGAGATTTAATGGGAAAAATTGGTATAAGATCGTCCGAGAGGAGTACAAAACATTTTTTGCTTGAAAAAAGTGGTTTTACTTCTCTCGGAGCATCTAATGTCAAAGGCCTATGAGATTATAAGGTTAAACTACATAGGACTTTTTCATGAAGACGTGGCTCTCGAATTCAGAATTTCTACCTTCATAACCTCATCCATATACTCCTCAGCCTCCGCAAGCCGATTCTCCTGACAAAAGTTGATGAGAAAGTTGGCGTACGCCTCCAAAGTCATCCCAAACAACGCAATCGGATCCGTGTAGACGTGCCCATAAGTGTCCACAGTGTGCCTATCCTCAATGAGTGCTCCGTGAGCCACCGAGAACTTCTTCATGTGCTCCTCCATCACTTTCATCTGCCTCCGGACGCAATGTTTGAACCCCGATTCCGCTGACTCGAGCTCCCCCTTGTTCGCCAGAATATCGGCGAGTTTTAGAGAAACTCCGATGAACTCGGCGTCAAAGTCTCGTTTTCCGTGCAGTTGGACGAGCCGTTGGATGACGATTCGGAAGTACTTGTCGGCCTCTTCCATGTTCAGCTGCTCGTAGTACGTGTTCGCCAACTCGTCGTACACTCTCGTGATCGGCAGCTCTTCTTTTCGCTCTTCTGCTTCTTCGAGAGCTAGTTGGAGCACCTGAAGATTAGATCGGTGTTTGCGGACTAATGGAGGTACAGTAATCTAGAGAAAAAAACTCAAAATTATGAATTTTCTTTGTTTACAGACTATTGAAACTACAGTAAACCTTTGAGCTCTTTATTTTTAATATATAGGTGTTTGCTGACTATTAAAACTACAGTAACACGCTGAACTCCTAATTTTTGATAGTTCGGTGTTTGCAGACTACTCGAAATTACAGTAATCTGTCAAAAACTTAAAATTTCAAAATTTGGTGTTTGAGTACCTTTGGAGCTACAGTAATCGCTCAAAAACTTGGATTTTAGCCGTCTTTGGTGTTTTCAGACTTTCGTGAGTACAGTAATCCCTTGAAAACTTGAAAATTACAAATTTTTGGTGTTTGCAAACTATTCGAAACTACAGTACCCCGCCAAACACCCTTTTTTATTTGCTCGGTGTTTGCAGACTACTGTGGGTACAGTAATCTCTTGAAAATTCAAAATTTAGATATATTTGGTGTTTGCGGACTTTTGAAACTACAGTAACCCGTTGAGATCTAAATTTGTAATAGCTCGGTGATTGCAGACTTTTGTGAGTACAGTAACTGCTCAAAAACTCGAAAATCGGAACGTCTCAATGTTTGCAGACTATTGAAACTACAGTAACCCTTCAAACCCTTCAAAATTCAAAGTTTTGTGATTGCAGACATTCGGAAATACAGTAATCTCTCATTATTCCATTTTTACCCGAAGATTTTCCCCTTTTTTCATTTCTCATCAGATTTTCTCATTCCTCTACTACTTTTCCCACAAAACCCCCAAAAACCCCAATTTCTCACCTGAATCGCCTCATCATACTGCCGTCGCTTCCTGTAGAGCCACGACTGTTTCACCTTCTCCTTCAACGGATCCGCGTCCAGTTGGATTTTGTCGATGCCGAGCACATCTTTGATCGTCGTCATCCAGGAGAGCGCGAGCACCGTCGTCCCTGCTCCGGTCGCCGATTTTCCGAACTTTCTGCAGAATTTGAATGTTTTGGTGATTGCAGATATTGGAGAGTACAGTAATCTAGAGAAATGAATGGAAATTGAAAGCGTGGTGTTTGCAGATATGGGAAACTACAGTAATCAATGAAAATCTGTGAAATTGAGTGTTTCGGTGATTGCGGACTTATAGAGCTACAGTAATCTATTGAAAATTGTTGAAAATGGGATTTGTGGTGTTTGCGGACTAATGGGGCTACAGTAATCTATTGCACTCTGTTGAAAATGGATTGTGTGGTGTTTGCGGACTTTTAAAACTACAGTAATCCATCAAAATCCGTTAAAATTCAGACTTTTGGTGTTTGCACACTTTAAAAACTACAGTAATCCATCAAAACTCCTTAAAATTCAATTCCCGGTGTTTGCAGACTCCCCAAACTACAGTAATCCACAACTATCCTTTAAAGTTCAAAATTCCCGGTGTTTGCACACTTTTCGAACTACAGTAACCCACCCCCATCGTCCATTGGTTTTTCCGCCATTTCCCTGCTTCTGCCACTGCGAATTCCGCTGATTCTGATGACGTCGCGAATTTTGACGTCCAGAAGACGTCATCGTCGAGAACGAGGCGGCCGTCGTTCGCGAAGACGTCAGGCACACCCGCGTCAGTGATGGCAGCATCTGGAAAGAGAATTAGGATGCGGAAATAGGGGAAAAAGTTGGAAAATTGTGAAAAATCTAGATAAAAAGGTAAAGAAACCTGTGGAAATTGTCAAAAATCGTCAAAAATTGCAGAAAAATGAGTAAAAAATCAATAATTTTATTAAATTTTTTTCTTTTTTTTTTTTGGAAATTCAAGTAAATATGAACAAAAATGGAAAATAGACCCGAACATTGAAATTTACAATATTTTTCTAAAAATTGAGCTAAAATTGAGCTAAAAACTACAAAAAACTAATAAAAAGGTACAGAAAACTGAAATTTTCAAGTAATGCAAGTGCGCTCTATTGATAAAACCTTCCAAAAACCTCAATTTTCAGCATTTTTCTTAAAATTTTTAACTATTTTCCAGAAAAAATGCACCTAAAATCAAAAATTCCCCATTTTCTCAATAGAGCGCACTTCCTACAAGCACAAAAACTACAAAAAACCAAAAAATCAATCCATTTTCAATGCAAAACTGGATCCACAAGAGCACCCCTTCTCCGCCACCGGGTTATTCACAATTCTGAACGACGCCTTCATCAAATCCTCCACAAAATCCACCGTGGCTCCCTTCATATATCCCAACGACAACTCGTCGACGACGATCTCGGCGCCTTCTGGAGTCCTCCAGATGAGGTCGTCTTCGTTTAGCGCCTTGTCCAGCCGTATCTTGTACTCGAATCCCGAACAGCCGCCGCCGTCGACTTCTAGTCGGAGACGTTCTCCTTCGTCTACTACTTCCTGTTGAAAGATGGTTGCGGACATTTGGAAAGTACAGTAATCCATTGGAATGGGGAAAATGGGTGTTTGGTGTTTGCGGACTTATGAAACTACAGTAATCTTATGAAAATTGATAAAACGGGAGTTTTTGACTTGAAAACTACAGAAAAAGCATCAGAAAACGGGATGTAGTGTTTGCGTACTTTTAAACTACAGTAATCCATTCAAAATTGGTAGAAATGGGTGTTTGGTGTTTGCAGACTTATGAAGCTACAGTAATCTATCAAAAATCGGTGGAAAAGAAGACTTTGGTGTTTACGGACTTTTAAATCTACAGTAATCTTCTAAAACTACATTGCCATCGAGTTTTTGGACTTCAAAACTCCAGAAAATGCATCAGAAAACTGGATGTAGTGTTTGCGTACTTTCAAACTACAGTAATCTAATAAAAATCGGTCAAAAAATGTGTTTGGTGTTTGCAGACTTCGAAACTACAGTAATCTTGCAAAAGTTGATAAAACTGGTGTTATGGAGTTTTCGAGCTTGAAAAATAAAGAAATGCATCAGAAAACTGTATGTAGTGTTTGCACACTTTCAAATCTACAGTAATCCATTCAAAATAAGTAAAAATAGGTTTTTGGTGTTTGCAGACTTTCCAAACTACAGTAATCCTCCCTAGATTTCAAAAATTCAAACTTTCAGTGTTTGCGGACTTCCATGACTACAGTAATCCGTTAAAACACCCTAATACAGTAATCTATACCTTTAACCTCGCCGATGCTTTCGGTGTGACTTTGATCTGCTGCTCGGTGAGCATTCGGTGCGCATACCTTTTGCTCATTATTTGCATCATTCTCAGCATCTGAAACTTCATTTTTATCTGAAAAATAGGGAAAAATTGAAAAATGAGATAAAAAGGCTATAAAAACCTAAAAACTGGCCGAAAAAAGAGGAAAAAAGGGAAAAATCAATAAGAATTGATAACTTTATCGATTACTTATTAGTATTTTTTACAAAAAAGGAGTGGAGAATAGCACCTATTCAGGGGGATCAAAAGGCATACTGAAACTGTACTGTAAAGCAAAAAAAGGGGCGTGGCGAAGATTTGAATTTGTTGAGATTATATGGGCATGGAAATTGGGAGATTATGTACATAAAATTTGAAATCTATGATAAAAACATGAAAAACAGAGGGTTTTGGCTCATTTTTAGCTCATTTTGGCTCATTTTTGCTCAATTTTTCCGCGGAGTCGGCAGAGTTGGGCTCTGCTGAGTGGATCGGAGCCGCTGTCTCTCAAAACGTCGCTCCATTTCGTCCAACAGCTTCGGCATGTATCGCACTACCAGTTTTACACTTCCAACTGCCGACTTCAGAAGGTCCACTGCCTTTTCGTGGCATTCACTCTCCACGTTCTGTAATTAGGGGCTAATTAGGGTAGTTAAGGTAATTAATTTGTAATTTATTGATATAAAGGCTTGCCTACTGATTTCAGACAATTAAGCTAATAATTCTCTAATTTCTAGAAAATCCGATAATCGGTGAACATAATCAGTTAGACTGTGCACTAATTAACCAATAAAATACTTAATTACATGTCAATTAACTATTTAAGTACAGGTAATCTAGCTAATTAACTATTGAACCAGTTTAGATACGTTCAATAATTAATTAGCTGGATATTCTAATTGACTTGTAATTAAGTAGTTAATTGGTTAATTAGTACATTTTCTGAATGATAGTGTTTACTAATTACCGGATATTCGTAATTAAGCCAATAATTCTGCAATTACTAGAAAATCCGATAATCAGTGAACATAATTAGTCAGACAGTTTACTAATTAACCAATTAACTACTTAATTACAAGCTAATTAACCAATTAAGTACAGATAATCTAGCTAATTAACTATTGAATCAGTATAGACACGTTCAATAGTTAATTAGCTGGATTTTCGGTACTTAATTGGTTAATTGACTTGTAATTAAGTAGTTAATTGGTTAATTAGTACACTGGCTGACTGATTATGTTTACTAATCATCGGATTTTTTAGAAATTACAGAATTTTTCACTTTTTGATTCGAATTAAGCGCTTATAATCATTATTTCCATACAATTAACCATTTTCAGTTTCATTGGACTTAATTAGTCCTAATTACCCTTAATTACCAATTAACTCACCACTCCATTCACCGCAATCAGTTGATCTCCTCTCTTGAGCCCTCCGTGACGGTCCGCAACGCCTCCAGGGATGATTCTGTAACACTTTACGTACTTTCCAAGCTACCGTAACCCAGTACCTCGAAATATAAATGGGCGAGTTCTGCTCCTTGCCGCCCATTACATTGAATCCCAATCCCTGATCGGTCTTCGGCAATTCGATGATTCTCGGGTGGGCGTGGCCTTCGGCGGCGGCGAACGCGGCTACTGTAGCTTTCGCGGTGGCAGAGGCTTTTGTCTGGAAGGGATTACTGTAGGGTGAGAAGTCTGCAGACACCGTGCACACACTTTTTAGAGCTACAGTAATCTCGTGAGAAAGATTTAGGTGGATTTGAATAATTTTCTATGGAAAACCATGAAGAAGAACTGATAAATGCGTTATTTTTTGTTTTGAAGGATTACTGTACTTTGGAAAGTCCGCAAACACTATTCCGAGCTACAGTAATTTCATAGGATTATAATTTCAGCATTATACTTATTTTGAGTGGATTTGATTCATTTTCTGTAGAAATAATCATCTGAAAACTGCAGTATTTTCAGTTTTAGAGGATTACTGTACTTTGGAAAGTCCGCAAACACTTTTCAGAGCTACAGTAATCCTATAGCATTGCAAATTCATCATCAAACCCTTTTTTCGTTTATTTTCCGTTATTTTCTATTATAAACCCCTATAAAAAACGAAAATCTACCAAATTAACGGATTACTGTACTTTGGAAAGTCCGCAAACACTTTTCCGAGCTACAGTAATCCAATAACAAGAAAATTGTATTATAAAATTCAATTGTTGTTAGTTTTCTACCATTTTTTATTATAAAACCCTATAAAAACCAAAATCCAACAAATTAACGGATTACTGTACTTTGGAAAGTCCGCAAACACTCTTCAGAGCTACAGTAATCCCATGGCGACACAAATTCATCATCAAATCCGTTTTTTCTACCATTTTCCTTTAGAAAATCTTCTTCTGAAACCAATACCCACAATTTTCCTGAATTCCCGGATTACTGTACCCCGAAAACTCCGCAAACACTCACCACAGCCGGCGCCTCCGCATCAATCGACTCATAAACCGTCTCATACACCTCCCGAACGGCTCCAAAGAACTCCGACTGGAGCACCTGTTGAAGGGACGCCAATTTCGGATTCTGCACCTCTCCAGTCTTCTGGACGTGCTCCATGAGCTCGAGAATCCGCTGGACGTCTCGCTCCAGGTTCGGACCGTCAGGGATGTCCATCGCTGCAAAATGGGCGGGGTTTGATGAGAAAAACTGGGAGAAAAATGAGAAAAATGGGTCAAAAGGTATAAAATGGCTTGGAAAACCATGATTTTAAAGAAAATCTGATAAAAAAGTAACTTTTTAGCATAAAATTCAACGAAAAAAAACAGAAAAAACTACAAAAAATAGGTCTAAAGCCCGTAAAAATCAATAAAAACACAAAAAATCGATCAAATTTCGTGTCTCAACGTGTGCTTCTGCGACAATTCGAAAGGGACGACGTTGAACGTCAACTTGTACATCTCGACGTCCTTCCGATACTCGTACGCCTTCATCTCTTCAACTTCCAGATCCGGATCGCACTTCTCGCGGGTGATTCTGACGACGCCGTCGCAGTGGGCACGCAGAAGACGTTCGCCGCGATCGTTCTCGTAGTACACCTGGAGAATCGATGGGTCTTGAGGGGAAAAGTTAAGGGATTACTGTAGCTTCGTGGGAAATGGTGTTTTGGGCGGGAAATTTGAATTTTGGTGATTTTCCAGCTATTTTGAAGGAATTTTTAGGGTAAATATAGGTTTTTATGCTGAAACTTAGGGATTTCAAAAAAAGGATTACTGTAGTTTGGTGGGGATTTGCGATTTTTGGGCGGGAAGTTTGAATTTTGGTGATTTTCTAGCTATTTTGAGGGAATTTCTGGGGAAATATAGGTTTTTTTTTGAGAAATTGGGTGTTTACACAAAAATATTACTGTAATTTTGTTTTAAGATCGTTGTGAGACCCGTGGTTTTTGAATTTTGGGCGGGAAATTTGAATTTTAAGGTTTTTTACTGCATTTTTTGCAATTTTTCAGGATTTTTTCTGGAAAAGTAGGATTTTTCAACGAATCCCTGTAGTTTTAAACAAAAATATGAGAAATTTGGGTCTCGACACGAAAATTGACTAGATTACTGTAGCTATCAGTTCGAAATCGTGATAAGACCCAAAAAATTGGCAAAATTCGAGATTTTTTAATTTTTTGATACTTTTATTGTGTCTTTGATGGTTTTATGATGTATTTTTGTGCTTTCAGACTTATTCAAAGCATTTTTCTTCCAAAATTAAACTTTTTTTCAGTTTTTTCAATTTTTTTTTTATAAAAACTCACATTCAATCCTGGATGATAGTTCATTTTGAACTGATTTACCAGCAGCTCGTCTTTTCGCACTGTTTCGCCATCGGTTCTGAAAAAATTTAATTAAAAATTTTTTTTTTCAATTTTTTTTTTCAAAAAAACCTGAAAATTCCTCTAAACGGCAAGTTTTTCGGTGGTCTGAGAAGTCCGCGAACTTGTTGGAAATTCGCCAACTTTGGAGTCAGCGACTTGAAACTCATCTGAAAATTTTTAAGAATTTTGCATCATTAAAAAAATTTATTTTTATTCAAAAATTCCAAGATTTTTACACAAAAATGATAAAATATCACTTTTATCCTGATTAAATTTTTAAAAATCAATAAAAAGCTCAAATAAAACGTTTCTTCCATGCAAAATATTGATTTTCGGCAAGTGGTCCTTTCAATTTCCGAATTTTTGCTCCGAGATACGGTCGACAGCGCTTCAAGTCCGCAATGTGTGCAATCACCGCCACGGTGTTTGTGCACCGTACCCACTCTAACCTGCACATCTTATCCACCTCGCGCCATTTTTATTTTCGAAATTTTCCCTTTTTCCCTCGAAT
The DNA here is from genome assembly GCA_963572205.1 of Caenorhabditis imperialis. Classification (NCBI taxonomy): domain Eukaryota; kingdom Metazoa; phylum Nematoda; class Chromadorea; order Rhabditida; family Rhabditidae; genus Caenorhabditis; species Caenorhabditis imperialis. The sequence goes on along the minus strand of OY751540.1, from coordinate 9,003,795 downwards.
TTCGTAATTTTTCCCTGATTTTTATCGATTTTTCCACAAAATTTGTTGAAATTTTTTCAAAAAATGTAATTTTTCAGTTAAAACTACCGGAAAACCATCGAAAAGCGTCATGGGAAAGCGTAAATCGAAGAGAAAGGCGCCGCCAAAGCAAAAATCGGTGATGCCGCTCGACACTCAGTTCAACTGCCCGTTTTGCAATCATGAACGTGTTTGTGAGGTTAAAATGTAAGCTTTTACCGAAATTCGGTGGAAAATTGGAGAAAAATTGATGAAAATCAGAAAAATTTAGGATTTTTAGAGTAAAAACACCTGAAATCGTCTTAAAATTGACAATTTTTAACTAAAAATCATAAAAATGTTATTTTTCAGGGATCGCGAGAAGAACGTGGGGTACATCTCATGCCGTGTGTGCTCCGAAGACTTCCAGACGAACATCACCTACCTCTCGGAGCCGATCGACGTCTACTCGGACTGGGTGGACGCTTGCGAGACGGCAAACAACGCCTGAGCCAAATAACCCCCATTCTAATCGATCTCGTTCCACTTGGCTCCGTGCCAACTGCTCAGTTATCCCTGATAAACCCACTTTAAGCCCAATCGCCCGAAACTCCGCCCCCATTTTCCATGGATCATCAACAAATGCACTTTTTCAAACCGGTCCTCATTTATTTATTCTTTTTCTCACTGGAAATGTTTCGAAATAATGAGCATCTTGTGTGTATGTGTATATATAATTGATCCATTCGTCCCCGCTCTGTACAATACTTCTTTGTTTTTTGAACCCCTGAAATCCACCAAAATCCATATAAAAATTCTACTGGGAATAGAGACTAGGAAAATTTATTGAAAATGGCAGCGATAAGAATCTAAGATTAGAAATAGAAATATTGGGTAAAAACATAAGAAATTACAAAAAATACAAATTATTGCGTTATTTTATTCAGCAACCGACACGCCTCAATGAGACATCCGACGCTCCAGGCCTGCGCATCGCAGCTCTGTCGACAATGCTCTCCCTGAGCATTCGTGAGCTCCGGCAGCGACCTCCACGGACTCTCCATAATGTGCTTGTAGGCGTTGCCGAGCCGGCTCTGCACCTGTCGGATCGCGTACTCTTTGTGTGCGCCGCCGAGCAGCTCGCCGATTTTCAGTCGAGCCGAGAGATAGTAGCCGGCGACGAAGAGCCACTCGGGTCCCTGATGGTAGTTCCATCCCTTTGCCGTTTTCTTATCAGTACCGTCGTCGTCGTTATTATAATATCCGTTGTATCCCCAGTCAGTCGGGTCGAGCGTCTGTAACATGCGCCTTTAAAACACCTCTGGGGGTCTCTCTAGTCATTGCAAACAAGCGCGGCGGCGATCGTGCCCGTATAGCTCAGTGGCAGAGCGTCTGTCTCGTAAACAGAAGGTCGGCGGTTCAATCCCGCCTGGGGGCAGTCGGTTTTTGCGCACTTTCTAACCTTGATTCCCAGTGGTCCCAACAGCACTTCCGCCGAATCCAACGCCTTCCACGCCTTCTCCGCGTTCATAATCTCTGGAGCCACCGCCAGGGTGATACCAAAGTTGCATCGCAGCTGATAATCGGTGAATTTCAACGACGATCCCACCGAGTCTTTCAGAATCTCACGACGATTGACGTATTCGTCATTGTTCTCGGGCTCCACATAGAACTCCTTTTGGAAGTTTTCCTTGATTCTGGCTGCCCATTGTCTCCACGTCCAACCATCGCCGACGCCATCCTTCTGAATCCATCCCTGCTCCTTCCATTGGCTCAACGCATTGAGAGCTCTGAACGCAAGACCTTGGAGCTCGACGGCGGCTCCGTCTCGAGGTGTGGCCGGCTCTCCCTTATTGCCGGCTTTTTCGGAGCTGCCCATTTTGTCCATCCACGTTCCGCAGTTCCAGCGATTTCCGCCGTGGATGAAGCCGGCGGCTCGCGACACGCCGGCGGTTACCTAAGCACATTCAGATTTTTCGGAACGCTCCAGAGAGCCGAGATTTTGGTTATAGAGGAAAAAGTAGTGAAAAATGATGGAAAAGTGCACTTTTTGCACTGTTATTTTGGAGTTTTGTGATCATATTGGTTGAGAATTTCATTCTGATTAAAAAACTGTTTTCAATGCTTCCCCATTTTCAGTTTCAGCCGAGTTATGAGCAAAGTTTGAAAATTGACGATTTTTGCACTTTTTTCACTATTAGAGCGGGTTTTAGGTCATTTCAAAGGCTTCAGAGAGCTCCAAATGTTGCGAAACTCACAATCTGCACAATCCTATGGTTTCTTGACATTTTTTCCAAAAAATGCAATTGAATTTTTTGGAAAAAAAGTGAGTTTCGTAATGGAGCTCTTTAAACTCTTTAAAATGACTTAAAACTGCTTCATAAGTGAAAAAAGTGCAAAAATCGTCAATTTTCAAACTGTGCTCATAACTCGGCTAAAACTGAAAATGGGCGAAATTTGAAAACAGTTTTGGAATCAGAATGAAATTCCCAACCAACATGGTCACAAAACTCCAAAATAACAGTGAAAAAGTGCACTTTTCCATCATTTTTCACTACTTTTTCCTCTATAACCAAAATCTCGGCTCTCCGGAGCATTCCGCAAATTTTGAAAACAGTTTTGGAATCAGAATGAGCCGGTGTGTAAGTTGACTTTTATTTTCAGGAGCAATTCACAAGATCTGAATTAGTGCTCACCTGAAACCCTTCATCTCTCATCTGCTCATCAATCTGATGACCTGCATTCCTCTCCCTAAAATCAATCCCTTTGAAATGCTTCTCCAACGCCTCGTAGACAGTCTCAATGAGTTTCTCCTCCCTCTCCTCTTCTCCATAATTCGTGTCATCCTTTGGATAAATCCGTCTCACCATCGCCTCCAGAATCCCCTTTCCTTCTGGCGACTCCTCGACGTACTTTACAATTGACACAAGCCAAAACCACGTGGCATCTCTGCAATTGAACCGGGCTCCTATTCCCTCGGCGAGCAAATTCGGAATGAGCCCGTGGCGGAGAGCTCCGGCGAATGATAAAATGATGGTGCGAGCTTCCTGATAGCGTCCCGTCGATAGAAGACATCCTGGAAGGGCGATGAAGGTGTCTCTTCCCCAGTTCCTCCAGATTCCAACTGAAAAGTGGGAGAGCCCGGCGGCGAGGCTCGAGGGGTGTGGGGATTCGAGCTGGAGGGTGGGGGAGATCGGAGCAAGGCCTGCTCCGGGGATGTAGTCGAGGAAGGAGATGGTGGAGATGGCGAGCCAACGGACGAGAGCCGAGGAGCTCGAGATTTCACTGGAAAAGTGGTCATTAGTTACTGTACGCAAACACTTTGGATACAGTAATCCAAGATATTTTTATATCAAATTACAGAAAAGTGTGCATTCACAGTATCATTGTTTTAAAATATTTGAAATTTGAAGGATTACTATAGCTTGGAATGTGTGCAAACACCGAAATTTCAAACTTGAGCGGTGAGGTGGGTTACTGTAGCTTCCAAAAGTGTGCAAACACCGAAACTTCAAAATTGAGTGGTTTCATGGATTACTGTAGCTTTCAAAAGTGTGCAAACACCGAAACGTCAAATCTGAGTAGTTTGATGTATTACTGTATCTTCCAAAAGTGTGCATTCACCATATCCTTGTTTTCAAGTTTTAGAAATTTGAAGGATTACTGTAGCTAGGAAGTTGTGCAAACACCGAAACTTCAAATTTGAGCGGTTTGATGGATTACTGTAGCTAGGAATGTGTGCAAACACCAAAACTTTAAATTTGAGCGGTTTGATGGATTACTGTAGCTAGGAATGTGTGCAAACACCAACTGCTACCGTATCCTCGTGGGCGGGGCTTATTTGCAAAGTGCGGCACCAGTTTACATCATTTTTGCCATGATTTTCATCAAAATTTCAATTATTTTATCTTTTTTAAGCGTTTTTTCTGTGAGAATCCATGAAAATTAAAGAAAATTATAGAAAAGTCACTGAAAATCACCTTAAAATCGATTTTAAAGTGATTTCCAGTGATTTTTGATAATTTCTTTTCATTTTCATGTATTCTCACAGAAAAACGCCCGAAAAAGATAAAATCAATGAAATATTGATGAAAATCATGATAAAAATGATGTACTGGTGCCGCACTTTGCAAATAAGCCACGCCCACGGTCAGGATTACTGTACTTTCAAAAGGTTGTGAACACCAATTTTCATTTTATAGATTACTGTACCCCGAAAACTGTAAACTCACGGAGCCATGCGCCTCATCACTTCTGCTCTAATCTTGCCATAAATAAAAGAGACGATCGTTTCGAAATAGCACGGTCTCAAATAATACGGCACATGCTCCAATGGCTGGAGCAACTCTTTCACAGCTCTCGCCACCTCTCGAAGGTTCTCGAACTTGTCGAGCCGTCCGAAGACGTAGTCGCAGAGCCACGTGCCATCTCTCAGATTCTGACACAACGGATGTCCGAGGTCGTTTTGATCGCGGATTTTGTCGAGGACCGGGATCATTCCCTGGATGCCACAGTAGACGAATTTGCCGAAGTTGGGGATGTCGTATCCGCCTTGTTGGATCGTCGCGTGGTCTTCTGATTCACAGTGGAAGAGGAGTGGCGAGAAGGATTGGAAGGTGATTTTGGAGAGGGCGTCGGGGAGCGAGGTGTTGGCTGGAAATAGTGAAATGGGGTTTATTGTAGCTAGGAGAGGTGTGGTTGTGTTTGCAGACTATCAAAGATACCGTAATACAAAGTTGAACTCGGATTACTGTATCTAGGAGAAGTACGCAAAGTGTTTGCAGATAATCAGAGGTACAGTAATCCAAGATTTTGTTTCGAAGTTTAGTCAAATTAATCGAATTGCTGAGCTCATGGCTTTAGGGAAAGTGGAAGTGTTTGCAGATGATAGTAATCCGATGTTCGGCTTCGAAAGTATTACTGTAGCTTGAAAGGTCTGCAGACTTTCAAAGATACCGTAATAAAAAGCTGATATTGGATTACTGTAGCTAGAAAAGTACGCGAACACTGAAAAGACCAGTACTTGTCTGTAAGAAGTCGTGAAAGTGTTTGCAGATAATCAGAGATACAGTAATCCGGTTTTAACTTTTGAAAGTATTACTGTAGCTTGATACAAAGCTGAAATTGGATTACTGTAGCTATGAAAGTCTGCACACACCTTGCTCATCGCGTTCGTATCCTTGTGGGCGGGGCTTATTTGCAAAGTGCGGCACCAGTGCAATCTTGCCGCACATTTGTCATCATTTTCATCAAAATTTCATCGATTTTATCGATTTTTTTCTTATTTTCAGGTGTTTTTCTGTCAGAATACATGAAAATGAATGAAAATTATCGAAAAATCACTAGAAATCACCTCAAAAGTACAATTTTAAGGTGGTTTCTGGTGATTTTTCGATAATTTCCTTTCATTTCCATGTATTCTCACAGAAAAATTCCTGAAAATAAGAAAAACTTGATGAAATTTCAATGAAAATGATGACAAAAATGGTGCCGCACTTTGCAAATAAGTCCCGCCAACAAACTGCAGGATTACTGTACTTTCAAATGTCCGTGAACAGTTTCTCCGACTACACCGTCGCTTTTCAGTAATTCTAACCTGAAATCGACGCATGAATCCTCTCAAAAGCCTGCTTCGCCTCATCAGTCGGCCGAATCTTGAATCCCACCACACTTCCAGATGGGAAATTGGTGAGCTCAATATACTCTCCACCATGCACCCTAAACATTGCACCCTGCTCCAGAGGCACATCCTCCCTAACTTCCAGCTCGAAATTCTCGAGCCCCACGAGCACCTCCTTGTTCTCCTCGCTCCACTGCTCTCCAGTTTGCACCAGTTTCAATTCAAATAGTGCTTTTTCCAAGACTCCGCCCACCGGAATGTGCTTCACATGTGCTCCGTGATTATAATGGCCGCTGAAGGCGGTGTGCGACACCACCACCACCGTCTCATGGGTGATGGGGTTGTGGCGGGTGATTCCGACGATGTCAGTGTTCATCTGGTCGACGAAGACTTGGGTGTAGCCGTGCTCGGCGAGCCATTGGTGCAGGGTGTTGAGCAGTTTTCGACCGGCGATGATTCCTTTGGAGGCGGAGACTTGGGAGGGGTCGGCCCAGGAGGCATAGGGGCGGGTTTCAAACACCACGTGAATCTGGAAAGGGTGAGATAGTGCACCAATTAGCGAGACGCAGGTTGGCAGACAGTCTGCGTCTCCTAGGATCGTGTACTCTCGCGTCTAGGTTACTGTAGAAAAATTGCAAGTTTTTTGTAGTTTGTAGCTTTAGTTTACCAAGATTTTCACGTTTTCCGACAACAATAAACTGAACTCCGGATTATAAGGGAAGTGTGTAATCTCAATGTATACCATAGATAGCTGAGAGCTCTCTGAGCACATTGGAATCAGATTTTGCAAAATGCTCTTGACAGAAGTCTAAAATATAGTGAAAAAATGCCATTTCATCGCTTTTCACAGTATTTTGGACTTCTGTCAGGTGCATTTTGCAAAATTTGATTCCACAAATGTGCTCAGAGAGCTTTCGGCTATCTATGGCATGAATTGAGATTGTACACTTCCCTTATAACACGGAATTGAGTTTATTGTTGTCGGAATACTTGAAAATCTTGAAAAACCAAAGCTACAAACTACAAAAAACTTGCAACTTTTCTACAGTAACAAAGCCGAGAGAGCACACCTCCTGCGTCCACTCCCAGGGAGCTCTCAACAACTAAAAGTATCATCCTATAAACTCACATGATCCCTAACCAGCTCATCATAACCCCGATTGCTGCCCACCGCACAGCTCGCCATCGCCACCATCGCCGCCGTCGGCAGAATATCAAACGCACTACGACTCCTAATCGGCGACGGATTATCATGACTCTGATCCAAAAAGAGCCCGTGAGCAATCGATTCAGGCGCCAATCGCACCGCCTTCTGCTTGAACGCCCCCACACAATCTCCTCCGTACCGATACACCAATCGCCCTTGCTCATGACTGTCGTGAGCCGACTGAGCCTCTCTGATCAGTGAAGAGATGCCCAGGCGGTTCACGAACATGTTGTCGGCGTACTCAGAGCCCGTGAACAGCTCCGCGAACACGTAGATGTCGGGTCGGATCTGTCGCGCTGATTGGAGCAACTTTTCTGCCACGTGGATGGGGGTGCCGTGTGCATTATCGATGCGGAGCCCGTGGAAGATGGTGGCACACTGTTGGGTGTACTCTTTCATGTACTGCCAGAGGAATGGAGAGTCTTCTTCTTTCTCGCCATAGTTTAGTTTGACAGAGTCTCCCCAGCAGACGAGCTCACGGCGGAGGTACACCTGGAAGTGGATTACTGTAGTTTGTAGCATTTTTCAAGTTATTGAGCAACGATAGGTAGCCGGGAGCTTTCTGAGCACAGTCAATGCTCCTGGGAGCCAAGATATGGTCACAAACTTTAAAATAATAGTGAAAAAGAGCATCTTTCGATCATTTTTCACTATTATTTTGGGAGCATTCCGCAAAATCTGTGCTCAGTGAGCTCTCACCTATGCTCCTGGACATTTCGCAGTTTTTGACCTATTTTGGCTCAATTTTCTCGGAGTTTTCAGTTTTCGATGTTTTTTCATAAATTACAACGAAAATATACGTTTTGAACATAATTATCGACTTTTTTTTCTAATTTAATGCACATTTTTCATCTCAAATCATGAGTTTCATTGAAATCCAAGCTTAATATGTCTGGATTTCAATGAAACTCATGATTTAAGATGAAAAATGTGCATTAAATTAGAAAAAAGTCGATAAAAGTATGCTCAAAACGTATATTTTCGCTGTAATTTATGAGAAAAACATCGAAAACCACGATAAAATTTACCGAAAACAAGCGAAAACAGGCAAAAAACAGGCCAAAAACAAACCAAAAACGACAATAAGAAACCATGCGCCTTTAAAATTACTGTACCTGCGACGACTTCAGAGCGAAATTATCAAGTGGATTGCTGCTCATCACCCATCCATTAAACGCCATAATCAACTTGGATTTCTCCGCATCAAACGCGAACTTTTCCTCATTCTCCCATCCCAAATCCGGCTCCAAATGCAAAAAGTAATCAGTAGTCAGAGGAGCTTCCGGACAAACGAGCCCTTTTTTCGGCCCGTGGCCAGCTTCTCTTTCATAAGAGATGTGTCCCATAACTGCTCTCAATCCTGCTAGAATCATTTCCCAGGATGCTCTGGCTGCGTCCAGGTTCTTCTGATGAAGAGCTGCTTCGAAGCTCTCGACGCACTTCTGAATGCGTTCAGGTTCTGAATTCGCGTCGCCACGCTGACGATTGAAGATTCGAAGGGACCTGTCAAAGTCGACGGTGTTTCCGAGTCTTCGATATTCTGGATCTTGAATTATTTCAACGTCTTCTCCGTCAAGTGGGTTGTCAGTGGGTCCTGATTGTTGGGAGAGAAGGAGGGCGAACAGCTTCACCATTGCCTGGAGGTCTACCTGAAGGAAATTGATGTATTAATGAGGAAACTTTCACATCAGTTGAGAAATTTCATTCTGATTTCAAAACTGTTTTCAGTTTCAGTCGAGTTATGAGCAAAGTTTGAAAATTGACGATTTTGCACTTTTTTCACTTTTTTCCACTTTTAGAGCGATTTTAGGTCATTTTAAAGGCTTCAAAGAGCTCCAAATGTTGCGAAACTCACATCTACACAATCCAATGGTTTTTGACCGTTTTTCTAAAAAATTCAATTGAAATTTTTGGAAAAACGGTCAATTGGATTGTGTAGATTGTGAGTTTCGCAACATTTGGAGCTCTCTGAAGCCTTTAAAATGACCTAAAAACCGCTCTAAAAGTGAAAAAAGTGAAAAAATCGTCAATTTTCAAACTTTGCTCATAACTCGGCTGAAACTGAAAATGAGCAAAATCGGAAAACAGAAAACAGTTTTGGAATCAGAATGAGCTCCAATACGGTCACAAAACTTCAAAATAACAGTGAAAAAAGTGCACTTTTTCATCATTTTTCGCTACTTTTGCTCTCCGGAGCATCTAAATGTGCTCACAAAGCTCTCTCCTATTCCTGATTACCTGATAAAACTCGTGTAGGTTCGCTTTGGGAAGCACCTCTGCTCTCAACACATACTCGATCGCATTCACATGATGGATATTCTCAACCACCTTTGGCACTCCCCGATGCTCCCACACCCCCTCCCCGACTTCTCTGCCGAACTGATGGTAGACCCTATCGATAACATAGGCAGGACGGAGATGCGGACTGTTCGAGCAGTTGTACGCCGACTCTGGATGCTCCTGAAGCCACGTGGCGTTTTTGGCGGCGTGGTTCCAGACGACGTCTTGCACTGTGAGCACTCCCCAGGTCTTCTCGAGCTCGGCCACCAGGTTCTGGACGTCGTGGAAGGTGTACTGGTGGTTGGCGGCGTGAATGGTGGAGATGATGTTGTGATGGTCTTTGAGAGAGTAGCTCGAGTTGGAGACACCGAGCTCGTGGATCGGAGTCAGGTGGATCATATTATACCCGGATTCCTTGGAAACTCGTAGTTTGTCCTTCCAGCCGCTGAGGTCGCCTAGCAGCTTTGTCAGGTAGGTTTGACACACCACCCCGTCTAATGGAAGCACCTTCCCATTGACTTGCAGCTCGGGGAGCACTAGAAAGTAGCCACTGCCGGAGGCATCTTCCGATTCGAACCAGTAACGGTAGCTGCCGGCGGTTTCGCACTTGACCTCGCAGTAAACCGCGAGATGGTCAGTGCCTGCCGACCAGGTCAATGGCTCCGGGCTCAGGGTGGTGAATACTTGCACGTTTTTGCCGAGGAGAGAGGAGCCTCTTTTGAAGCGGACTATCCAGCCTAAATCGTTCATATTGGCGGGAATTCAAAATAGAATTAAGTTTACCTTTTTCAATTTTCCGAATCACACTCTCCAGATGAGCTCCGTCCTCGAGAACAATGATTCTAACCTCGTCACCATTTTTTGACATATCTGAAATTTCTTAATTTTGATGAGAATTTTTTCTATTTTTTGGAGATTCAAATGAAAAGAGAACAAAAAGCAGAGTTTTTGCTAAAAAAAATTGAAAAAAAAATCTTCAAAATTGCAGAAAAAATCCGAAAAAATTCCAAAAAAAAAATGCAAAATTTTTCCGAAAATTTTACAAAAAACCGTATCAAACTTAAAGGCGCATACCAAAATCTACACTTTTTGCACTGATTTTCACATGCTCCTTTAAGAATTCTACAGTTTCCTACAGAAAACCAAGAAAAAAATACGATTTTCATCGGGTTAAACGATAAAAACGCACTGATAATGTTTGTGTTATCATGATGTCGGCCACGGGTAGCAATCGGAAAATAACAAACAACTTGTTTTAGATCGACTCAAGGTCGATGATGATATGGTTTTTGAAAGTTAAGAGGACAGAGGGGAATGATTTTTTGAAAACTTCTTCTCAAATAAAGAGTCTATTTTAATCGTTTGATCATATCGGTGTATGGTCTTTGAAAAATAGAGTATATTAATTTGAATATTTTCATAATTAAAAAGTTATTTTAAAAAAATAAGCACTGAAGAGCATAATCAGAGAGCAGTAAATGCTCTTTTTTATATACAAATCAAACAAAATTCAAAAAGAGATAACAAAACATCTAATAGAAAATAGATTTCCCCCGACGAAATCTCGCAAGCTTTTCAATATTTTCCAGGGTCCAAACGACGAAAAGCACAACCCATCACTTGGAACAACGTGACTTGCTTCAAAAACTGCTCTATCCCTCCCAATTTTCTCTCCCCTCCCTTCCTTCTTTTTTGCTCTTTTTTCCGGCTCCTCTCTTGCGCGTCAATTCTGATGCGAGGTCCGTAATGGGTGCGCGTGGTGATTGCACCGATTTGAACGTGATTTGATAACTTTTTTCGTGGTTTTTTGGCGATCGATTCTCGACGTTTTTTATTGATTTTTCGGTGATTTTTCGTGAAATTTTATTGATTTTTTGTTCGTTAAATCGATAAAATTATATATTTTAGTTGGAAAATCGTAAATTTCACATGTATTTCCGGGTTTTTGAGCTGGTTTCAAAATTTTGGAATTTTGTCAGATTTCAGGGCGAAAACCGGCTGAAAATTGTATAATTAATAGAGAAATAGGAGATTGGAATGACAGCGATATCGAATATGGTGGGTTTCTGGAAAAATATCAGAAAAAAGACGGAATTTTGAAGTAAAAATTGATTTTTTGAATAACTTTTTGTTTTCAATAGGTTTTTTGTCAAGTAATCTTCAATATTTCAACTTCTAATTACAAAAATGAGAAACTTCTTTCTCAAAAACCTCGAAAAATCAATAAAAACAGAATTCGCAGGCATCTTACAACATGAACGGAATGCAGCGGCCCTCGATGCCCAACGTGACGCTCACAATACAACCCTCCACTTCCCAAATGTCGATGACCACGCCCCGAATGCTGAATCACAGGTTCCAGCGGGATAATCACAACCCGATGCAGGATGTGATGGGCGACGGACCCGGACGACGTCTTCGGAAGAATGTGGCGAATGTGAGACGACATGTGGACTACGTCTCCACCGTCCTGAATCATTGCGAGGTGCTCTTCTGTGCTCATTTCCATTAACCATCAGTTTTAGAATCGATTGTGGCAGCATGGACGTCAACGGATCCTTCTGCAACCGGATATTCTGTATCAGCCGATGGCTCTTCCTGCGGATTCCACTCCTGATACTCCGGTGGATTGCATTCTGACAAAGTTCATCAGAACTGCGATGAATAAAGTCAAGTGCCCCGTTTATAGTGTTTGTGTCAGTGTTTTACAGCGTTATTGGAGAAATATAATGGAAAAGCTTAATTTTTGTAATTCTCCATCGATATTTATTGTGTATTCTGAATATTTAGAAGTCGTTCGTTGGGAACATTAACTTTTTTTAAAAGAAAATCACCTACTTTTCCGTCTAGAGCGCTGAAAAGCGTCTTTTCAAAAGTTAGCGACATTATAATATCCGGAGTTCAAGATGACGTTTGAATTCAGTATCATTCAGAAGCTGATGACCTGCCGAGTAGGAATCTGTTTTCAGAATTCTCTGGGAAGGTCTAGGGGCTGTCAAGTAATGTGTTTTTGGTTAGGCTTTGAAAATTTTCTATAAATTCGGTCACTGATAGTTTCGACGTCGCTGATTCTGAATCTGAAATCAGAATTTCTGTAATTGATCTCATTTTTGAGAAAAGATGTGTCAAAGCCATTTTCAGTGCTGTTTCCCTCCATGTTTTCACGTGCTTACGTGTCGACATTTTCGATAGTTACGAAATAGTGGAGAAAATAGCACTGAAAATGGCTTTGACACATCGTTTCTCAAAAATGAGATCAATTACAGAAATTCTGGCTTTAGATTCAAAATCAGCGACGTCGAAACTATCAGTGACCGAACTTATAGAAAATTCTCAAAGCCTAACCAAAAACACATCACTTGTGAAGTTTAGTGCTGAAATTTATGTCATTTTGCCATGCGAAATCACAATTTCAGCACTAAAATTTCAGACATGAATAGCTCAGCCCCTAGGCTTTCCTAGAGAATTCTGAAAACAGATTCTTACTCGCCACGTCATCAGCTTCTGAATCATATTGAATTCGAACGTCATCTAGAGTTCTGGTTATTCTAATGCCAATGATTTTTTGAGAAATTCAATTAGAATTGAAAAAGACTCAAAAAAGGTGATTTTCTTGAAAAACTATGAGTTTCAAAACCTGAAAATCATCCTTTTTTCTTCTTTTTCTACAATTTTCACAGAAAAAAATTTTAAAAAATCCCCAAAATCCACCAAAAATCTCCATTTTTCCAGTGGTCTCCAGAAGGAAAGCGACTCATCACCGGATGCCAAACTGGCGAATTCACACTGTGGAACGGCACCGCGTTCAACTTCGAAACGATTCTGCAGGTGATCCATCTCGTTTTTTCCCCTTCCTCTTTCCTGTTGAAAATTGAAATAAAGATTCACATCGCCTTCCATTTCGGTCGCTGTCAAATTGCCGGATTTGATGTGAATAAATCGTTTTTTCTTTTTTGTTGTTAATATTTGGAGTTTTGAGGGGGAAACAGGGATTCGGAGCAGTTTTTGGAGCATTTTTTCGAAAAATTAAGCAGAAATTTGAATTTTTCGAGTTTTTATCAAGATTTTACATTCTTTTTCATCAAATTACGTCATTTTTTATAATTTAGAACCAAAATTCTAAAGCTTTGAACATCAAAACCTTAACTATTACTGAAAACCCATCCAAATAATTGCAGGCTCACGACTCGGCGATTCGAGCTCTGAAATGGGCTTCAAATGAGCAATGGCTACTGTCAGCGGATCAGGGAGGATATGTCAAGTACTGGCAGCCGAACATGAACAATGCTCACATGTTCTGTGCTCATAAGGATGAGGCGATTAGGGGATTGGCGTGAGTTTTAAGAGAAGCTCATTTTGACACAAAGAGAAGTCATTGCTACCGTAATTCAGTAGTTTAAAGGAGCATTGACTGAATGAGTGCTACAGTAGTGGTTTAAAGGAGCGGACTAGCTCAGCTCGACACAGGGAGAAGTAATTGCTACCGTGATCGAGTAGTTTAGGGGTGAAAGCTAGATTTTGAAATGAAAATTTGAAGATTTTTATATCAATCGCTACAGAATTATATGCTTATCAGGACTACTGTACCCTTTTTCATGAAAATAGTTTTTGAGCAAGTTATGAGCTTTTTTTATTGCTCAATACTTGCTCAAATACGATTTTCAATGAAAAATGGGTACTGTCAGCACACAATTATAAATATCTCCATTTATTACGCTATTTCCAAATGTATGATGATTTTTACATAAATCGACTTCATGACTGCAGATCGTACATCATTTTTCATGGAAATCAGTTTTGAGCAAGTTATTGAGGCTCAAAGTGCTCAAAATGGGCGGAGCGTTGATTGGTCAATGATGACTTGGAAATTCCGAAATTGGTTCACTGAAAACTGTGTATTTTGTAGTTTACGTGAGCCAATTTCAGAATTTTCACGTCATCATTGACCAATCAACGCTCCCATCCATTTTGTGCACTTTGAGCCCTTATAACTTGCTCAGAACTGATTTTTATGAAAAATGATGTAGGATCTGCAGCCACGAATTCGATAAAAATCTTCATAATTTTGGAAATAGCAACATGAACGCTCTCTCGTAGAAAAGGGTGCATGAGAAAGAGAGAGAAAATGAGACACCCAGTTACTGTATCTTCCAGTTTCGCCCCCACCGACGTGAAATTCGCGACGGCTTCTGATGACGGAACCGCCCGCGTCTGGGACTTTGCTCGCTACTCGGAAGAACGTGTGCTCCGCGGCCACGGAGCAGAAGTGCGGTGCATCGATTGGCATCCGACGAAGGGACTCGTGGTGACTGGCTCCAGGGACACCCAGCAACCCGTCAAGATTTGGGATCCCAAGACGGGGTCTTGTTTGGCCACTCTTCAGGTACTTTTTTGGAGCATTTTGGAGCTCAATTCAGAGTTTTAGCTGTTTTTTGTGGATTTTTACAAGTTTTTTCATTGAAAATGATGAGTTTTACCGTTTGAACCTCGAAAATCCATATTCAGTGCTTACGGACTTTTGAAGCTACAGTAACCCATTCAGGAGCACAAATCGAGTGTGATGGCTGTGGAATTCAATAAAAACGGAAACTGGTTGTTAACTGGTGGAAGAGATCATCTCGTCAAAATGTACGACATCCGAATGATGAAAGAAGTCCGGACTTATCGAGCTCATAAGAAGGAGGTCATTTGTGAGTTTTTGGGCTCTTTTTGAGCACTTCTTTGCTCTTTTTTGCTCTTTTGCTCCTTTTAAGATCTTTTTATCCCTCAAACTCCTTTTCCAGCTCTCGCGTGGCACCCGATCCACGAGGGGCTCTTCGTCTCGGGCGGCGGCGACGGCTCGATCGTCTACTGGATGGTGGACAACGAGAAAGAAGTGGGGCTCCTGGAGCACGCGCACGACCAAGCGATCTGGTCGATGAAGTGGCACCCGCTGGGACACATCCTCGCCACCGGCTCCAACGACAACAACACCAAGTTCTGGGCGAGAAATCGGCCGGGCGATACGGCCGAGGATATTTTCGGACTGTCGAACACCACGATGATCGGACATTTGGATAAGGAGAGAGAGCCAAGGATGGCGCCGGTGAAGCCGGTGGTGGAGGAGTGGAACGATGTGGGCAGAGTAGGAGAGTGTGTTATTCCGGGTGAGAAAAAAAAATGAGCACTCTCTCGTGGGGGAGAGTGGAAGAGAAAGAAAAGTATGAAGATTTTAACATAGATCGACTTTGTGGCTCCGGATCGTACATTATTTTTCATAAAAATCAGTTTTGAGCAAGTTACAGGGCTCAAAGTGCACAAAATGGGCGGAGCGTTGATTGGTCAATGATGACGTGGAAATTCTGAAATTGGTTCGCGTAAACTACAAAATACATAGTTTTCAGTGTGCAGAATATAAATTGGTTCACGTATTTTTATTCTGTACACTGAAAACTGTGCTTTTTGTAGTTTACGTGAACCAATTTCGGAATTTCCACGTCATCATCGACCTATCAACGCTCCGCCCATTTTGTGCACTTTGAGCCCAAATAACTTGCTCAAAACTGATTTTCATGAAAAATGATGTCGATCTATGTAAAAATCTTTATACTTTTGGAATTAGCAGAATGAGCACTCTCTCGTGGAGGAGGGTGCATGAGAAAGAGAGAGACATAGACAGATTTCTCTCTCTCTCCCACCCTCCGCGACGAGAGAGCATTTCAAACAATACCCAGTTCCAGGCCTCGGCTTCGACGATGAGCTCCAACAACTTCTATCCCGCGACGTGAACGTCTCCACCGATTCCATGCTCCTCGTGCCAGATGACCTCACTCGACAGACAGTGGCTCCGCAGATCGGAGCCAAACGAACTCTCATCAAGCAGCCCCCTGCGAAACGAGCTCAGAGACAGTTTGAGAGAATGTGGAATAACTCGAAAGGAGTGGGCGGAGCCACCGATGAGGCTTTTATGATGAGCGGAGGAATGAGAGATGAAGAAATGGGCGGAGCTCCCTATCTCCCACCACCTTCCAAGTCGTTCTTGGGACCGCCCACCACTGGCGGCTCACTGCTGGGACCGAGCCGCGCGCCACCACCAGCTGCACCACAACCTGCACCACCACCACCACCACAAGCACCTCAAGAGTTTCATGCAGTGCCGCCACCATCGGGTCCTTGGAGAGGTGGTGGAGCCGGAGCTCAGGGGCAGTTCAGAGGAGCTCCATGGCGGCCGGGGCAGCCTGCACCAAGAGCTGCACCATCTGGTGATGTGGATTATCGGGCGGCGCCGCCAAGTGGTGACGTGGATATGAGGGTGACGCAGGGTGCAACTGCTGACTCGTGGAGGGCGCCACCGCCGCCAATGCAGATGCAGAGAAGGCCGCCGCCAAGGGTGAGTTCGCCAAATTGTGCACCAAATGATGTCGATTTCAGTCGGATCAACTGAGCCCCACACCAACGACGACACCATGGCAACAACCGCCACCACATCAGCCACCATTCGATGGTGCAACTGCTCCGGGTGGAGGACCCATGCGACGCCCCCCTCCACCAATGGGAAGAGGCCGGGGGCAGAATGATCGGCAGCCTTATTGATTTTTTTTTAATTTTTGAATTTAAGAAATTTAAGACTTTTTCCTACAATTTCCATCTGATTCTCGTGATTTTCTCCCCCTGCTCTTTTCAGTAATTTTATTTTTTGATGTTTTTTTGTGATTTTTTCCTAAATTTTCCATTTTCACCCAGTTTCTCCTTTTTTTCACAATTCCTTGGGATTCCCTTTTAAACCATGTTCTTCCTAATATTTTCCATTTTACACCAATATTTTTTCGCCGAATAAAATTGATTTTTAACAATTTTAGGGGAATTTTGACGAAAATTGGAAAAAATTGAATGGAAAAATTGCTGCAAATCGACCATGATTTAAAGGCGCATACAATTTTTCCATTGTGGGTCTCGACACGAAGTTACAGAATTGTCGGCGCGAAATTTTTTATTTCCAGTGTTGTTTTTGTGATGTTTTTTTTTTGAAATTCTGAAAAATCTTCGCTTTTTAATGTTTTTTCAAAAATTTTTGTTTTTTCGCCAATATCGATCGATCGAAAGTTGTACTGTTCATCCAAGAAATCACACAAGCGCGCTCCATTGACAAAAAGGGCGGCAATTCAAATTTTGTTCAGGTTTTCAATGAAAAACTCGATTTTTGTCCGATTTCACTCATTTAATTCACTTTTTCCAGGAAAAGAATGACTGATTGATCGATTTTCACTGTTTTCAACTCAACTTGTCAGTTTTGATCGCCAATATCGATTTTCTGATCGGCAACTTGGTTTCTACCGTTTTTTTCGATAGTTTTATCAAATTTCATGAGTTTTATAGATTTTCTCTCGAAAATTTGCTCAGATTCGCATAAAATGGATGAAATAGTCATGATAAAGTTATCGAAATAGGAATTTATTGGAAAAGTATCGAAAAAACGGTAAAAACCAAGTTGCTGATAAAAAAATTAACATTAGTCGAAAAAAAACTGACAAATTGAGTGGAAAACAGTGAACTTACCAAAAAAATCGATCAATAAGTCATTCTTTTCCTGGAAAAAGTGAATAAAATCAGTGAAATCGACCAAAAACTCGAAATTTTCATGGAAAATCTGAACAAAATTTGAATTGCCGCCTCTTTTGTCAATGGAGCACGTTTGTGTGATTTCTTAGATGAACAGCAGGTCCAAACACCATAAAAGTGCAATCCTTCCCGCCTTCCCAGCACCGTCTCGCCGTCTGCGTCTCTCCTGCCTCTCTCCTCCCCGTCTCTATTCGATTTTCGCCTCTCTCTCCGCAATCCTCCACTTGAGCTCTCTATTTTCGTCTTTTTTGCAGGGGAAAACTATTTTTAAACCTTTTATACTTTTATTTCTATTAAAAATTGTAAAAATTATTAATTTTCCAGCCAATGCCTCGTCCGAAATTGAAGAATCGCGGCGGGCCGACGATAGCCGATGAGCTGCCGCTGTGGGAGTTTATTTATGAGTGAGTTTTCACGAAAAACTTTAAAAAATTACATGAAAATAATGATTTTACAGGCAAATCTGCGTCGAAGAAGCTTTCGAAGACGTCGACGCCCCACTATTTCAAGCCTTTATCGAAAAAACGCAGTCCAAATTCACAGTGGAGCAGCTCAGCGAATTGTAAGTGAGAATTGATCGATAAAGCAAGAAATTCACCTTTTCAGCTACACAAAGCTCATGGAGCCGGGGCTCTACAAGACCGAGCTCGCCAACGAGAAGATTCTGGCGCTCTACAAGGCGCTGGAGCTCGAGATTTCGCCGCACGTGGAGCACATGCTCGAGATGAGATGTGGGGCGGGGCTCCGGGTGGATACGGACCGCGTGCTCATCCATTATACGTTTTTCTCGGCGCCAAAGCAAGCGAGCCGAAAGCCAGAGCCGGAGGAGCCGAAGCAGAAGGAGCCGGAGCCCGAGGCAGCTCCAGCTCCACCCGACGGCGACCGCACGCTCCCCTCCGACGTCACCATCGACGCGGACTTTGACCGGCTCATCTGGAAGTACCTCGTCGAGAACTTTGCCACGCTCACCGCCAAAAAGCTGCTCTCCGTGGAGTTCTGGCAGGAGATGCTCGACAAGCTGAAGATGCCCATCAAGTCGCCGTACATTGTGCTCCGCCACGTCGAGTCGAGCCTGCTGAAGAAGCTGTGGAAACTGCAGCACGGCACCGATGTGGTGGTGAAGATGCGGCTGCTCAAGGATCTGCTGCTCCCGCTGACCGCCGCGCAACGACAGTGGCTTCTCGATAATCAGCGAGTGGAGGTGAAGATCACCGAGCACGGATATGTGGGCAGTTGGCGGATCGTTGAGCCGGAGCCGGAACTTCCCCAGAGAAACATTGCCACGTGGACGCCGAGGAAGCGGGTGGAAGAGGTCGAGGAGCCGGACTACGAGCTCTTTGTCAGAAGAGGTGGCAGTAGTAGCTCGAGAGCCACCAATGTGAGAGGTCAATCAGCCGCCTCAAACCGAGCTTCACAGCAGAGAGTTCCGAAGATCGAAGAGGACGACGAGGATATGACGATGACGTCGTCGATGTTCCGGAAGACGGACCGACGCATTCCGTTCACGGCGGCCGACGATCTCCATGCGTGGAGGTTCATTCTCCAGAAGATGTACGATCCGCGGACGAAGAAGCTGAATGCCGAGATGGTGCAGCCGAAGGGAAACCGATTCTGGGATGAGTACATTCGGGTGCATAAGTCGCCAAAGACGAGCACCAATTGGGCGTCACAGTAAGCTTCCTTATCTTTATCATAATGATATATAAGATTTTGGGCGAAGTTCTAGTAGAAACCATCATCGGAACCGCAGCCGTTTTTGACCTATTTTGGCTCAATTTTCTCGAGATTTTCAGTTTTCAATGTTTTTTTTCATAAATTACAAAAAAAAATACGTTTTGAACATGATTTTATCGATTTTTCTCTAATTTTATGCACATTTTCCATCTCAGATACCTTTTATCTTGAAAAAAGTATCTGATGTGAAAAATGTGAATTAAATTAGAAAAAAAGTCGATAAAATTATGTTCAAAATGTCTATTTCTGCTGTAATTTATGAAAAATCATCGAAAACTGAAAATCCCGAGAAAATTGAGCCAAAATAGGTCAAAAACGGCTAAGCCACGCCCACTATCCTAAAAACAATCTCAAATGCTCATTCTATAATTTTCAGCTTCCGCAAAAAGATGTGCTCCACGCTGCACGAGATGAAGCTCACCAGAGAGACGAAACTGATGCTCTACACTCATCTCGGCATCCCAATCAGTCAGGACGTTCTCGGAATGTACGTTTCTCAACAATTTCTGAAAGTTTCTCTTACAAATCCCTTATCATTACAGCCTCGAAGCCGAGTGCTCTGCGAAAATGAAGCTGTCGCGAGAAGGACGTCTCCTCAGCTGGCGCTTCAAGTCCGGCGGCAATCGAGAAAGGACCATCGACACGGAGCCGCTCGTCAACGACGACGAGGAGACCGACGGCGAGTCGATCGGAGCCGCCGTGCCCAATGAGGAGCTCAAGGGAGCCGAGGATCCGACGACGTCTTCTGGACAGAAGAAGCGGGGCAATAGGGAGGAGAACGACGAGATGCCGACGGTGAAGAAGCGGAAGGAGAGGAGAAGAGAAGAAGGCGTCGAGGAGGAAGAAGAGGTGGTCGGGAAAAGGAAGAGGAAGAAGAGACTCGAGCAGCCGGAGGAGGAGATCAGCTTCGAGCTCCAGAATGGCTCTCCGGAAAAGTCGAGGTGATTCTGAAGTTTTGAAGCGATTTGAACTGGTTATTCACTGAAAATAAGAGAAATTTCACTAAAACCTAATTTTCCGGGTTACTGTACTTTGAAAAGTGTGCATACACCGAAACAATTTTTTTTCCACCAAAAAACCTGGTTTTCTGGGTTACTGTACTTTGAAAAGTGTGCATACACCGAAAAAAACAATTTTCAACAGTAAAACATCATTTCCCGGGTTACTGTACCTTTAAATGTGTGCTTTCACCAAAATCATCAATTTTCCACCATAAAACCTGATTTTCCGGGTTACTGTACTTTTAGAAAGTGTGCATACACCAAAAGAGATAATTTTCCACCAAAAAATCTCGTTTTCTGGATTACTGTACTTTTAAAAACGTGCATACACCGAAATCATCAATTTACAAGCGCAACACCTCAATTTCTGGGTTACTGTACTTTTAAAAACGTTCAAACACCAAACTCATCAATTTTCCACAGCAAAACCTCATTTTCCGGGTTACTGTACTTTGAAAAGTGTGCATTTACTAAAAGGGATAATTTTCCACCATAAAACCTCATTTTTCCGGGTTACTGTACCTTCAAATGTGTGCAAACACTGCTTTTGCAGACATGAGTCTAGCACCCCACAACCACGACCTGACCTCGTCCAGCCAAAAGAAGAAGTGTCGCTTCGTGCCGTCACGTCCCCGAAAACACCGAAAACTGCTCCGCGAGCTCCAGAACGACGTCAGAAGGCAGATGTGGTTGTTGTCGAACGGATTCCCGAGCCTCTTCCACCACCAGTAGCGGCTCCGGCTCAAGAAGTCGTTGAGGAAAACAATATTGAAGAGAGCTCCGAGATGAGCCAGATAAACAATGGATTCATTGAGCCCGGCGCCGGCTCCGTCGTCGACGACGATGATGACGATATTCAGGAGATCGAGCAGGAGATGTGAGCATTTTTCTCACTTTTCAACGAAGAAATGAAGAAATTGAAATGGTTTTTTCTTTCAGTGAGCTCCCATTCGACTTGGACCGAATGGATGGAGCCTTCATGAGCCCGTACGACATGCTCATGGTGGTTAAAAACGGAATGCAGGACGAAGGAGACGCTGCTCACGGCGTCGTCACTCAAGCTCTTCACATCGCATTCGGAAAGGTTGAGCAGGAGGTGAGATTTAAGGATTACTGTAGTTTGCAAGTCCGCAAACACTTTTTCTTAAGAAATTTGACATTTTTATGGATTACTGTAGTTTGACATGTCCGCAAACACTTTTTCCATTTGAAATTGACATTTTCATGGATTACTGTAGCTTGAAATGTCCGCAAACACTTTCCCCTCCAAAACTCGCATTTTTATAGATTACTGTAGCTTGACATGTCCGCAAACACTTTTTCCATTTGAAATTGACACTTTTATGAATTACTGTAGCTTGACATGTCCGCAAACACTTTTTCCTTTTAAAACTGGCATTTTTATTGGTTACTGTAGCTCTGAAGTTCTGCAAACATCCCAGCACAATTTCCAAAGGATTACTGTAGTTCTGAAAGTGTGCAACCACCAAACATCCATTTTTTCCAGAAATGCTCAATGGAAAGTGTCGCCCGCCACCAAATAACCGAAGTGATCACAGGCCACGCCCACCCGACCCACCATGACCATCTGATGGGCCATCAGCTCCAACTGATTGACAAAACCACCCAATTCTGCGAAAATCCCTCCGTTTTCCGTGAACGAATGAGCCAGATCAAAACGAATTTGGCGCGAAAAGTGGAGAGAATGCGAGTGAGCTGTGCTCTTCCTGATCAATAAATTTTCACTTTTTTTTTTATAACTACACTTTTTCTTAACGTTTTTTGTATCTATTGTGAGCTTTTTACTGAAAAATAATCAACTTGCATTCCGACTTCTTTCAATTTTCACTGAGATTTCCATTATTTGTTGCCAAATGTTAACGTCTTCTCACAGAATTGTCTTTTTTCTCTACTGCTCTGCCATTTACGACTGTTAAATGAATCTTTTTCAATCTTTTTGTTGTGAAAACTGATTTTTCGAATTTTTTTCAGACTTTTCTATCTGAAAATTGGAGATTTTCACCCATTTTCTCATCAAAAACATCATTTTTCACCAGGGCGGCCGATCGATAATTGCCAGGGAGGTCGCGGCCTAGTTTTCGCACACTGCGTTTTCTAGTCCCTCGGCGACAGTTTTCGATTGATCTTCGCCATTTTTTGCGGGTTTTTCACGTTTTTCATTCGGAAATGATCGATTTTCACCTATTTTTCATGAATTTTTATTGGAAATCACAAAAATTACAATATTCTCCAGACAAAATGAGCAATTACTTGGATGAATGCGAAGAGGTCGCCATGTATGAAGACGACGATTTTCTGGAGAATACGAGCAGTTTTGGGAGGATAAATGAGGAGAAACCGGCCGAGTAGGAAGAAAATTGAATTTAATCATTAAAAATGTGCACTTTTTCAGTCTTCTCACTCGACCGCCATGGAGGAAGCGTCAAAATAGGTTTTTTGGAAAAAAAATTGAAAAAATTGATAAATTGAGAAATTTACAGCGAAATTCAAAAGCCGTATCAATCCGCACCGACTTATAAGGATTTTCAGCCTGTGTAAGTGCGCTCTAATGCGAATTTTTGCATTTTGAATGGATTTTCACTGGATTTTCAATGTTTTTCATGAATAATCGCAAAAAAATATGTTTTGATCATAATTTTGTCGATTTTTTCTGATTTTTGCACATTTCTCACCTCAGATACCTTTTATTTTGAAAAAATCATGAATTTCATGAAAAAATACACATTTTAAGCTTGATTGACGATAAAAAGCATGAAAAATATACTCTGATATATTTTTCATGCTTTTATCAAGCTTTAAATGTGTGAATTTTCATAAAATTCATGATTTTTTCAAAATAACAGGTTTCTGACATGAAAAATGTGCAAAAATCAGAAAAAATCGATAAAATCATGCTCAATACGTATATTTTTGCTATTATTTTTGAAAAACTTTGAAAAACCAATGAAAATCATGTCAAAATTAAGCCGAAACCTCGCTCCATCGCCAATTTTCAGAAAAATCGCAAAAACTGGCTCTTCTCGATTCAAAGAAGTCCACCAGTACCTGACAGCCCTTCCAGAAGCATCTGGTCAGTGCTCTTCGAGCAGCTACGAGCCACCAGAGGAAGATTATCAACCGGCAACTTCTGTGTATGTTGCAAATGTGCTCTACTGCTAAATTTTGAAAAATTCCAATTTTCAGACAATTCCGAGCCCCTCAAGTCCCCAAAAAACGAGTTTCCGCTGTAAAACCTCGAGAATATTCGCGAGAAACTGCAGAATCTCATTTGAATGGATTGAATGGAATGAAAGAAGTGAAACGGGAAACATTTTCACTGGATGATATCAAAAAAGAAGTGGAGGAAGAGGAGGAGGATAGGTTTGTTCGGCTTTGGCTCATTTTGGCTCAATTTTCTCGGGATTTTCAGTTTTCGATGTTTTTTTTCATAAATTACAGCCAAAATATTCGTTTTGAGCATAATTGAAGATATTTTATCGATTTTTTCTAATTTAATGCACATTTTTCATCCCACCTACCTTAATCATGAGTTTCATTAAAATCCAGACATACTAAGCCTGAATTTCAATGAAAATCATGATTTGAGATGAAAAATGTGCATTAAATTCGAAAAAAATCGATAAAATACCTTCAATTATGCTCAAAACGTATATTTTTGGTGTAATTTATGAAAAAAACATTGAAAACTGAAATCCCTGAGAAAATTGAGCCAAAATGAGCCAAAATCCATTTTTTTCCAGTTTACCATGGAAAATCGAGCAACTTTTTACGAATATGGAGTTGAAAATCGACGATTTAGTGGAGAAACTGAAAGCCGTGAGCGCCAAAATGAGCCACGAGGAGAAGGTGGAATTTATGAAGAAATTTGAGGTTGGAAAGGTCTCATAATTATACGTTATGCTTTATTTTTCCACAGAATATGCTCCAAATCTGTGATCCGGACAAGCCGAAACCAGCTTCAGAGAGACCGGCTCGAGATCGACGACTTCCCAAATGGCTCAAGGATGATTCGTTTTTGTATTAATGTTCCCTTTTTCTTCTTTTTTAGCTCTTTTTTCTCATTTTTATATCAATTTTTGTTAAATCTTGCAAGAAAATTGCAGTTTTACCCCAATCAATAAACCACTCCCTTCATGTCCCTTTAAAATTCCTACCGTAGTGAATGCCGGTAAAATTTTATTTTTGAACCGGGGGCCGTTCGACTGGAGCGTCGTCAGTGCGCCCTTTTTAGCGATGCAATTTCTTCCGATTTTCTTTCAAATTTAGTTGCATTTTCAACCTAATTTCTCAAATTTTTCAACATTTTTCACATTAGAAGTTAAGAAAACAGTTGAAAGTTATTGATTTTCATCGAAAAACCAGAAAATTTTCACCGGAAATCAGAGAAATTGAACGTTTTCGAAAGGTAGTTGCGAAATCCATTTTTTGTGTTATTTTCTGAAAAAGAATATACTTTTTAAACTGTTTTCTTGATTCTCATTGATTATTTGCAGATTTCAATTGGAGAAAGCGCAAAACTTTGCGTAAAATATCGATTTGCGACCTAAATTGACATTTTCAGTTTTTTCTCCCTCCGGAGCTGTATGCTGACGGATCGATAATGGCTTTTCAACCAGACGCACATGAATTAAATCAGGTTTGTCTGAAAATGCTGAAAAATAAGGGAACGCAGGTTTCACACTGAAAAAGCCAATTAACATAGAAAAAGAGGCGTCTAGTTCAAAATTTTGAACTTGAACTTCAAATACAAAGATACTGATACCGTTTCCAGGTAATCCAACTCCTCCAACACTCGCACTCCACAGACCGCGATGTGCAGCGTTCGGTTCAACAGCAATTAGTGCAGCTCAATGAGCACCAGCAGTTTTGTTGCTATTTGGTGTAGGTTTTATGATGTCTGGAGCATAATTTCAATGATTTCGACGAAATTCCGATTAAAATAGATGGAAAGTGCTAAAAACAATATTTTTTCCAATCCAAAACTATTTTCTCTTGTAAAAGCAGAACCTCATAAAAGGGGGTGTGTGCTATTTCCAAAAGTATGAAAATTTTTACATAGATCTACTTCGTGGCAGCGGATCTTACATCATTTTTCATGAAAATCAGTTTTGAGCAAGTTATTCGGGCTCAAAGTGCACAAAATGGGCGGGATCAGTGTTGATAGGTATTTGAACCTTGATGACGTGAAGATTCTGAAATTGGCTCACGTAAACTACAAAAAGCACAGTTTTCAGTGTACAGAAGAGAAATACGTGAACCAATTTCTATTCTGTACACTGAAAAGTGTGCATTTTGTAGTCTACGTGAACCAACTTCAGAGTTTCCACGTCATCATTGACCAATCAACGCTCCGCCCATTTTGTGCACTTTGAGCCCCGATAACTTGCTCAAAACTGATTTTTTTTATGAAAAATGATGTACGATACGCAGCCACGAAGTCGATCTATGTAAAAATCTTCATATTTTTGGAAATAGCCGAAGGAGCTTGAAATAAGGCTGAAATATAGATCCGAGATCTTTCAAAACAGCAAAAAAATGTGCATTTTGAGAGTTTTTTTTGTAGTTTTGAAAAAAAAACTCAATTTTTCCACAATTTGTTCAATTTTTATAGTTTTGAAGCATCAAAAACTGTGAAAAAATAGCTGGCCTAACTTTCTCACCTGGACGATTTCCTCTTCCCCTTCAGATACATCCTCTCGGAAATGAAGCAGCAGATCGACGCAACCTCCCGTTCCCTAGCAGGCCTCTTGCTCAAAAACAACATCCGAGCCAAATGGAACAAGTATCCAACAGACGTGAAGTTCTTCGTCCGCACCACGTGCCTCAAATCCATCGGCGACCAGGAGCCCCTGATCCGAGCCACCGTCGGCATCATCGTCACCACCATCGTGATGGAGGAGAACATGTGCGACTGGCCCGACCTCCTCAACACCCTCCAGACACTTCTGATGCAGCCCGACGAGCTGCTCCAGGAGGGAGCTCTCGGAGCACTGCAGAAGGTGTTCGAGGACTCGGCGGATCGGTACGAGTCGGAAATGCTCCGACCTATCATGCCAACCTTGCTCATTTTTTATGATCATCACCTGGCGAAAATGCGCGCGTTGGCTATGAACTGTGTGAATTGCATACTGATGGTGAATAATGATCCCATTGATTTTGCCGTTGATCAGTTCTTGGTGTCGCTTTTTGCGAGGCACAATGATGAGGATGAGGAGGTGCAGAAACAGTTGTGCAGGTAGAATAAGTCGAGACTACAAACTACAATGAGCACAAAGGGGTCAATGAGCAAGTTTGAGCACACTGAGCACTGTTTTATGTGAAATTTAAAGATGCTGACAGCTAATTTTTGCAAATATGGAGATATTTATACCAATGAACTCTGAATTTCATGGAGATCACGTCTTCAGAACGTTATTTACAAGTAAATGTTAGAAAGACCTTGAAAATTTTCTAGAAATTTGGACACTGATAGTTTTGACGTCGCTGATTCGCTGATTCTCTGATTCTGAATCTGAATTTGAAGTCAGAATTTCTCTCATTTTCGAGACAAGATCCGTTTTCAGTACTATTTTCTCTACGAATTCGTGAAAAAATAGAGGGAAATAGTACTGAAAACCGCTTCTTTTCTTAAAAATGAAAAATGAGAGAAATTCTGACGTCAGACTCAGATTCAGAATCATCAGAATTAGAGAATCAGTGACGTCAAAACTATCAATGACAAAATTTCTGGAAAATTCTCAAAGCTTTTCTAAAAACATTTACTTTTAAATAAAGTTCTGAAGACGTGATCTCTACGAAATTCAGCGTCGATTGGTATAAATATCTCCATATTTACAGAAATCAGTTATCAGCATCTTCAAATCTCTCATGAAACAGTGCTCAGTTTGCTCAAACTTGCTCATTGAGCCCTTTTTCATAGGCTCATTGTAGTTTGTAGTTACTTGCTCCTCCACCGAGCACATTTCCCAACTTTAGATCACTAACCTTGCTGCTCGACACGCATATCGATAAAATGATGCCCCACCTTCCCAACGTCATCGAGTACATCATCAAGAAGACGCAAGACGGCAACGAGTCGATCGCCCTGGAGGCGTGCGAATTCTGGCTCTCGATCGCCGAGAACAACGAGATATGCAAAACGATGGTGCTCCCCCACCTCGACAAGCTTATTCCGGTGCTCTTGGGCTCCATGCGCTATTCGGAAGCGGATCCCGCGTTGAAGGCGAATGATGAGGTAATGAGCACAAATTACAGAGCAAGAGACATTTTATAGTAGTTTTTAAAGTAATAAATAGAGCAACTGACAATGAGCTCAAAAAAGAGCACATAGTTATAAATGCTCATTTCAGGACAGCTCAGTACCCGACCGAGAAGAAGACATCAAACCGCGCTTTCACAAAGCGAAACAACACATGGGAATGATAGATTCAGATGAGGAAGAAGACGACGACGACGACGATTCTGGAGGCGACTGGAACATCCGACGGTGCTCGGCGGCGTCGCTAGACGTGCTCGCCTCCATCTTTGGCAAAGACCTGCTCGACAAACTGTTCCCGCTGCTCAAGGACACGTTGACCAGCGACAACTGGCTCGTAAAAGAGTCGGGCATTCTGGCTCTCGGAGCCATCGCCGAGGGGTGTATGGATGGGGTTGTGCCGCATCTGGGAGAGTTGATACCGTTCATGACTATGATGATGTTCGACAAGAAGCCGTTGGTGAGGTCGATCACCTGCTGGACGATATCCAGATATAGCTCGCACATTGTTTCTGATGAGAACTTTAGGCAGCTATTCTTCAGGGATGTGCTTGGAAAGGTTTGTACAGATTACTGTTCTTGATGTTTCAAAACTATGAAAATTGAGAAATTTGTGGAAAAATGAGTTAAAATTGCAAAAACTAGATGAAAAACTCTCAAAATACACTATTTTTGCTGTTTCGAAGGATCACGGATCTATATTTCAGCCTTATTTCAAGCTCTTTCCACTATATCCAAAAATGTGAAGAATTTTACATAGATCGACTTTGTGGCTGCGGATCGAACATTATTTTTCATGAAAATCAGTTTTGAGCAAGTTATTAGAGCTCAAAGTGCGGCAAAATGGGCATATTTGGTCAATTTGTCCATTTGACCCCTGATGACGTAGAAATTCTGAACTTGGAAATACGTAAACTACAAAATGCACAGTTTTCAGTGTACAGAAAAGAAATTGGTTCACGTATTTCTTTTCAGTACACTGAAAAGTGTGCATTTTGTAGTCTATGTAAGCCAATTTCGGAATTTTCACGTCATTAGGCAAATTGACCAATCAACGCTCCGCCCATTTTGCGCACTTTGAGCCCTTATAACTTGCTCAAAACTGATTTTCATGAAAAATGATGTACGATCCGCAGCCACGAAGTCGATCTATGTAAAAATATTCATATCTTTGGAAATAGCGGTAGGAGCTTGAAAGAAGGCTGAAATATAGATCCGAGATCCTTCGAAACAGCAAAAATTGTGCATTTTTGAGAGTTTTTCATCTAGTTTTTGCACTTTGAACTTTTCCACAAATTTTTCTTCATATCTTTGAAAATGAGCAACCCATGATTCCAGCTCCTTCTGTGCTCACTAGACGGCAACAAAAAAGTGCAAGAAGCCGCGTGCTCCGCGTTCGCCACCCTCGAAGAAGAAGCCGGCGAGCAGCTGATTCCGTTCCTCGGCGAGATCCTCCAGCAGCTGGTGAAGGCGTTCCAGTGCTACCAGGCGAAGAACCTGCTCATCCTGTACGACGCCATTGGCACACTGGCCAACTCGGTCGGCGAGGCGCTCAGCGAGCCGCAACACGTGAGCATCCTCATGCCGCCGCTCATGTCCAAGTGGGAGCGGCTCACCGATGAGGACAAGGAGCTGTTCCCGCTGCTCGAGTGCATCTCGGCGATTGTGTCGGCCATTGGGCACGCGTTTATTCCGTATTGTCAGCCTGTGTTTGCGAGGTGTTGTCTGCTCATTGAGAAGTGCGTGCGGCAGAATCAGCAGCATATTATGGCTCCGGAGCAGGTAGGATTTGTTGGATTTGACTCCAGGGCATTTTGCAGCGGTTTTTAACCTATTTTGGCTCAATTTTCTTTGGGTTTTCAGTTTTCAACTCCATATTCGTAAAAAGTTGCTCGATTTCCCATGACAATCTGAAAAATTATGGTTTTTGGCTCAATTTTCTTAGATTTTCAGTTTTCGATGTTTTTTTTTCATAAATTACAGGGAAAATATACGTTTTCAACATAATTATCGACTTTTTTTCTAATTTAATGCACATTTTTCATATCAGATACCTTAATTATGATTTTCATTTAAATTCACACATATTAAGCTTGATGACCATAGTCAGCGTGTATTTTTCATGTTTTCTATAATCATCAAGCTTAATAAGTCTGGATTTCAATGAAACTCATGATTAAGGTATCTGAGATGAAAAATGTGCATTAAATTGGAAAAAACGTCGATAACTATGTTCAAATCGTATATTTTTGTTGTAATTTATGAAAAAAAACATCGAAAACTGAAAATCCCGAGAAAATTAAGCCAAAATAGGTCAAAAACGGCTAAACTCCGCCCACTTTGACATTTTAGAGAGCAATTCGCAGCTCCACGAGCAGAAAAATACCAAAATTTCCAGGTGGAAGCAGCGGAAACCGACTTTATCATCGTCGCCCTCGACCTGCTCTCAGGGCTCGCCGAGTCCCTCCCAGAGCACATGGACCAACTAGTCGGCAACTCGCGGCTCGTCGAGCTCATGCTCTTCTGTGCCATGGACCAGACGACAGATGTGCGACAGTCGTGTTTTGCTCTTCTCGGAGACCTGACGAAGGCGTGTCCGGAACGAGTTATTCCGCAGAGCAGTTAGTTTTTCTTCCGTTTTCATTCGAAAGAGCACTATTGGCGAAACTGACTGAAATGAGCCTGATAGACCCTATGATTGCAGGCAACTTTGTGTTCCTGTTGGCCCAGAACCTGGATCCGCAGAAGATCAGCGTGTGCAACAACGCGATCTGGGCTCTCGGAGAGCTCGCTCTGAAAATGGGACCCGCCATGAAGCAGTTTGTGAATCCGATCATCGATCCGCTCGTCGTGGTGATCAATAATCAGCAGAATGTGCAGAGGACACTGCTCGAGAATACTGGTTCGTTTTATAATGGGTTTTGAGCAATGAGCTCGTGGAAAAGGGGTTGAAGGAAATGGAGCAAGTAACTACAAACTACAATGTGGCGATTTACAATGAGCTCATGAAAAAGGGCTCAAATGAGCAAGATTGAGCACACTGAGATCTGTTTCATGTGAGATTTGAAGATGCTGACAACTAATTTCTGTAAATATGGAAATATTTATACCAATCAACGCAGAACTTCATGGAGATCACGTCTTCAGAACGTTATTTACAAGTAAATGTCTTTAGAAAAGTTTTGAGAATTTTCCAGAAATTTTGACACTGATTTGACGTCGTTGATTCATCTGATTCTGATGATTCTGAATCTGAATTCAGAATTTCTCTCATTCTAGAGCTGTTTTCAGTACTATTTCCTCTACGATTGGGGAAAATAGCACTGAAAACGGCTTTTTCTGGAAAATGAGAGAAATTCTGACTTCAGATTCAGAATCAGAATCAGAGAATCAGCGACGTCAAATCAGTGAGCAAATTTCTTGAAAATTCTCAAAATTACCTTTCTAAAAACATTAACTTGTAAATAACGTTCTGAAGACGTGATCTCCACGAAATTCAGTGTTGATTGGTATAAATATCTTCATATTTACAGAAACCAGCCGGTCGAGCTGCTGCGCAGCTCTTCGGCTGGCTTCTTATGGGGTGGGAACTCGCCTAAATGTCCCAATACACTTTCCCAATAAAAGCAAAAAAGTTTTGACCCGAAAAGGATCGAACCCCTGACCCTCTGCACACCTTCCGCCCGCGTAACCGCCGGGACTACCCCGACACACTTGAATGGGGCAGCGCAGGTGCGTACATGTGCACGCGGTTTCGGGACCCCCTCGCAGGGCCATTTTCAGAAATTTTCAGGTGAAGTACCCTTCAAATTAAAGCTATGAACTTCTAGTTTGGACGGGCATCACCGCGGCACCAAATAAGGGTCGTAACCGAAAATTGGGCTCATTCCGATGGCTGGGGACGGCGCTAGGGTTAGCGCCACACAGACACACGGACAAATACACAGAATTTGTCCGTTAGTAATAGTAAAGATTAGTTGTCAGAATCTTCAAATCTCATATGAAACAGTGCTCAGTGTGCTCAAACTTGCTCATTTGAGCCCTTTCTCATGAGCTCATTAAAAAACACTTTTCTCTACAATTCCAGCTAAAAACTGTGAAGAAAATTCAAAATTCCACCGAAAACATGCTCATTTCCAGCGATAACAATGGGACGGCTCGGCCAACACTGCGGCGAAGAGCTGGCTCCGCACATCCAGCGCTTCATAAGACCCTGCTGTTACTCACTGCGCAACATAAAGGACAACTCGGAGAAGGAGTCGGCGTTCATCGGACTCTGCAACATGATAAATTTGAATCCGGTGGGAGTGCTCAACGACTTTATCTTCTGGTGCGATGCGATTGCCTCGTGGCAACAGCCCACGGAGACGTTGAGGTTGCTGTTTGCGAATGTGAGTACTGAAAATGGAGAAGTTTGGTTGGAAAATGACAATTTTGAATGTTGAAGAAGGTTTTTTTAGTGGAAAATGGAGAATTTTTGGTTAAAAATGAGATGTTTCAGTGAATTTTCAGATTTTTCCATCCAAAATTCATTAAAAGTTGATTGTGCAAGCTCAAGGGAATGTTCAGAGCCATGTTTTTATATGAAACGTTTATCATTTGAAAGCTTATGAGGATTTCGAATCTGTAATTTTCCATGATTAGCTCTGGGAGCCGAGATACAGCTGTCCAAAGCTCACAGTTTTTGTGAAACTTTGTTCATAACTTTCTTCGCAATCAATTTTATGAAAATCCAACTATATAATCGAGGTTTTCTTGAAATTTTGAATTAACCTACAAGGAAATCGATTCAGAATTTCTAGAAAACCCCGAATAAATAGTTCGATTTTCATAAAATTGAATTCGAAAAAAGTTATGAACAAAGTTTCACAAAAACTGTGAGCTTTGGACTAGTGTATCTCGGCTCCCGGAGCCATTCGGAAAAATTACAGATTCATAATCTTCATAAGCTTTCAAATGATATACGTTTTATATAGAAACAGGGCTCTGACCATTCCCTTTATGGCGGAGCTTGCAGAAACAATTTTTAAGGAATTCTGAATTGAAAAATCAGAAAAAATCAGAAAACATTTCACTGAAAATCATCCTCGGAGCTCAAACTAACTCTTGCTCATCCCAGATCCTGCAATCATTCAAACAACAAGTGGGCGACGTGAACTGGTGCAACTTCATCACCCAGCTCCCGGAGCCACTCCGAGAACGGCTCTCCCACTTCTATCAGATCTAATTCCTCCTGTTTCCCCTTCCCATTGTTTGCCTCCCATACAATCAGGTGTCGCTGTCTCTGTCTGTCCGTCTGTGTTCGTTAGAAGAAAATTTTTACATTTTTAGCTGAGCCAAGAATAGCTCCAAATCGAAGCCCCGCCCCAAACTTATCATTGCTAATTTATAAGTCTTTTCCTTTTTCCTTTCTTTTTTTCGTCTTAACGTGTATCATTCGAAAATTGTCGTCTTTAAATATTCTCTGACTCCGCCCACTCATGATTCTTTTCCCTTCCACATCCACATCCTTTTTGTTACACGTTGCTCCTTTTTTCTCATCGACTTTGTCACTTTTTCCAAAAAATCTCTTCCCTTCTTTTTTTTCCGAACTTTTCGAGCTCATAAATGTGCACTTTGCAGCTCAAATCAATGTGATTTATATAAAGAAAACAGTCAAAAATGAATAATGGATGACGTCGGAAGAATGTCGCCTACACTCTCACCGTGTCCGGCGCCATCCACCAGTAGAAAAAACCAATGAGATTGATGCCGATGGAGGTGAGCACGAAGATGAACAGGAACATTATCAGGAAGATTCTCTCCAGAAGAGCTGCCAGCCAGTCGTACTCGATTTCCGCTAGATTGCGAGCGGTTCGAGGGGATACGGGGACTGGAAATGGAGCGTTTTGAGTGAAAAATGAGAAGGATTGGGTTACTGTACTTTCAAAAGTCCGCAATTTTGAGAGGTGGTGTTTGCGGACATTTAGACACAGTAACCGGAAAGTTCGAAATTTTAACTTTTTTTAAAATGGAATAGAAGGTTACTGTACTTTGAAAAGTCCGCAATTTTCAGAAGTGGTGTTTGCGGACTTTTGAAAAGTACAGTAACCTGGAATTTCTGGAAAAAATCATTTTGAAATAAGTGTAGGGTTACTGTACTTTCAAAAAGTCGAAAATTTTAATTTTGAAAAGTG
Organism: Caenorhabditis imperialis; assembly: GCA_963572205.1. NCBI lineage: Eukaryota > Metazoa > Nematoda > Chromadorea > Rhabditida > Rhabditidae > Caenorhabditis > Caenorhabditis imperialis. The sequence goes on along the minus strand of OY751540.1, from coordinate 8,969,906 downwards.
CGATGGTGATTGCGGACTTTTCAAGGTACAGTAATCTGAAAACTCCGAAAATAGGAAAAAAATTAATAGAAAGTTAGGTTACTGTACTTTCAGAAATCCGCAATTTCGAAAATCAGTGTTTACGGACTTTTCAAGGTACAGTAATCCGTGAAAGCTGACAGAAATGAATAGTTATGGGTTACTGTAGTTTAGAAATTCCGCATTGAGCCTATAAAAAGTGGTTACAGACATTTTCAAAGTACAGTAATCGGAAAACTCCGAAAATATTATAATTTTTAAGGAAATTTTGGTTACTGTACTTTCAAAAGTCCGCAATTTCGACAATTAGTGTTTGCGGACATTTAAAAGTACAGTAACCTGCAAAATTCATATTACTGTACTTTTGACCACCGTAACCAACCCCCGGGCTGTGTGTTCACGGACTTTCAACCTACAGTAATCCACACCCTCTTTTTTCTGACAACTCGAGGATTACTGTACTCTAAAAGTCCGTAAACACATACACAGTCTTGTCGAATTACAGAGTTTACAAATTGTTAGTCCACTACCGTAACGCACCCTCGATCTGCCTGTACATCATACTGTCGAAACTGCCGCAAGTGGACGCTTTGTGCAGTCTCGTCGGCCGCTGCATGGCGGGAGTGGGCGTGGTCTCCATCTCGAGCAACGAGACGTCCTGCTCATCATCCTCAGAAGCGGCGAGTGTGGGCACTCCGCCCATGTTGACGATGCCGCTGTCCGAGATGCACGTCACGTCCTTGTTGATCGTGCACCTCTTCTGAACGCCGTTGTCGATTAGTTTCTCTGGTGTCAGCACTTCGTTGATTTTGGCGGAGGTTTGGGAGCTCTGGAAGTTAGAGGATTTGGGAGGAGTGTAGGGTGCTCAAAGTGCTAAATAGTGAGCAGTTTTGAGCTCGTCACGATGAGAGCTTTCGAATGGTACCAATTTCGCCATGAAAGGTGTGAAAGCGCGCTCCAATGCACATCGGGTGAGAGAGTGCACGATCAAAGGAGACGCAGACTGTTAGACAGTCTGCGTCTTGCTGAATTGTGTACTATCTAACACGGAGTGCGATGGAGCGCACTTTCATACGTGTTGAATTGATAAAAAATTAGTGATATTTAATTGAATAGTGATAATTTCTACATTTCTAATTATTATAATTAAAGTAATTGAAAAATTGGTTGTAAATTTGAAAAATTTGAGGAAAAAATGTGGAAAAAAGTGCGAAAAAAGCAAAAATTCCAAAATTTAACTGTTTACTTACAGTAACACTTCGACTGGAAATTGTCTGAAACTGAATTTTTATTTGGATTGGCTAATTAATTAATTAATTACTTAATTAGAAGTACAAAATCTGTGTACTTTTCGTGGACGACTGATGGAAGTGAAAAAGTGAATTTCACAGCTAATTGAAACTTTTTAGTGTCAAAAATTTTCCTTTTTTCGTGATTTGGCTAACATTTTACATCGAAATGCACAAGTTTTATAGTGAAAACGGTTGAAAATTAGATAAAACAACAAATTTGGTATAAAATTATTGAAATTACACTTTTTTCTACTTATTGAGTCCGAATTTTCTGGTCTCGATTCACAATTTCGCCAGAACACTTTCAGAAACTCTTTCCGCACCTCTCCCCACCAGAAAGAAATGAGGAGACACAGTGCGGTACCGAACCCAAAAGGTTCCGAGTGGGAGACAAGCGCGTTAACCAGTACACCACCGGCGCACGCGATTAACCGCTGCGAGGAGTGCGTACAAGAACCCACCTTCCGCAACGCCTGCTCCCTGGCCAACTTGTAGACCCTGGTCCAGAGACTCTGCTTCCTCCCCATCTGCTGCCTTCTCAACTTCTCCTCCCTCGCCTTCTGCGCGTACGCCTGTTTCATAATCAACGGCATCTCCATCCGAATGAATCGATTGACGGCCCTCGCGATATTCATCAGATTCTTCGACGGCGGATTGCCAATGTTTCCCTGCTTCTGCACATAGATCACCACCGACGAGCAGATCGTCGAGAAGCTGATAAGAAGGATCATGGAAGTGTAGAAGAGCCCGATGAGTGGGATGAAAGAAGACGTCGAGGGCATTTTATCAGACACCATGAAGATCAGAATGGACATGGAGAGCAGTGTGGTGATTCCAAGGGTGATCTTCTCTTCTCGAGGCTCATTTATAGAAGACGTGCTGAAGAATCCGATGATTGAGATGAAGGTGATGATGCTGGTGGGGATGATGAGGTTGATTATGTAATATAAGGGTTTCCGTTGGATAGTGAGTCGGAATTCGAGTAGGGTGTAGTTGTTCGGACAGCAATCGTACTTGTTTTCATGGCGGATCACTGAAAAGGTTACTTTTTAGAGAGTTGGGTTCAGCAAACGCGCTCCATTGAACTTTGACGCTTTTTTCGCTTTTTTCGAGTTTTTCCACCTTTTGGGTGGAAATAGATGAAAAAATCAATGAAAATTATTAAATTTTGTCTATAGATTTCATATTTGAGGCAAAAAATGCAAAAAACTTAAGATAAAAGCATCAATTTTCCCATTTTGTGCAAGTTGGCGTCAGTTCCTGCGCAGACATGTGGGCGGGGCTTATTTGCAAAGTGCGGCACCATTTTTGTAATCATTTTCATCAAAATTTCATTGATTTTATTAATTTTTCTTCATTTTCAGGCTTTTTTCTGTGAGAATACGAAAATTATCAAAAAATCACTGGAAATCACCTTAAAATCGAACTTTTCACTGAAAAATGATGATTTTCTGATAATTTCCTTTCTTTTTCATGTATTCTGCCAAAAAAAAAAACGCCTAAAAACAGGAAATATCGATAAAATCTATGAAATTTTGATGAAAAATGGTGCCGCACTTTGCAAATAAGCCACGCCCACAAGGATATATAATTCAACTCAAAGTTAGAAAAATAAAAAGTTTCAATTTACCACTAGTAGAAAGCACATTCCATCCCTCGTTCTCAATGCAATTGGTGGTCCCAATTGCCAGAGTTTCATTGAAAGCGAAATAGTCGATTTTGGTGTTATCGAATGTCCAGCTTCCGAATAGTAAACGGCAAGACTGCAAACTATACGGTAAATTATTGTACTAGCTGAGAGCTTTTGAACGAACTACGTTTCATGATGATTGGACCACTTTGAAGCGAGTTATGAGAGTTTAAAGTTATTGGCTATTCAAAGTGGTTGCGGCGCGGTCGCGTCGCGGTCCAGGGAATTTTTGAAAAGTCGGCCGTTTACAACGAGACTAGTATCATTCAAAAGGTATTTTCATGAGGATTTCAAAGCTGTATTCCATTTTTTGTTAGGAATTTTGTGACCCGAGATAGGAAGCTTTGAAAGTGCACATTTTCAAAGCTCCATATCTCGGCTCACAGAACTCACTAGGCAAAACCAAGCACAGTTTTGAAATCCTCACAAAAAGACCTTTTAAACGATACCAGTCTCGTTTTAAAAGGCCAATTTTTCTAAAATTCCCCGAACCGCGACGCGACCGCGTCGCAACCACTTTGAAAGGCCAAAAACTTCAAAAGCCTATAACTCGCTTCAAAGTGACCCAATCACAATGAAACTTAGTTCATTCGAAAGCTCTCGACTTTTACCGTCGAACCTGCACATCAAACGGGAAGAATCGGAGGTTCAATAGACACGACAGCTTATAAATGGTCGGGTAGAGCAACTCGACGAATGCTCCATGTCCCTCTCCCAACGTCGTCACTTTCGCGTGCAGAAGACGTCGATTCTCATCGTCTTTCATTACGAGGCTGTAATTTTAGAGCTCGAAAGCTTGAACTGGAAATCACTCACGAATTATAAAGCGTTGTATCAGGGAGCCAAATATTATGATGAGGAAGCATGATCTCTGTCACATTCCCATATTTTTCGGGATCCCAACCGAGCAGATGATCCGTCCAGCGCTAAACTCGATCTAATTACAAAACCACTCCGAATGTGAGCTTACCTCCACAATCCACGCATTGAGCATCAAGTACTGTTGGGGCTCATTCTGATAGCGAAAGTCTAATTTTTGGAGCATTATAACAAATGGACTTACCACGGAGATGATCTGATAGAGCTCCATTGAAAAGTAGACTTGGATTGGCTGCCCGCCCCTAATCGTCGGTATCAGGCCTGCGTTGTACTTGGATAGAATGTGATTCGCAATGTCGTACTGGTCTGGAAATTATGGGTTTTGTAGTTCTTTTGGAGGATGTTGTTCTCTGCGTCTCCGGGGATAGAGAGTGTTTTAAAAATGGATATTTTGTAGTTCTTTTGGACAATGTTATGAGTTTCTCTGGGTCTCCGAGGCGAGAGAGCGTTTTTGAAAGATTCGTTGTCTATTTCTCTGCGTCTCTATAAAGAGAATAGTGTTGCCAAAATAATAGATATTTTGTAGTTCTTTTGGATCTTTCTCTAATTCTCTGCGTCTCTATAGCGAGAGAGTATTTCGAAAATCAGTTTTGTAGTTCTTTTGGACAACTTTTTCTCTACTTTTCTGCGCCTCTATAACGAGACAGTGTTTTGAAAGTTTCGTTCTCGATTTCTCTACAGTACTGGCCAAAAGTATATTCGCCAACGGCGTTTTGGGCCTAACTTTCTTCAAACTAGTCCGATTGATCTGAAATTTTTTCTGTGTAAGTAGTAAATACTTAAAATATTGTACAAGAAAAAGTTTTACATCAATTTGAAAAAAAAATTTTTCCGAACTTTTTTCGACTTTTCGTATTTCACGAAGTTAACCACCCTTGAAAGATTTTTTTGTAAAAAATTATTTTTTGTGTTTTTGTCCCAAACTTTTTTGGAATCTATTGTCAAGTATCTCAACAATTTTATAAAAATAGAACCGAGTCATTAGATGTTTGGAGTGACATCCAGTCCGGGCTCAAAGTTGACCGCCTACATTAGAGCTTCTGGCCGAGTTTGGAAGTGGTATGCGAGCTATTCAGAGAATTTCTAAGAATTCTAAAACATTATAAACAACATGAAAAAGACTGTTTCTTTCTAAAAACGTCATTTAAAATGGTTTCCGTAACCTCTATCGAGTGTGATACCCCGATTTGTGATTGCTTCGGATTTCTGTGCATTTTAAAAACAAACTTCTGGCTTATTTATATGCGAGTGCTTGGTCTCATTGTGCTTTATAGGTAGCGTTAGTTCACTAATTGTTTGAATCCGGTGGGAGTGCTCAACGACTTCATCTTCTGGTGCGATGCGATTGCCTCGTGGCAACAACCCACGGAGACGTTGAGGTTGCTGTTTGCGAATGTGAGTGATGAAAAATGGAATAAAACGGTATTTCAGTGAATTTTTTCAGATTTTTTCATCCAGAATTCCTTAAAAGTTGCTTTTGCAAGCTCCGCCCTGAAAAGGAGCAGTCTCCGGGGTTCCTATATGAAACGTATATCATTTGAAAGTTAATGAGGATTACGAATCTGTAATTTTTCCTAAACGACTCTGGGAGCCGAGATACAGCTGTCCAAAGCTCACAGTTTTTGTGAAACTTTGTTCATAACTTTCTTCGCAATCAATTTTATGAAAATCCAACTATATTTTCGGGTTTTTCTTGAAATTTTGAATTAACCTACAAGGAAATCGATTCAGAATTTCTAGAAAACCCCGAATAAATAGTTCGATTTTCATAAAATTGAATTCGAAAAAAGTTATGAACAAAGTTTCACAAAAACTGTGAGCTTTGGACTACTGTAATTCGGCTCCCGGAGCCATTCGGAAAAATTACAAATTCATAATCTTCATAAGCTTTCAAATGATATACGTTTTATATAGAAACAGGGCTCTGACCATTCCCTTTATGGCGGAGCTTGCAGAAACAGCTTTTAGGGAATTCTGGATTGAAAAATCTGGAAAAATCATAAAAATTTGACTGAAAATCATCCTCGGAGCCCAATCTAACTCTTGCTAATCCCAGATCCTGCAATCATTCAAACAACAAGTGGGCGACGTGAACTGGTGCAACTTCATCACCCAGCTCCCGGAGCCACTCCGAGAACGGCTCTCCCACTTCTATCAGATCTAATTCCTTCTGTTTCCCCTTCCCATTGTTTGCCTCCCATACAATCAGGTGTCGCTGTCTCTGTCTGTCCGTCTGTGTTCGTTAGAAGAAATTTTTACATTTTTAGCGGAGCCAAAAATTGCTCCAAATCGAAGCCCCGCCCCAAACTTATCATTGCTAATTTATAAGTCTTTTCCTTTTTCCTTTCTTTTTTTCGTCTTAACGTGTATCATTCGAAAATTGTCGTCTTTAAATATTCTCTGACTCCGCCCACTCATGATTCTTTTCCCTTTCCCTTTCCACATCCTTTTTGTTACACGTTGCTCCTTTTTTCTCATCGACTTTGTCACTTTTTCCAAAAAATCTCTTCTCCCCTTTTTTCCGAACTTTTCGAGCTCATAAATGTGCACTTTGCAGCTCAAATCAATATGATTTATGTTGAAAGAAAAACAGTCAAAAATGAATAATGGATGACGTCGGAAGAGTGTCTCCTACACTCTCACCGTGTCCGGCGCCATCCACCAGTAGAAAAAACCAATGAGATTGATGCCGATGGAGGTGAGCACGAAGATGAACAGGAACATTATCAGGAAGATTCTCTCCAGAAGAGCCGCCAGCCAGTCGTACTCGATTTCCGCTAGATTGCGAGCGGTTCGAGGGGATACGGGTACTGGAAATGGAAGAAAGTTGAATTGGGTTACTGTACTTTTAAAATTGTGCAATTTTGGAAGATGGTGTTTGCGGACTTTTGAAGGTACAGTAACCTGGAAATTCGAAAAAATGTAGAGTTTTCATGGAAATTTGGGTTACTGTATTTTCAAAAGTCCGCAATCAATTATGCGATGATAATTGCCGATATCTAGAGTACAGAACCTTAAAATTCAAAAATGGTAGAATTTTGATAGAATGTTGGTTTACTGTAGTTTCAAAAAGTCCGCGAATAGAAATGTGATGATGATTGCGGACTTTTCAAGGTACAGTAACCTGGAAATTCCTAAAAATTTACGGAATTTTACGATTTTATGGAAATTTGGGTTACTGTACTTTCAAACCTACACTATTTCGAGAAGTAGTGTTTGCGGACTTTTCAAGGTACAGTAATCCACGAAAATTGGAAATAAACGAATTGTTGATTGCGGACTTTTCAAAAGTACAGTAATCTTAAAATCCGAAAAGTTAAATTTTCATGGAATAATAGGTTACTGTACTTTCAATAGTCTGCAATTTCGAAAATCAGTATTTACGGACTTTTCAAGGTACAGTAATCCTAATGTGATTGCGGACATTTGAAAGTACAGTGACCTGGAAATCCATGAAAAAAACAGATATTTCAGGACATAATGGGTTACTGTACTTTCAAAAGTCCGCAATTTCTAGAAGCGGTGTTTGCGTCCTTTTTACAGTAACAGGGAAATCCGAAAATATGTAAATTCAATGGAATTTCGAATTACTGAAAAAGTCCGCAATTTTGCAATCTTGTGTTTGCGGACTTTTCTAGATACAGTAACCTAGTTACTGTGCGTACAACGGTACCCTCGATCTGTCTGTGTGTTTACCGACTTTCGACCTACAGTAATCCACACTACCTTTCCCTGGCAAGGATTACTGTACCCTCCCCCTCCCACTCGACTACCGTAACGCACCCTCGATCTGCCTGTACATCATACTGTCGAAACTGCCGCAAGTGGACGCTTTGTGCAGTCTCGTCGGCCGCTGCATGGCGGGAGTGGGCGTGGTCTCCATCTCGAGCAACGAGACGTCCTGCTCATCATCCTCAGAAGCGGCGAGTGTGGGCACTCCGCCCATGTTGACGATGCCGCTGTCCGAGATGCACGTCACGTCCTTGTTGATCGTGCACCTCTTCTGAACGCCGTTGTCGATCAGTTTCTCTGGTGTCAGTACTTCGTTGATTTTGGCGGAGGTTTGGGAGCTCTGGAAGTTGGTGGATTTGGAGGGGAGTGTAGGGTGCTCAAAGTGCTCAGTGTGCTAAATGGTGAGCAGTTTTGAGCTCGTCACGATGAGAGCTTTCGAATGGTACCAATTTCGCCATGAAAGGTGTGAAAGCGCGCTCCAATGCACATCGGGTGAGAGAGTGCACGATCAAAGGAGACGCAGACTGTTAGACAGTCTGCGTCTTGCTGAATTGTGTACTATCTAACACGGAGTGCGATGGAGCGCACTTTCATACGTGTTGAATTGATAAAAAATTAGTGATATTTAATTGAATAGTGATAATTTCTACATTTCTAATTATTATAATTAAAGTAATTGAAAAATTGGTTGTAAATTTGAAAAATTTGAGGAAAAAATGTGGAAAAAAGTGCGAAAAAAGCAAAAATTCCAAAATTTAACTGTTTACTTACAGTAACACTTCGACTGGAAATTGTCTGAAACTGAATTTTTATTTGGATTGGCTAATTAATTAATTAATTACTTAATTAGAAGTACAAAATCTGTGTACTTTTCGTGGACGACTGATGGAAGTGAAAAAGTGAATTTCACAGCTAATTGAAACTTTTTAGTGTCAAAAATTTTCCTTTTTTCGTGATTTGGCTAACATTTTACATCGAAATGCACAAGTTTTATAGTGAAAACGGTTGAAAATTAGATAAAACAACAAATTTGGTATAAAATTATTGAAATTACACTTTTTTCTACTTATTGAGTCCGAATTTTCTGGTCTCGATTCACAATTTCGCCAGAACACTTTCAGAAACTCTTTCCGCACCTCTCCCCACCAGAAAGAAATGAGGAGACACAGTGCGGTACCGAACCCAAAAGGTTCCGAGTGGGAGACAAGCGCGTTAACCAGTACACCACCGGCGCACGCGATTAACCGCTGCGAGGAGTGCGTACAAGAACCCACCTTCCGCAACGCCTGCTCCCTGGCCAACTTGTAGACCCTGGTCCAGAGACTCTGCTTCCTCCCCATCTGCTGCCTTCTCAACTTCTCCTCCCTCGCCTTCTGCGCGTACGCCTGTTTCATAATCAACGGCATCTCCATCCGAATGAATCGATTGACGGCCCTCGCGATATTCATCAGATTCTTCGACGGCGGATTGCCAATGTTTCCCTGCTTCTGCACATAGATCACCACCGACGAGCAGATCGTCGAGAAGCTGATAAGAAGGATCATGGAAGTGTAGAAGAGCCCGATGAGTGGGATGAAAGAAGACGTCGAGGGCATTTTATCAGACACCATGAAGATCAGAATGGACATGGAGAGCAGTGTGGTGATTCCAAGGGTGATCTTCTCTTCTCGAGGCTCATTTATAGAAGACGTGCTGAAGAATCCGATGATTGAGATGAAGGTGATGATGCTGGTGGGGATGATGAGGTTGATTATGTAATATAAGGGTTTCCGTTGGATAGTGAGTCGGAATTCGAGTAGGGTGTAGTTGTTCGGACAGCAATCGTACTTGTTTTCATGGCGGATCACTGAAAAGGTTACTTTTTAGAGAGTTGGGTTCAGCAAACGCGCTCCATTGAACTTTGACGCTTTTTTCGCTTTTTTCGAGTTTTTCCACCTTTTGGGTGGAAATAGATGAAAAAATCAATGAAAATTATTAAATTTTGTCTATAGATTTCATATTTGAGGCAAAAAATGCAAAAAACTTAAGATAAAAGCATCAATTTTCCCATTTTGTGCAAGTTGGCGTCAGTTCCTGCGCAGACATGTGGGCGGGGCTTATTTGCAAAGTGCGGCACCATTTTTGTAATCATTTTCATCAAAATTTCATTGATTTTATTAATTTTTCTTCATTTTCAGGCTTTTTTCTGTGAGAATACGAAAATTATCAAAAAATCACTGGAAATCACCTTAAAATCGAACTTTTCACTGAAAAATGATGATTTTCTGATAATTTCCTTTCTTTTTCATGTATTCTGCCAAAAAAAAAAACGCCTAAAAACAGGAAATATCGATAAAATCTATGAAATTTTGATGAAAAATGGTGCCGCACTTTGCAAATAAGCCACGCCCACAAGGATATATAATTCAACTCAAAGTTAGAAAAATAAAAAGTTTCAATTTACCACTAGTAGAAAGCACATTCCATCCCTCGTTCTCAATGCAATTGGTGGTCCCAATTGCCAGAGTTTCATTGAAAGCGAAATAGTCGATTTTGGTGTTATCGAATGTCCAGCTTCCGAATAGTAAACGGCAAGACTGCAAACTATACGGTAAATTATTGTACTAGCTGAGAGCTTTTGAACGAACTACGTTTCATGATGATTGGACCACTTTGAAGCGAGTTATGAGAGTTTAAAGTTATTGGCTATTCAAAGTGGTTGCGGCGCGGTCGCGTCGCGGTCCAGGGAATTTTTGAAAAGTCGGCCGTTTACAACGAGACTAGTATCATTCAAAAGGTATTTTCATGAGGATTTCAAAGCTGTATTCCATTTTTTGTTAGGAATTTTGTGACCCGAGATAGGAAGCTTTGAAAGTGCACATTTTCAAAGCTCCATATCTCGGCTCACAGAACTCACTAGGCAAAACCAAGCACAGTTTTGAAATCCTCACAAAAAGACCTTTTAAACGATACCAGTCTCGTTTTAAAAGGCCAATTTTTCTAAAATTCCCCGAACCGCGACGCGACCGCGTCGCAACCACTTTGAAAGGCCAAAAACTTCAAAAGCCTATAACTCGCTTCAAAGTGACCCAATCACAATGAAACTTAGTTCATTCGAAAGCTCTCGACTTTTACCGTCGAACCTGCACATCAAACGGGAAGAATCGGAGGTTCAATAGACACGACAGCTTATAAATGGTCGGGTAGAGCAACTCGACGAATGCTCCATGTCCCTCTCCCAACGTCGTCACTTTCGCGTGCAGAAGACGTCGATTCTCATCGTCTTTCATTACGAGGCTGTAATTTTAGAGCTCGAAAGCTTGAACTGGAAATCACTCACGAATTATAAAGCGTTGTATCAGGGAGCCAAATATTATGATGAGGAAGCATGATCTCTGTCACATTCCCATATTTTTCGGGATCCCAACCGAGCAGATGATCCGTCCAGCGCTAAACTCGATCTAATTACAAAACCACTCCGAATGTGAGCTTACCTCCACAATCCACGCATTGAGCATCAAGTACTGTTGGGGCTCATTCTGATAGCGAAAGTCTAATTTTTGGAGCATTATAACAAATGGACTTACCACGGAGATGATCTGATAGAGCTCCATTGAAAAGTAGACTTGGATTGGCTGCCCGCCCCTAATCGTCGGTATCAGGCCTGCGTTGTACTTGGATAGAATGTGATTCGCAATGTCGTACTGGTCTGGAAATTATGGGTTTTGTAGTTCTTTTGGAGGATGTTGTTCTCTGCGTCTCCGGGGATAGAGAGTGTTTTAAAAATGGATATTTTGTAGTTCTTTTGGACAATGTTATGAGTTTCTCTGGGTCTCCGAGGCGAGAGAGCGTTTTTGAAAGATTCGTTGTCTATTTCTCTGCGTCTCTATAAAGAGAATAGTGTTGCCAAAATAATAGATATTTTGTAGTTCTTTTGGATCTTTCTCTAATTCTCTGCGTCTCTATAGCGAGAGAGTATTTCGAAAATCAGTTTTGTAGTTCTTTTGGACAACTTTTTCTCTACTTTTCTGCGCCTCTATAACGAGACAGTGTTTTGAAAGTTTCGTTCTCGATTTCTCTACAGTACTGGCCAAAAGTATATTCGCCAACGGCGTTTTGGGCCTAACTTTCTTCAAACTAGTCCGATTGATCTGAAATTTTTTCTGTGTAAGTAGTAAATACTTAAAATATTGTACAAGAAAAAGTTTTACATCAATTTGAAAAAAAAATTTTTCCGAACTTTTTTCGACTTTTCGTATTTCACGAAGTTAACCACCCTTGAAAGATTTTTTTGTAAAAAATTATTTTTTGTGTTTTTGTCCCAAACTTTTTTGGAATCTATTGTCAAGTATCTCAACAATTTTATAAAAATAGAACCGAGTCATTAGATGTTTGGAGTGACATCCAGTCCGGGCTCAAAGTTGACCGCCTACATTAGAGCTTCTGGCCGAGTTTGGAAGTGGTATGCGAGCTATTCAGAGAATTTCTAAGAATTCTAAAACATTATAAACAACATGAAAAAGACTGTTTCTTTCTAAAAACGTCATTTAAAATGGTTTCCGTAACCTCTATCGAGTGTGATACCCCGATTTGTGATTGCTTCGGATTTCTGTGCATTTTAAAAACAAACTTCTGGCTTATTTATATGCGAGTGCTTGGTCTCATTGTGCTTTATAGGTAGCGTTAGTTCACTAATTGTTTGAATCCGGTGGGAGTGCTCAACGACTTCATCTTCTGGTGCGATGCGATTGCCTCGTGGCAACAACCCACGGAGACGTTGAGGTTGCTGTTTGCGAATGTGAGTGATGAAAAATGGAATAAAACGGTATTTCAGTGAATTTTTTCAGATTTTTTCATCCAGAATTCCTTAAAAGTTGCTTTTGCAAGCTCCGCCCTGAAAAGGAGCAGTCTCCGGGGTTCCTATATGAAACGTATATCATTTGAAAGTTAATGAGGATTACGAATCTGTAATTTTTCCTAAACGACTCTGGGAGCCGAGATACAGCTGTCCAAAGCTCACAGTTTTTGTGAAACTTTGTTCATAACTTTCTTCGCAATCAATTTTATGAAAATCCAACTATATTTTCGGGTTTTTCTTGAAATTTTGAATTAACCTACAAGGAAATCGATTCAGAATTTCTAGAAAACCCCGAATAAATAGTTCGATTTTCATAAAATTGAATTCGAAAAAAGTTATGAACAAAGTTTCACAAAAACTGTGAGCTTTGGACTACTGTAATTCGGCTCCCGGAGCCATTCGGAAAAATTACAAATTCATAATCTTCATAAGCTTTCAAATGATATACGTTTTATATAGAAACAGGGCTCTGACCATTCCCTTTATGGCGGAGCTTGCAGAAACAGCTTTTAGGGAATTCTGGATTGAAAAATCTGGAAAAATCATAAAAATTTGACTGAAAATCATCCTCGGAGCCCAATCTAACTCTTGCTAATCCCAGATCCTGCAATCATTCAAACAACAAGTGGGCGACGTGAACTGGTGCAACTTCATCACCCAGCTCCCGGAGCCACTCCGAGAACGGCTCTCCCACTTCTATCAGATCTAATTCCTTCTGTTTCCCCTTCCCATTGTTTGCCTCCCATACAATCAGGTGTCGCTGTCTCTGTCTGTCCGTCTGTGTTCGTTAGAAGAAATTTTTACATTTTTAGCGGAGCCAAAAATTGCTCCAAATCGAAGCCCCGCCCCAAACTTATCATTGCTAATTTATAAGTCTTTTCCTTTTTCCTTTCTTTTTTTCGTCTTAACGTGTATCATTCGAAAATTGTCGTCTTTAAATATTCTCTGACTCCGCCCACTCATGATTCTTTTCCCTTTCCCTTTCCACATCCTTTTTGTTACACGTTGCTCCTTTTTTCTCATCGACTTTGTCACTTTTTCCAAAAAATCTCTTCTCCCCTTTTTTCCGAACTTTTCGAGCTCATAAATGTGCACTTTGCAGCTCAAATCAATATGATTTATGTTGAAAGAAAAACAGTCAAAAATGAATAATGGATGACGTCGGAAGAGTGTCTCCTACACTCTCACCGTGTCCGGCGCCATCCACCAGTAGAAAAAACCAATGAGATTGATGCCGATGGAGGTGAGCACGAAGATGAACAGGAACATTATCAGGAAGATTCTCTCCAGAAGAGCCGCCAGCCAGTCGTACTCGATTTCCGCTAGATTGCGAGCGGTTCGAGGGGATACGGGTACTGGAAATGGAAGAAAGTTGAATTGGGTTACTGTACTTTTAAAATTGTGCAATTTTGGAAGATGGTGTTTGCGGACTTTTGAAGGTACAGTAACCTGGAAATTCGAAAAAATGTAGAGTTTTCATGGAAATTTGGGTTACTGTATTTTCAAAAGTCCGCAATCAATTATGCGATGATAATTGCCGATATCTAGAGTACAGAACCTTAAAATTCAAAAATGGTAGAATTTTGATAGAATGTTGGTTTACTGTAGTTTCAAAAAGTCCGCGAATAGAAATGTGATGATGATTGCGGACTTTTCAAGGTACAGTAACCTGGAAATTCCTAAAAATTTACGGAATTTTACGATTTTATGGAAATTTGGGTTACTGTACTTTCAAACCTACACTATTTCGAGAAGTAGTGTTTGCGGACTTTTCAAGGTACAGTAATCCACGAAAATTGGAAATAAACGAATTGTTGATTGCGGACTTTTCAAAAGTACAGTAATCTTAAAATCCGAAAAGTTAAATTTTCATGGAATAATAGGTTACTGTACTTTCAATAGTCTGCAATTTCGAAAATCAGTATTTACGGACTTTTCAAGGTACAGTAATCCTAATGTGATTGCGGACATTTGAAAGTACAGTGACCTGGAAATCCATGAAAAAAACAGATATTTCAGGACATAATGGGTTACTGTACTTTCAAAAGTCCGCAATTTCTAGAAGCGGTGTTTGCGTCCTTTTTACAGTAACAGGGAAATCCGAAAATATGTAAATTCAATGGAATTTCGAATTACTGAAAAAGTCCGCAATTTTGCAATCTTGTGTTTGCGGACTTTTCTAGATACAGTAACCTAGTTACTGTGCGTACAACGGTACCCTCGATCTGTCTGTGTGTTTACCGACTTTCGACCTACAGTAATCCACACTACCTTTCCCTGGCAAGGATTACTGTACCCTCCCCCTCCCACTCGACTACCGTAACGCACCCTCGATCTGCCTGTACATCATACTGTCGAAACTGCCGCAAGTGGACGCTTTGTGCAGTCTCGTCGGCCGCTGCATGGCGGGAGTGGGCGTGGTCTCCATCTCGAGCAACGAGACGTCCTGCTCATCATCCTCAGAAGCGGCGAGTGTGGGCACTCCGCCCATGTTGACGATGCCGCTGTCCGAGATGCACGTCACGTCCTTGTTGATCGTGCACCTCTTCTGAACGCCGTTGTCGATCAGTTTCTCTGGTGTCAGTACTTCGTTGATTTTGGCGGAGGTTTGGGAGCTCTGGAAGTTGGTGGATTTGGAGGGGAGTGTAGGGTGCTCAAAGTGCTCAGTGTGCTAAATGGTGAGCAGTTTTGAGCTCGTCACGATGAGAGCTTTCGAATGGTACCAATTTCGCCATGAAAGGTGTGAAAGCGCGCTCCAATGCACATCGGGTGAGAGAGTGCACGATCAAAGGAGACGCAGACTGTTAGACAGTCTGCGTCTTGCTGAATTGTGTACTATCTAACACGGAGTGCGATGGAGCGCACTTTCATACGTGTTGAATTGATAAAAAATTAGTGATATTTAATTGAATAGTGATAATTTCTACATTTCTAATTATTATAATTAAAGTAATTGAAAAATTGGTTGTAAATTTGAAAAATTTGAGGAAAAAATGTGGAAAAAAGTGCGAAAAAAGCAAAAATTCCAAAATTTAACTGTTTACTTACAGTAACACTTCGACTGGAAATTGTCTGAAACTGAATTTTTATTTGGATTGGCTAATTAATTAATTAATTACTTAATTAGAAGTACAAAATCTGTGTACTTTTCGTGGACGACTGATGGAAGTGAAAAAGTGAATTTCACAGCTAATTGAAACTTTTTAGTGTCAAAAATTTTCCTTTTTTCGTGATTTGGCTAACATTTTACATCGAAATGCACAAGTTTTATAGTGAAAACGGTTGAAAATTAGATAAAACAACAAATTTGGTATAAAATTATTGAAATTACACTTTTTTCTACTTATTGAGTCCGAATTTTCTGGTCTCGATTCACAATTTCGCCAGAACACTTTCAGAAACTCTTTCCGCACCTCTCCCCACCAGAAAGAAATGAGGAGACACAGTGCGGTACCGAACCCAAAAGGTTCCGAGTGGGAGACAAGCGCGTTAACCAGTACACCACCGGCGCACGCGATTAACCGCTGCGAGGAGTGCGTACAAGAACCCACCTTCCGCAACGCCTGCTCCCTGGCCAACTTGTAGACCCTGGTCCAGAGACTCTGCTTCCTCCCCATCTGCTGCCTTCTCAACTTCTCCTCCCTCGCCTTCTGCGCGTACGCCTGTTTCATAATCAACGGCATCTCCATCCGAATGAATCGATTGACGGCCCTCGCGATATTCATCAGATTCTTCGACGGCGGATTGCCAATGTTTCCCTGCTTCTGCACATAGATCACCACCGACGAGCAGATCGTCGAGAAGCTGATAAGAAGGATCATGGAAGTGTAGAAGAGCCCGATGAGTGGGATGAAAGAAGACGTCGAGGGCATTTTATCAGACACCATGAAGATCAGAATGGACATGGAGAGCAGTGTGGTGATTCCAAGGGTGATCTTCTCTTCTCGAGGCTCATTTATAGAAGACGTGCTGAAGAATCCGATGATTGAGATGAAGGTGATGATGCTGGTGGGGATGATGAGGTTGATTATGTAATATAAGGGTTTCCGTTGGATAGTGAGTCGGAATTCGAGTAGGGTGTAGTTGTTCGGACAGCAATCGTACTTGTTTTCATGGCGGATCACTGAAAAGGTTACTTTTTAGAGAGTTGGGTTCAGCAAACGCGCTCCATTGAACTTTGACGCTTTTTTCGCTTTTTTCGAGTTTTTCCACCTTTTGGGTGGAAATAGATGAAAAAATCAATGAAAATTATTAAATTTTGTCTATAGATTTCATATTTGAGGCAAAAAATGCAAAAAACTTAAGATAAAAGCATCAATTTTCCCATTTTGTGCAAGTTGGCGTCAGTTCCTGCGCAGACATGTGGGCGGGGCTTATTTGCAAAGTGCGGCACCATTTTTGTAATCATTTTCATCAAAATTTCATTGATTTTATTAATTTTTCTTCATTTTCAGGCTTTTTTCTGTGAGAATACGAAAATTATCAAAAAATCACTGGAAATCACCTTAAAATCGAACTTTTCACTGAAAAATGATGATTTTCTGATAATTTCCTTTCTTTTTCATGTATTCTGCCAAAAAAAAAAACGCCTAAAAACAGGAAATATCGATAAAATCTATGAAATTTTGATGAAAAATGGTGCCGCACTTTGCAAATAAGCCACGCCCACAAGGATATATAATTCAACTCAAAGTTAGAAAAATAAAAAGTTTCAATTTACCACTAGTAGAAAGCACATTCCATCCCTCGTTCTCAATGCAATTGGTGGTCCCAATTGCCAGAGTTTCATTGAAAGCGAAATAGTCGATTTTGGTGTTATCGAATGTCCAGCTTCCGAATAGTAAACGGCAAGACTGCAAACTATACGGTAAATTATTGTACTAGCTGAGAGCTTTTGAACGAACTACGTTTCATGATGATTGGACCACTTTGAAGCGAGTTATGAGAGTTTAAAGTTATTGGCTATTCAAAGTGGTTGCGGCGCGGTCGCGTCGCGGTCCAGGGAATTTTTGAAAAGTCGGCCGTTTACAACGAGACTAGTATCATTCAAAAGGTATTTTCATGAGGATTTCAAAGCTGTATTCCATTTTTTGTTAGGAATTTTGTGACCCGAGATAGGAAGCTTTGAAAGTGCACATTTTCAAAGCTCCATATCTCGGCTCACAGAACTCACTAGGCAAAACCAAGCACAGTTTTGAAATCCTCACAAAAAGACCTTTTAAACGATACCAGTCTCGTTTTAAAAGGCCAATTTTTCTAAAATTCCCCGAACCGCGACGCGACCGCGTCGCAACCACTTTGAAAGGCCAAAAACTTCAAAAGCCTATAACTCGCTTCAAAGTGACCCAATCACAATGAAACTTAGTTCATTCGAAAGCTCTCGACTTTTACCGTCGAACCTGCACATCAAACGGGAAGAATCGGAGGTTCAATAGACACGACAGCTTATAAATGGTCGGGTAGAGCAACTCGACGAATGCTCCATGTCCCTCTCCCAACGTCGTCACTTTCGCGTGCAGAAGACGTCGATTCTCATCGTCTTTCATTACGAGGCTGTAATTTTAGAGCTCGAAAGCTTGAACTGGAAATCACTCACGAATTATAAAGCGTTGTATCAGGGAGCCAAATATTATGATGAGGAAGCATGATCTCTGTCACATTCCCATATTTTTCGGGATCCCAACCGAGCAGATGATCCGTCCAGCGCTAAACTCGATCTAATTACAAAACCACTCCGAATGTGAGCTTACCTCCACAATCCACGCATTGAGCATCAAGTACTGTTGGGGCTCATTCTGATAGCGAAAGTCTAATTTTTGGAGCATTATAACAAATGGACTTACCACGGAGATGATCTGATAGAGCTCCATTGAAAAGTAGACTTGGATTGGCTGCCCGCCCCTAATCGTCGGTATCAGGCCTGCGTTGTACTTGGATAGAATGTGATTCGCAATGTCGTACTGGTCTGGAAATTATGGGTTTTGTAGTTCTTTTGGAGGATGTTGTTCTCTGCGTCTCCGGGGATAGAGAGTGTTTTAAAAATGGATATTTTGTAGTTCTTTTGGACAATGTTATGAGTTTCTCTGGGTCTCCGAGGCGAGAGAGCGTTTTTGAAAGATTCGTTGTCTATTTCTCTGCGTCTCTATAAAGAGAATAGTGTTGCCAAAATAATAGATATTTTGTAGTTCTTTTGGATCTTTCTCTAATTCTCTGCGTCTCTATAGCGAGAGAGTATTTCGAAAATCAGTTTTGTAGTTCTTTTGGACAACTTTTTCTCTACTTTTCTGCGCCTCTATAACGAGACAGTGTTTTGAAAGTTTCGTTCTCGATTTCTCTACAGTACTGGCCAAAAGTATATTCGCCAACGGCGTTTTGGGCCTAACTTTCTTCAAACTAGTCCGATTGATCTGAAATTTTTTCTGTGTAAGTAGTAAATACTTAAAATATTGTACAAGAAAAAGTTTTACATCAATTTGAAAAAAAAATTTTTCCGAACTTTTTTCGACTTTTCGTATTTCACGAAGTTAACCACCCTTGAAAGATTTTTTTGTAAAAAATTATTTTTTGTGTTTTTGTCCCAAACTTTTTTGGAATCTATTGTCAAGTATCTCAACAATTTTATAAAAATAGAACCGAGTCATTAGATGTTTGGAGTGACATCCAGTCCGGGCTCAAAGTTGACCGCCTACATTAGAGCTTCTGGCCGAGTTTGGAAGTGGTATGCGAGCTATTCAGAGAATTTCTAAGAATTCTAAAACATTATAAACAACATGAAAAAGACTGTTTCTTTCTAAAAACGTCATTTAAAATGGTTTCCGTAACCTCTATCGAGTGTGATACCCCGATTTGTGATTGCTTCGGATTTCTGTGCATTTTAAAAACAAACTTCTGGCTTATTTATATGCGAGTGCTTGGTCTCATTGTGCTTTATAGGTAGCGTTAGTTCACTAATCTATCTATTAGTTTATTGGCAAGTCTAAGAAAAGTCCTAGAAGAGTCGGAAAAGCATCCTAAATGCAACGACGAAGCCCATCCATATGAAAAAGTTAGTAGTTGAAAGTTGGGATGGAAGTGGCAAGCAATGGGTCGACGAATTTATCTAATTTTACTAGATTCAATTCAGTTTTACTCATTCACTCAATTTTTAAAGTATTTCGTTCACTTTTGGCCTCTACAGATGAGATGAGCCAACTCCCACTTTGCGAATATCAAGGTCGGCTGATGACTTCTCTGACAAAAGTCAGCAATTTAGTCAGGCATCTTGTAAAAGTGTTTAAAAAGTTTCTCTTAACTTTGTCAATTCATTTAAAGATTTGAAAGTCCTTTGAATATCAATTTGTAAGCCCTAGGGATCCAATCTCTATCATTGACTGATATTGTGAGATAAAGTGGGTGGTCCAAACTCGGCCAGAAGCTCTAATGTAGGCGGTCAACTTTGAGCCCGGACTGGATGTCACTCCAAACATCTAATGTCTCGGTTCTATTTTTATAAAATTGTTGAGATACTTGACAATAGATTCTAAAAAAGTTTGGGACAAAAACACAAAAAATAATTTTTTACAAAAAAATCTTTCAAGGGTGGTTAACTTCGTGAAATACGAAAAGTCGAAAAAAGTTCGGAAAAATTTTTTTTTTTCAAGTTGATGTAAAACTTTTTCTTGTACAATATTTTAAGTATTTACTACTTACACAGAAAAAATTTCAGATCAATCGGACTAGTTTGAAGAAAGTTAGGCCCAAAACCCCGTTGGCGAATATACTTTTGGCCAGTACTGTACGTCTCCATAGCAAGATAGTGTTTTCAAAAACATTGCTATTTTGTAGTTCTTTTGGACAAGGTTATTCCCCTATTTCTCTGTGTCTCTATAACGAGATAGTGATTCGAAAATCAGTTTTGTAGTTCGTTTGGACAATGTTATGAGTTTCTCTGCGTCTCCGAGGCGAGAGAGTGTTTTTGAAAGTTTTGTTCTCTAATTCTCTGAGTCTCTTACATGAGAGAGTGTTTTCACAACCCCTCTTCCCCAAAAAAGTCTTTGAACCTCAGCGAAAAATGAACTTTTCTCGGTTCTTTCAATAGCCAGTCAACCATAAAAGAATACGTAATAGACATATCTAACAACTCTATGAGAAAGAACTTTTTCACGGAAAAGGATCACTTGTACTTCTTTTGGACAAGATTTGGAGCAATGAGCTCTAACTTATAGTAAAGATATTGTTAAGGATGCTCCGTATTCTGATAAAAATTGAAGCTTTTGTTTTTTGTCTGCATCTCTAGCGCCCTCCTCGACTAGAGAGAAAAGTGGTAAACAAGACGAGATGAGCCAATTGTCGGTGGTCAGTTAACAATAAAAAGAGCACAGCACACGGAGCAAGACACACTGCTCAAACTACACACCTTCATTGAAAAACAATTTCCACGAGAAGTACACAAATAGTGGGCTTTTTTGTACTTCTTTTGGACAAAACATGTAAATAAAAAGTTCAAGCCACCAAAAATTATATTTAAACTACAAACTACAATCTGATTTCAGAAAAAAACATTACTTTTTAGTGAAAAACGCTGAAAAACAATGTTAATGACTACTTTTCACCTACCCTTCTCACCTGAACCGTCCGCATTGTGCACATTGAGCAGGAAGAGCAAAACGGCCCATTTGTGGCCACTTGCCATCAATTCCTAGGTCTGAAAATGCTTAAAATCAACAGAAAAGCATTGAAAATACAAGAAAAAGTAGTTTTTATGCTAAAAATGCTCATTTTTTCGAGAAAATCGGCGAAAAACAACCATGGCCGAGGTTTTGCAAGTGGGGGACTAGGTTTTGCAAAACTACATTTTTCAGCTTTCAGGCTCTAATTTTGAAAATTTTTTCTTGATAGAAACCTTCAAAAAACTAATAAAAATGTATTCCCCGAAGGAATTTCTCAAAAATTTACTGTAAACATCAATAAAATCGATAAAATTCCATGGCCTAGAAAATGCAAAAAC
Source organism: Caenorhabditis imperialis (assembly GCA_963572205.1). NCBI lineage: Eukaryota > Metazoa > Nematoda > Chromadorea > Rhabditida > Rhabditidae > Caenorhabditis > Caenorhabditis imperialis. The sequence continues at coordinate 8,948,472 of OY751540.1, read as the reverse complement.
TCGGCCACGATCGCTGATTGGTCAGAAACAAAACTATTCTCAAAATGCTCATTTTTTCGAGAAAATCGGCGAAAAACGATCGTGGCCGAGGTTTTGCAAGTCGTGGACTAGGTTTTGCAAAACATCAATTTTCAGCTTTCCGGCTGAAATTTTGAAAATTTTTTCTTGATAGAAACGTTCCAAAGGCCAATGAAAATGTTTTCCCCGAAGGAATTTCTCAAAAATTCACTGTGAACTCTATAAAATCGATAAAATTTGATGGCCTAGAAAATGCAAAAACTCGGCCACGATCGCTGATTGGTCAGAAACAAAAACTATGTCAAATCTCGCTAAAAAACGCCAAAATGAAAAAGAAATCGGAAAATAAAAGCGATTGTTTTTTGGGGTTGTTTTCGTCTGGAAAAACTGAAATTTCCAGTCAATTTTTCCATTTTCAAATGAATTTTTGAGTGCTTATTCTTTTCCAAAAGGTAAAAATATTGAAAATCGGTCAGGAAACATCGGAAATTCGCTTCAACAAGTTACTTGAAAAATTTTGGAAAATTTTTGAAAATTTTGGAAAAATTTTTGGGGGAAAAGGGGGAAAAAGGGCGGAAATACATTTGATTTGGACCATAAAATATGGGTTACACACACCTCATACATATACATTTTTTGCTCACTCTTTTTTATACACGTTTCTCTCTTTTTATTTGAGGAAATGTGTTGGGAGAAAGAGTGCGATGGAGCGTGGTTTCAATGTGGTGGGAATTGGTGGGGTGATTAGGTGATGAATTGGGAGTTTGGGAAAATTTGAAAAAAAAAAAATTTTCAAAAAAAAAAAAAAATTTTTTTCAAAAAAAAAAAAAATTTTTTTTCGAAAAAAAAAAATTTTTTTCTCAATTTCTCACTCTAAATCTAGATAAAAGAACTACACTCTACCTTTTTCCAACTTTTACATCTTTTTTATCTAAAAAAATTTCCACTTCATTTTCTCTGAACTTTGATACATCTCTCTTACCACCACCAAAAAAGACACCAAAAAAAAAAGTTTATTTATTTAAAATCCATGCTACACAGAGTAAACTTTGAAACTTTGTCTCCCACCGCCATCAGGCCACGCCCACTTTTTAAGGAAACGGGAGAAAAGGGGTGTCAGCTGCACACGGACCCCCAAATTTCCGGCCACCACCACCATGAGGATGATGCTTTTTTGGTTGGAAATAATTGCATTTTCACACATACCAATACACTTTTTGCTTTGCCTTCTGAAATTTTCCAGATTTTTCCAGATTTTTTCAGATTTTTTCAAATTTCTTTGAATTTCAATTTTAAGGTCCAAAAAAATTGAACTCGAAAAATTGAAAAAATCAAGAAAAAACCCGTAAAAACCGAGAAAAATGCTCATTTTGCACCTGAAAAAGAAACATTTCAAAGTTTTTTGCAAAGCGCGGCATGATTTCTCTGCAAATCACCGCATAGTTTTCTTTTTCTAGTTTTCAGATGTTTTTACTGATTTTTTGCGGATTTTGTGAGTTTCTAGTTGAATTTTACTGAAAAAGCGATAGAAACTACGAAAATTGAAAGTTTTTAGCTGAATTAAACGGAAAAATCGAAGAAAATCATGAAATAACAACATTTTTGGTGGAATTTCGCTAAAAATCGATAAAAATCTATAAAAATCTTGTAAAAGTAATGTTTTTCATCAATTTTCTGGTTTTCACAGTTTTTTTCTTTGATATTTTCATCGAAAAAGCTGATTTTCATGTCTATTCACAGAAAAATAGATTTTTTTTAGCGATATAATGAAAAAATCAAGAAAATCAATGCATTCTACAGTTTTCAGTAGTTTTTCGTCGATTTTTACTGAAAATATTGATCTTTTCTTTATTTCCTACTGATTTTCAGCAAATTTCACCCTGAAAAAGACCTCAAAAACAATACAGATCTGAAAAATAAACCGAAAAATCGAAAAAATCTTCATTCTTGAAAAATTGGAAAAGTTTGCACAAGATTGCAAAAACCGGTGCCGCAACTTGCAATTTTATAATTTTCTACTCAAAAACCATGAAAAATCGCTCAAAAATGATCGAAAAACCGAAAATTTTCCTTCAAAAATCAAAATAAAACCAAGTTCCGAGCTCTGACATCAAATCCGATGTTCCAGTTGTTTTTCTCATTGAAAAACCCCAAACAAATCGCATAAAATCATAAAATATCGCACATTTATTCGCATCCCTCCCATGGGACCAAAGGGAAACACCGATAAAATTGAAAAAGCGGCGACGAAAAGGGAATTTGTTCGCCTTTTTTCTCAAATTTTTCACTTTTTTTGGGGGAAATTGGAAGGACAGACGGATCGGATGGAAAGGGGGGGGGGGGGGGGGGACAATTAGACCTCCGAGTTTTACGAGTTTTTGGGGAAACGGAAAAGGGGAATATGAGAAGGGAACACGGAAAAACCTGGAAATTCAGGGAAAACCGAGTGGTTGTTCAGTAGAGTGCATTTACGGATCTCGTAAATCTACACAAAACTACAGTAATCCTCCGTAAATCCACACAAGGCTCCGTAAATCTACACCAATCTTCTATGAGAGGGTGTAAATCTGTATCCAGTTCCCGTAAATCTACATGGAGCTGCGTAAATCGACACTAAAGTGAGAAAGAAGCTCGTAAATTCACACAAGGGTTTCATTTGCCACGTGGAAATGTTTTGAAATAAACTGCAGAAAGTGTAGTTTGTAGTTTTATTCGACTACAAACTACAATCTTCAGTTTATTCTATAAAATTTCCACGTGGCAAATAAAAAAGCAGAGTGTAGTTTGTAGTTTTGCTTGACTACAAACTACACACTACAGTTCATTCCATATATGAGAAAGGGTTCGTAAATCGACACCAAACTACAGTAATCCTCCGTAAATCGACATCAGATCTCGTAAATCCACACCAAGGTTCCGTAAATCGACACCAAACTACAGTAATCCTCCGTAAATCGACACGAAAGCCCGTAAATCTACACCAATAATCCATAAGAAAGCGTAAATCCGCATCTGGCTCTCGTAAATCGACATGAAACTGCGTAAATCTACACCAAACTACAGTAGTCCTCCGTAAATCGACACCTCATCCAACTACAAACTACAATAGTTACTCGTAAATCAACACCTAACTATAGTAATTTTCCGTAAATCTACACCAAGGCTCCGTAAATCGACACCAAAAAATCAATTCTACAAAGTAAATCATCATTATCTTTATTCATCTGAATATTATTAATTTCTGAAGAGTTGACAGCGTCTCCTCTCCAGAAAACAATAACATTAAAAAAAAAATTCTAAATCGCAATATTTCTGATCCGTCGTCTCCGTCGGAGAGCACCTAGCAGTGGTCGCATCCGCATCCATCCGACGGCTTCTCCTCCGGCTCTTTTTTCTTGGGCTCCGGCAGAGTGTGCCCACGACAATGCTCCGTCTCGTGCTCATCCGGCTGCCACGTGGACGGGTCGTCCCAACGACGTGGCGCCACGTAGATGCAGCAGCAGTTGGATTTGAGACGCCCCAGGTGCTCGTTGTCTGAAATGCTCTCAGTGAGACCTACATCATTCGAAAGCTCTTCTTATGACGAGTTCAGAACTGTGCACAATTTTTTCTACGGAGCTCTGTGAGCCGAGATATGGAGCTCCAAAGTTTGAACAGTAAAATTTTTAGTTCTTCTCAACTTCAGAGCTCCATATCTCGGCTCACAGAGCTCGTTAAGAAAAATGGAACACTGTTCTGAACTTGTCAAAACAAGAGCTTTCGAATGATATAGGTCTCATTAAAAAACTCAGAGAACTCGAGCTGCTCACCAATGACATCGGCGGCCCAGGTGACGTGCGGAGGGCTGGAAGGCGGACGGAGACGAAGCACCAGTTGTTGGGGCTCTTGCTCGAGCTCGCGGAGCTCTTGGGTAGTAGTGAACGTTGGCTGCATTTTGAAAGAATGAATCGGATTTTTGGTGGAAGTTGGAAAAGGAGGGGTGACACGTGGCAAGGAGGAGAGTTTAGCAGGGTGCTACGTAAAAGTTATCAAGTTGGTTTTTATATGGTTCGATAGAGAAAAATTTTCTGATTTCAACCATCTACTTATATCGGTAAAAAAGTGATTCTGAGCACTTTTACGACTCGATTTAAAGTTACAGTAATTTGTTTGAATTTTAAAGGCGCAGGTGTACCCTAACTTCGTTAATTCTGGATATTTTGAGCCAAAAACACATGGATCTGAATCAGAAAATTTTTCTGATTCGAATGATATAAAAATCATAGAAAATGCCGACAAAAGTTTTTTGGCTCCTTAACTCGCTCGAGATGGGATCGCATCGGAAACCGTCAAAAATATGAATTCTGAATTTCGCGCCAATTTTTATATGGTTCGAAAGAGAAAAATTTGCTAATTTCAACCATATATTTTTATCAGTGAAAAGGTGACTCTGAGCATGTTTAGAGCTTGAATAGAAGCTACAGTAATTTGTTCAAAATTTAAAGGCGCAGGGCTATCCTAACTTCCTCAGTTCTGAATATTTTGAGCTAAAAACATATGGATCTGAATCAGAAAAATTTTCTGATTCGAATGATATAAAAATCATGGAAAAAGCCGACAAAAGTTTTTTGGCTCCTCAACTCGCTCGAGATGGGATCGCATCGGGAAGACTCGACAATGTGAATTTTGGATTTCGCAGTAAATTTTATATGGTTCGAAAGAAAAAAATTTGCGGATTTCAATGATATACTTGAATCAGTAGAAGTGCCATCCGGAGCGCTTTTACAGCTTGATTTAAAGCTACAGTAATTTGTTGGATGTTTAAAGGCGCAGGACTACCCCAACTCTGTCAGCTTTGGGTATTTTGAGCCAAAAACATATTGGATTGAATCAGAAAAATTTTCTGATTCGAATGATATAAAAATCATGAAAAAAGCTGACAAAAGTTTTTTGGCTCCTGAACTCGCTCGAGATGGGATCGCATCGGGAAGAGTCGAAAATGTGAAATTTGAATTTCGCGCTAAATTTTATATGGTTCGAAAGAGAAAAATTTGCTGATTTTAACCATCTATTTGAATCAATGAAAAAGTGATGTTAAGCTCTTTTATAGCTCGGTTTAGAGCTACAGTAATTTGTTGGATTTTAAAGGCGCAGGACTATGCCAACTTCGTCAGTTCTGGGTTTTCTGAGCCGATATGCTTCTATAAAGCTTTTAGAGCTCATATTTAGTATAAAACATGAAAAAAAAAACAAAACTCCAACATCATTTATATACACAAAACACGTCAAAATTCCAAACTATCACCCAATACCCAATCCACTCGACACACCAATCGGTCCCACCCCCGGCACACCCACACCAACACCACTGCCAATCGAAAAAAGTCCACCATTTCCAAGTCCGAGGCCTCCTAATCCAGAAGACGTTCTCTGGGGGCTCACGGAGCCGGAGCTAGTGGGTCGGCTCACAAACTTGCTCTCCCACTTGTCATCGTCTTCCCAGTCCTCTTTCTTCTTGGAGCTCGCCACCTCTTCAGAAGTCGGAGGGAGGGGGAACTCTTCGTCTTCTTCTGGTTTATGGTGAGCTGGAAGTAGGCGGTGTTTGCGGACTTTCAAAGGTACAGTAATCCAACAAAATCTAATCTTACTTTTATGATCCTCCTCTTCTTCTTCCTCAAATTGAAACTTCTTCTTCTTTTTATTCTTCCGTCTTCTATGCTTTCGCCTTTTCTTTACACCACATTCATCCTCTTCATCCTCTTCACACCCTCCACCACATTGGTGGCAGTCACCATAACCTTGATAAATTTGATGATTTATATAGGGCCTGAAAGAAAAAAAAGTTTTTTATATATAATAAAAAGGGGCGTGGCTTACTGGCAAAAGCTTTGACACCCACAGGCTTGATACAAAGAGGGTTGATTACATGCGTATCCTGATATGGAATCGTAGAAATCTGAAGAATATTGGGTACAGTAAGCTACAGTAATCCATGAAATTTCTACAGTAACCCAGAACTTACAGTGATTAGTATGTAGTTTGAAAATCTACAGTAATCTCTAAAGTTTTCTTAATTGTCCTACCTACAAAAATCCTGTATTTCTACAGTAGCTACAGTAACTACAGTAACTACAGTAACTACAGTAACTACAGTAACTACAATAACTACAGTAACTACAGTAACTACAGCAACTACAGAACTATAATTCCTCGAACTTCAAATCTATTAGATCTACAGTAACCCTATACAGTAACCCTACAGTAACCCCTCCCACAACCCAGTCAAAACTTACTTGAAATTACTGGAGCTAACAGCATCAAAACAACAACAGAAAAAAGGTACTTTTTCATTTTCTCTCTGAAAGTTTCAATGTTTCCCTTTTTATATAGCAACTACAATTTCCAGTTTTCCAGATGGACAAAAAATGAAAAATAAGAAAATAAGAAACAAAAGAGGTCAAAAAAGTGTTTATCAATTAAAAAAAGAAAAGAAAAGAAAAAAGTGAGAGGACAATGCGAGATCATTAGTCAAATGTCACAAATTGAGGGTCAGACCCTTTGACTGGGGAATCGTTTGATAATGATGAGTCCTATATCATTCGGAAGCTCTTGTTTTAACGAGTTCAGAACTGTGCTCGATTTTTTCTACGGAGCTCTGTGAGCCGAGATATGGAGCTCTAAAATTTTAACTGCAAATTTTTCGGTACTCAACTTCAAAGCTCCGTATCTCGGCTCACAGAGCTCTTCAAGAAAAATGGGACACTGTTCTGAACTCGTCAGAACAAGAGCTTCCGAATGATATATAGATCTCCTAGGACGCATCACACCACTAAACAAAAAATCCACTATTTCCCAATGCCCAATCCACTCGACACTCCAATCGGTCCAACTCCAGGCACACCCACACCCACACCACTGCTAATCCCGAACAGGCCGCCGTTTCCGAGGCCGAGTCCACCAAGTCCTCCACCAGCAGGTTGCGGAGCAGGCTGCGGTATCGGGCGAGGAGCCATGGTGGTCTTACGGCGCATCGCTTCTTCGATTTCTTCACTGGTGATTTCGGGGAATTCTTCGGAGTCTAGTTTGGTTTCTTCTTGGCGGGTTCGAGAGGGTTCCGTCACGAATTTCTTCTCCCAGAGGTCCTGGAATGGGTGGATATGGTGGTGGAGGCGAATTTCTCTAGCTTCTCTGCGTCTCTAACATAAGCACAGCTCTGTCTCTCTGTCTCTCTGTCTCTCTGTCTCTCTGTCTCTCTGTCTCTCTGTCTCTCTGTCTCTCTGTCTCTCTGTCTCTCTGTCTCTCTGTCTCTCTGTCTCTCTGTCTCTCTGTCTCTCTGTCTCTCTGTCTCTCTGTCTCTCTGTCTCTCTGTCTCTCTGTCTCTCTGTCTCTCTGTCTCTCTGTCTCTCTGTCTCTCTGTCTCTCTGTCTCTCTGTCTCTCTGTCTCTCTGTCTCTCTGTCTCTCTGTCTCTCTGTCTCTCTGTCTCTCTGTCTCTCTGTCTCTCTGTCTCTCTGTCTCTCTGTCTCTCTGTCTCTCTGTCTCTCTGTCTCTCTGTCTCTCTGTCGTGTACTACCAAAGTACCCTCTCACTTTCACTACCTCGAGCGAGAGAGTACAGCATCTCGCTAGACGCAGACAAACAGACAGTCTGCGTCTCTCTCTCTCCCTTCCTTCTTACCTCATTCTCCCAGCTGCTATCCGACTTGCTCGCTGCCTCCGTAACCCTCTTCTCCTCAATAAATCCCTGCTCCTCACTATGATGCACCCTCACTTTCGGCTTCCTCGGCGGCGGCGGTGGCACATCCACATCCTCATCCGAATCGAACCGGAACTTTCTCCGCGGCTTCTTGTGCTTGTGATGACGACGACGTGGATAGTAACCACCTCCTGAACAACCTCCAGAATAACCGCAAGGTTGGTACTGGTACTGAGGCTGTTGCATGTATCCACTACAGAAGGAGGGGCAGTTGCATTGGGAGTAGAGCTGCGGTTGATTGCAAGCGTAGCCGGACATTGACCAGGCTTAAGTACAAGTATTGGAAGTGGAATTAGTAGATCAAAAAAAACTCACTGGCAGCGGCAACTCCACACAACGCCGCAAGTATTAGTAATTTCGTTGTCATTTTCCGAAAACAATAAAATGAAAAAATCAGCCGATAAGGTGTCCCTTTTATGCGCATCATCAGTGTAAACCTCATTGTTCTTGGTCAAGAGAGATCAGTTCTATCAATAGTTTAACATTGATAACATCGCAATTTGGAGGTCAGGGGTGGACAATAGTGATGTTTTCGGTTATTTTTTTTAATGTGAACTATGGTGTGAAGTTATGGATTTTTTCGTATGTATCATCAGAGTGGAGAGTAGAGGCGTCAGACGCGGCTGTCTCTCGTCCTCCCTCTAACTTCCTGCGTCTACTCTCTAACTCTCGTCTCTCGTCCTCCCTCTAACCGTCTGCGTCTACTCTCTAACTCTCGTCTCTCGTCCTCCCTCTAACCGTCTGCGTCTACCCTCTAACTCTCGTCTCTCGTCCTCTCTCTAACCGTCTGCGTCTACTCTCTAACTCTCGTCTCTCGTCCTCCCTCTAACCGTCTGCGTCTACTCTCTAACTCTCGTCTCTCGTCCTCCCTCTAACTTCCTGCGTCTACTCTCTAACTCTCGTCTCTCGTCCTCCCTCTAACCGTCTGCGTCTACTCTCTAACTCTCGTCTCTCGTCCTCCCTCTAACCGTCTGCGTCTACTCTCTAACTCTCGTCTCTCGTCCTCCCTCTAACCGTCTGCGTCTACTCTCTAACTCTCGCCACTCGTCCTCCCTCTAACCGTCTGCGTCTACTCTCTAACTCTCGTCTCTCGTCCTCCCTCTAACCGTCTGCGTCTACTCTCTAACTTTCGTCTCTTGTCCTCTCTCTAACCGTCCGCGTCTATTCTCTAACTCATGTCTCTCGTCCTCTCTCTAACCGTCTGCGTCTACTCTCTAACTTTCGTCTCTTGTCCTCCCTCTAACCGTCTGCGTCTACTCTCTAACTCTCGTCTCTCGTCCTCCCTCTAACCGTCTGCGTCTACTCTCTAACTCTCGTCTCTCGTCCTCCCTCTAACCGTCTGCGTCTACTCTCTAACTCTCGTCTCTCGTCCTCCCTCTAACCGTCTGCGTCTACTCTCTAACTCTCGTCTCTCGTCCTCCCTCTAACCGTCTGCGTCTACTCTCTAACTCTCGTCTCTCGTCCTCCCTCTAACTTCGCCTTTACTCTCCACTACTCTCCACTCTGATGATACATTCAGTAGCCGCGAACAAGACGCCTCTAATGGTTTCAAATATACTCTCAAGCTCTTTATTTGTTTCCAAAATGTTCCCATGATATCACTCTTGCTCACTGTTTTTTGTCTACTGATATCATCGTGAGCCACTCAAAAACATTCCTGCACACATAATTGCACGTTCTCCCACGAATTCTCCCGAAACGGAAGTAGCAGCCTGATATCATTCTAGCTAGGCTCCGCCCATTTTGCAGGGTATAAAACACGTTTCGCAGCTCGATGGAGCAAGAAAATGCTCAAAGCTCTTGCTCTTGTTCTGCTGCTCTCTTTGGGTGCTCACGGCTTTCTGAACGAGGCCAGTACGTACCCCTTTTCCTATGTTCAGTTGAAACAGAGCTCCATTAAAAATTTGTGAGTTTTTGGTGGATTACAATTTTGTGAAATGTGTTTTTTTTTAGAAAAGACCTCTACTGTCAGCAGTTTCCACGAGCAAGGAGTTGCTCGCAGAGCTCTGAAAGGTAGTTATTGGTTTTTCAGTCTTTCAGAATCATTGATTTCCAGCGAGGACATAGCCACCCAACTCTACAAGTGTCTCTTCAACCCGAACCTTTCAATTTGTCCGAGAAGAGCCGAAAAAGTGGACGAGTACGCGGAGATGAAGAAGGAGAAGGCGGAGAATGAGCGGAAGCGGAGGGAAATCATCGAAAGATTCGTGTTTTGAATTGTTTACTTGAATAAATCTGGTGTTTTTTTGTTACCAATTAAATGCAGGCCGTCAAAGAAAAGAAGAGAGACATCAGTTAAAGAATAGACGCAGACGGTTAGAGGGAGGACGAGAGACATCAGTTAAAGAATAGACGCAGACGGTTAGCGGGAGGACGAGAGACATCAGTTAAAGAATAGACGCAGACGGTTAGAGGGAGGACGAGAGACGAGAGTTAGAGAGTAGACGCAGACGGTTAGAGGGAGGACGAGAGACGAGAGTTAGAGAATAGACGCAGACGGTTAGAGGGAGGACGAGAGACGAGAGTTAGAGAATAGATGCAGACGGTTAGAGGGATGACGAGAGACGAGAGTTAGAGAGTAGACGCAGACGGTTAGAGGGAGGGCGAGAGACGAGAGTTAGAGAGTAGACGCAGACGGTTAGAGGGAGGGCGAGAGACGAGAGTTAGAGAGTAGACGCAGGCCGTAAGTGAAAAGAAGAGAGTTTGAAGTCAGATGTTAGATTATTCCAACTAATCTCCATGTACCTCATGTGATAGCGCGACAGAACGCGTTTCGATTGAAATTTTTTTAATACTCGAAATTTATTGATTTTGGGCCGTTTTTTCTCGTTTACAAGAATTTTTTTTTAAACGGCTATAGATCAAACAAAGGTTTTGAAAGTTAAAAGAAAGTTCGCGCCACTGCTCGACAGCTAAGCGGGATGCATGGAGAATACTTGGTCCAAAAACGGAGAGTGTACACACGACGACGTGGCACAAAAATGTCGGTCACGATGCCTATTGCTGAATGTGAGACCGTTTCTGTCTAACCGTCTGCGTCTACTTTGTAGCTCCAATTGTTGTGAAATTCGCGAAACAAACGATTTTTTTTCAAAAGTTTTGAAAATTTCATGTAATTCTACCGTAATCTTTAAAGGCGCAGAGAGATTTTCTTTACTAGGTCTCAGCGCGATTGATTTTAAAATCAAATTGAAACTTTTTCCGTGTTTTTTTTTCGAATTCATTCTAAAAGTTCTGTTTCTCACCAAAAAATGACGTTCCGCCGATGGAAAGTGCTGAAATACAAGCGTCTAAAAGTCGATGCACCATCAGAGGTATTCTATTTCAAAAATTCCGGTGGAAATTTTAATAAAATGTGTTTTTTTCAGGAAAATGAAGTCTCCATGATTATCAACAGTGCTTTGCAAGAGATCACAGTTTATTGTCATGGAAAGCAACGGGAAAATGTGACAATTCCAAAAGATCCGGAGGAATTTCCAAAACTAAGGTGGAAAATCACCAAAATCGATAAATTTGTTATAAAATCAATAATTGCAGAATCCGCGACCTTAATCTGTACATCATGTTAAATTCAAAGTTCGAGGGATTCCGAGTGACTTTCAATCAAGAAAATCTCTCTGAAATTTCGAAAAGCGTCGAAAAATTCGGCCAGGTTCAGATAACGGAGATGAAAGATAAATTCTTGCGAATCGTGGACGACTCCAACATTTCCCAGTGCTCCTCCCCTTTATCCCTTCCATCCGTGTTGGGGAGTCAGAAAATTGTCAATTTTTCACAGGTACTGGAAGAAAATCATGAATTTCAATGAAAAAATCGATTCAGGACGTGTTTTCTCACTCTGAATCAGCGAAAAAAGTGGATAAAAGTGTGCAAACGGACGATTTACTTGACGAGCTGCTCGAGAATGAAGATTTTATCACTGCGTGTCTGAAAAATCTCATTGAAAATGAAGATTTTCACAAGATCGTCGAGTTGGCACGAGGCCAAGACGATTTGCAGCGGTTTTCGGATAGTTTTGAGAAAAAGGTAAAAAAAAAGGGAAATTATATGAAAAATCAATACTCTTCCAGCACCCGGAGCTCCTACAAACTCCGCCCTCTCTAGAGCATCACGTCTCCGAGAACGAGTTCGACGCATTCTTCTCCCAGAGCAACATTTGAATCGTGTTCAATTTTAATAAAACATTTTATCTTCCCGTGACCCCCTAAATTTCTCTCCAATCCATCGACACCCTGTTTTCTCAGTTTATTCCCAGTTTTCCATCAGTTCGTGTTTGAAATGGCGGCGAAAAATGAGCGATCCGCTTACATGAAAGGTGGGCGACCAAGACTTGTGGTTCACCAAACAAGAAGTTGCAGTCGATAATAGAGTCGAGAATATCAACGTAGACGAGATCATCACGACGATTTTGACGATTAGCAGCATAGGACAGGAAATGAAACACATTCTGCCACAAGATCGGATGAACGCGCTGCTCGCCAACGCAAGGTGTGTGTTGTCCGCGTGGACGACACCAATCAGCGAATTGAGTGCCAAGCTCAGTGATTCGTCTGATTTGATGGTTTTTCGTGGGGTTTTTGGAAAAGAAGATTGAAACGCTTACAAAGAAATATTATAAGAACAGTTTTGAGCGGGAAAACCTCGAAGAATCGGAAATTCGAAAATTTTCCACAAATTTTTTCAGTGATACTTTCGACGTCGCTAATTCTCTGATTCTAATGATTCTGATTCTGAATCTGAAGTCAGAATTTCTCTCATTTTCGAGAGCCGTTTTCAGTACTATTTCCTCTACGATTTCGTTTCAAGGAAATAGTACTGAAAACGGATAGTTTCTCAAAAATGAGAGAAATTCTGACTTCAGATTCAGAATCAGAACCATTAGAATCAGAGAATCAGCGACGTCGAAAGTATCACTGAACAAATTTCTGGAAAATTCTCGAATTTCAGATTCTTCAAGGTTTTCCCGTCAAAACTGTTCTTATCTTTCTTTGTAAGCGTTTCCATCTTTTTTTCCAAAAAACCCACGAAAAACCATCAAATCAGACGAATCACTGACTAGTATTATCCATTTCTGACGGAGTGATAGTGCGCCCAGAAATTGCAAGTGGGCGTGGCCAAAGATCTCGCCACGAAAACTTTTGTAATTTTCGAATTTTCGTAGTTTTTCGTAAATTTTTTCAGTTCTTCCAACTTGTAAAAATGTAAAATTGAGAAGAATAATTTTTGAAGTTGAAGTTTTCCCAAAAATCGCCAGAAAAACGCAAAAAAACTGGACAAATTTACAAAACTACGGTATCGTTCGCGGCGAGACCCATGGCCACGCCTCCTTGCAATTTCTGTGCGCACTATCACTCCGCCGGGAATGGATAATAAATTTTTTTTGGTTAGGCTTTGAGAATTTTCTATAAATTTGGTCACTGACAGTTTCGACAACGCTGATTTCGAATCTGAAGTCAGAATTTCTGTAATTGATCTCATTTTTGAGAAAAAATGTGTCAAAGCCATTTTCAGTGCTATTTCCCTCCATGTTTTCACGTGCTTACGTGTCGACATTTTCGATAATTACGAAATAGTGGAGAAAATAGCACTGAAAATGGCTTTGACACATGTTTTCTCAAATGAGATCAATTACAGAAATTCTGACTTCAGATTTGAAATCAGCGGTGTCGAAACTGTCAGTGACCAAATTTATAGAAAATTCTCAAAGCCACCAAAAACACATTTACTTGTGAGCTGGTTTAACTGAGAACATGACTCGAGCCGGAACCATTACAGTCTCATCTTCAAAAACCAAGGTTCAATGGTGGAGATCGAGGCGCCGGTGAAGATCTGCGGCGACGTGCACGGCCAGTTCTCTGATGTGCTCCGCCTGTTCGACCGCGGCGGCTTCCCCCCTCTGGTCAACTACCTCTTCCTCGGCGACTACGTGGACCGCGGACCGCAAAGCTTCGAGACGGTCACGCTGTTCCTCGCCTACAAGTGCAAGTTCCCCTCCAACTTCTTCATGCTGCGCGGCAATCACGAGTGTGCGGCCATCAATAAAGTCTACGGCTTCTTTGAAGAGTTGCACCGGAAATACCCAACCAATATCGCGGGGGTATTGTACCAAAACTTTCAGGTTTGGTATTCGCCATGTGATCTCGCAGAGATGGACTAGAGAAATGACAAGATTCAATTCTAGGTTTTTTCTCGATTTGATGATTTTTTGTGAATTTTAAGAAGAAAATGATTGGGAAGGGCCATTTTTTGCACAAATTGAGAAAATTGAAAATTCACTACTAATGCTGCCCTAGACTTCAACTCTGCCATTTTCCTAGTCCATTTCGGCCAGATTTCATGAAATCACTACAGAATATTGTGAATTTTTCCTCAACCAGCAAAATTTATTAGACGTGTTTCGCGTGGATGCCCTACACGGCGCTGGTGTCGGGCAAGATTCTCTGCATGCACGGCGGCATCAGCAAGCGGATGACAAGCCTGAATCAGCTGCGCAACCTGAAACGTCAATATATCGAATTGCCGAACCCGTCGCTCGAGATTGACCTTCTCTGGGCGGACCCGGATGCGGCGATCAGCGGCTTTGACGAGTCGACGCGTGGCGTCGGAATGGTGTTCGGCGAGGTGGCGTTGCAGGAAACGATGGAGAAGCTCGGCGTGGACTTGATTGCCAGAGCTCATCAGGTAGATGCTCCATCGTGGAAATATGCTTTTATTCTGTTTATGGGTCTCGAACGGAAGAGCCGAAATGTTTACGAGGGCGCGCTGGAAAAATAGGTTTTGATCAATTTTCGCCCATTTTCTATATTTTTTCTTTGTTTTTCTTGATATTTTTCATAATTCGATCAATTTGTACCCAAAAAACAATCGAAATATCGAAAAAATCAAGAAAAAACCAGGAAAAACGAAGAAAATGGGTAAAAATCGGTGAAAATTAAGAAAAAAAATTTTTTTCTTTTTTTCTAGCACGCGACGCAACCGCGACGCGATTGCCGCCATTGAGGAAAGCTCAACTTTTTGCGATTAATCACGATTCCCTCAAAACCTAAAAATCCCCAATTGCAGGTTGTGCAAGACGGCTACGAGTTCTTCCACAAGAAGCGGCTCGTCACCATCTTCTCGGCTCCCTTCTACTGCGGCGAGTTTAACAACGCGGCGGCCATGATGAACGTGGACAAGAACCTGACGTGCTCGTTCCAAGTGATGAGACCCATCAGGCAAGTTCACGTCGAGGGCGAACCGTCGAATTCGAAGAAGTGACACACCGTCTTCTTCCAGAGATTTATGAAAAGTTACAATACTTGAGATGCATTTGAGTAAAAAATGAATAAATTTGGTTTTTGTGTTTTTTTTTTGTTTTTTTTTTCCAGAAATTTGGTCACTGATAGTTTCGACGTCGCTGATTCTCTGATTCTCTGATTCTGAATCTGAAGTCATTTCTCTCATTTTCGAGAGTCGTTTTCAGTACTATTTCCTTGTATCGTAGGGAAACAGTACTGAAAACTTATTTTTTCGAAAATGAGAGAAATTCTGACTTCAGAAACAGATTCAGAATCAACGACGACTGATATCAGTACCCCAATCATTCCCCAATTCTCACTTCTAATCATATCAAACTGATTTGTTCCGGCATCTTCTGACAGGGGGCCTTGAGTGACAACAGATTGGCCCGAATGATATATGGGTCCCCGTTATAAACAATCCCCCTTCGCCAAAAGTGCGACAGATTGGTGTGGATAAGCCAATTGTTTTGGTGCGTGTGTGTGTCTCTGTCCGTCCGGTTTAATTGGCGTTCGAAGCGACAGTTATTAGCCGTTTTCGTCACAGTTGTGGGGGGGGGGGATGAAGTGTGACGTCTTCTTACCTCATATCTTTGTGAAAACTTTTACTTTTTTGAAAAGGTTTTTCCTGATTTTATAAGAAAAAACGTTGAAAATGTTGAAAAATTCAAAAAATTTAAATTTTCAGTGTGTCATGCGCCTTTAAAGTGTATAACTGTCTGCGTCTCTTACCTAATGCGTTGATTTCCATGTTTTTGACTGAATTTTCCAGTGAAAGCATGCGCCTTTAAAATTTTGATCTTTTTTCGTCTGCGTCTCTTACCTAACTTTGATCTCTCATCAATTTTCTTTTTTTGCTTGTAACTCTACTCAAACCTAACTTTTCGATCAGAAATTTATATTTTCAGAATCAGAATAAGATTTCAAATCTCCTCGCAATTTCGTATATGAGCACTGGAGTCGCGTTGTTTCCGTTTCCCTCTCCCTCCCCTTTTCCCATCATGTACATGTCGGCAGAGTCATAATTAGATTCATCTCTTGCCGTCTCACTCAATTTCGCTTAAAAACTATTCCCTTTTCTTTTATTTTTTCCACTTTTTTCTATTATCCGGAGCCTCGAGCGATATTATTATGGTTCTGATGGCTAAAAGCTGAAAAAGTTATTTTGGTCATAGCGCGCTTCATTTTAGAAAGTTGCAGTGTGATTTTTATATGATTAGATAGAGCTTTTTCTGTTGATTCTGAAAATATAAATTTCCCAGTTTTTGATAAACGGTGCGCAAAGTTAAAGGGGTTTAAAGTTTTGACCTACCCTCTCGTTGTCTGCGTCTCTTACCTAGGGAGTGTTTTTTGAGGCGGTGTGGTATTTTGAGGATAACTCTGTCAAAAATAAATTTCATGAGGAGAAAGTTATATTTTTGAAATCAGCGTAACATTTTGCATGTTTTGGTAGAAAAATCTCAAAATTTCAAAAAAAAAAATTTTTTCAATTAGACTTACTATCAACTTTCTTTTTTCATTTCAAATCCAAACTTCTTGGTTATATAACTATAAACCCAAAAAGTAAAAAGAGAAAACTGATAAAAATCTAGGTTTATGGTATGCACCCCACCGGCGCCGTCCTTCACCCTCCTTCTCATTCGCCCCTTTCATAAGATGGTGTCAACGTCTTCTAGCAGATGAGCACGCCTTCAATCAACGGGTGCTCATTAGTGAGCAAATCGGAGCAAGGGAGGATGCTCCGGAATGAAATGAATTGGATTGAAGGAGTGGAGGCAGGCTCATTACTTTGAGGTTTCTCTTCTAAATTTTTGAAAAATTTTTTTTTTTGTTTTTCCAATTTTTTTATTCTAAAAGATTCATAATTTCTTTCTGATCAAAATAATATAAGTATCATGTCCTAACTTTTGATCTACCTCGAAATATCCAGCCTCAAAAATTTAGAGACTAGAGACGCGCTTTAGAGAGTAGACGCAGACAGCGAGAGTAGGTCAAATCTTTAAAATGTGCATTTTTAGGAAAAAAAAAATAAATTCTTTGGATAAAAGATGTTTTAAGGCTTCCATTAGCCTCATATATTGTTTTCCTGTCACATCCGGTTATATCCGTCTCCTCAATGACACCTCTCATCCCCCTTCCCCATATGTCGTCAATTTCATGCTCATTTCGTTCGCTTCTGTGGCTTTCCAAATGTTAGGGATTTAAAAGGCGGATTTGCTTTGTCGTTTTTTTTCTTAATTTTTACTAAAATTTTGGAAAAATGTGTTGAAAATGGGCTTCCTACATCAAAAAAGTTATGTTATATAATGTAATATACGGCTTCAACCTTGCAAAAAATAATGGCAAACTCGAAGACTCGAACTTGTGACTTTTTCCGAGAAAATTGCTCGAAAATCTATAATTTTACCACTGGACCATGAAAATTGGATTTTTTGAAAGCAGCGAAATCCGAAAATTTTCATCCCCCTCCTCTCCACCCCCTCCACACACCGCGCTTATCACCGCACCTCGCGCCCCAGTTCGACAAGCACCCGTGGCCGAGTGGCTACCGCTTTTGCCTCCCACCCAGAAGGTCCTCGGTTCGAGTCCTCATCCGGCAAAACTAATTTGCGACGTTGAGGCCGATAAAACTAATCGAGAACACGACACCAACGCCTTCTCGATTAAATTCCTACGATGCGGCCCACCACTTGAGGTACCTCTTCACTGGTGGGAACCTCTCTAGTGGCTCCGAGTCCTCCATTGTTTATGTAATATATTCGGGGGAGTGACCCGTCCACTAAAACGGATGAGCAGTGGAGGACACATTTGGCGCATTGGTGGGAGGGACACCATGGTGAATGCGGCTCACTCCAAAAGGTCATATGCTAATATATTGTTGCTTCTGCTGCTCTCGCTTCGTTTCGCAACTTTTGTTTTATTTGCTGCGCTTCTCTGGCCACGCCTCTTTTTCGAGCAGGTTTTGAAAGAGTTTGGAATTAAGATTCTGGGTTAAAGGGCCTTGAAATGCTTAGAAAAAGTTCATTTTTTAAACTTGAAAAGTTGCGAACTTGTTTTTTCAATATTTGAAAGTTTCTTCGTTTTGATTCCAATTTTTATCACAATATTCTTATTCTCCATAAAATTCCGCGTTGATTGATATCCATAACGACTATATTCCAAAAAATTTCAATTTTTGCATTTGCGCTCCATTGATAATATTTTCTTATTTTTGAAATAACTCGGCTAGTTTTTAAGCTTTCAAGATGATTTTTATATCTTCTTGCTCAGCATTAAATTCTGCAAAAAATGGGTTGATTAAAATTTTGAATTTTGTAGGCGGGATTTCGGAGCATCGTTGGAAAATTTTGAAAAAAAATATTGTTGGTTTTCATGAGATTTTTCTTGGGATTTTTGGTTTTTATGGAAGATTTAGTAGCTTTCATGAGAATATCAACTGAAAATTGAAGTATACCTACGAAAAAAAGAAAAAAGGAAAAAATGTTGAAGAAAAACAAAAAAGCTAATGTATTTTCTGACATTTTCTGATTCCAAATCAAATTTTCTTCCCGATTAGAAAGGTGTCTTTTCGGCTCTCACTCCGCTTGCCAAATTCATTTCCCTTCCCGCCTTCTCTTTCTTTTTACCCACTTCCACATCCATTTTGTTGTCCATTCCCTCTTAACACTATACACGCACCCCCCGCAATATTATACATTGTCTCACACATTCATTTGCATTTTTCTTGCCGAAATTAGACGGATAAACGGAATGGAGGATACTCATTTCAAAGTGGATTAACTAGTAGATCCTTATGGTTTATACCCTAGATGTTGCGAAATCGTAAAAAGAACTAATTTTTAGCAGATTTCAAGTTGATATCTGAAATCCTCGTAAAATTTGGAGTTGAATGACACCTATATCGGCCTGATTCGGATAAAGTTCAAATTTGACCTACGACCGCTACGCGACCGCGTCGCGGTAGGTCAAATTTCAAACTTGTTCCAGGCGGGTCATGATTAGTATCATTCAACGTGAAATTTTACGCAGATTCTGAAACTGACAACCAAAATACCAGAACATTTCAAATTTCCAATTTCCCAACTGAAAATCCCAATAACTTCGCACTTTTTTTGAAATTCTAGATTCAAAAACGATTTGATCAGTTTTAGTACTCTGTTTTATGTCTCCTTCGCATTCCGTTTTACGACTGGCACCTTTTGTGTGTCAATTGCGTAATCCTCATAATTTATGTATATCCTTCTCGCTCTCGCAAATAAAATAAAGTTGTCACCTTTCAATGTCATTCGTTTCTTTTCTTCGCCTTCTCTGTTTCTCGACTTTATTCATTTATTATAATACCCATTTCTCAGTTTTATGACTCTTTTCCACCGTTTTTCCGACTTTTCTCGACCCAGTTTTCCGAATTGGCGATTTTAATGTTTTTCTCTTTTGCTGGTTATTGAAATCAGTTTTTGTTGTTATTTTCAAAATCTCCTTGAAATTTCCAATTGATTGATATCCATAATGGCCGATTTCCGTAAAGTTTAAATTTTGACCGCGACGCAGCCGCGTCGCAGCCACTTTTTGAGCCAGTTTTTTGTTTTTTTGCAAATTGAGTCAAGATTACTATTATTCAAACCGAAATTTCATGAATAATTTGAATTTTCCAAAAAAAACAGGCTATCTCGTCATTCCCACTGAAGAACTGTGAAAATCACTGAAGGAAATGTTTGACTACTCGAAAAAACTGATCAAACTTACCGAAAATGGTAAATCAATATTATTTTTAGAATCCTCATAAAATTTGCTTTTGAATGATAGTAATCATGACCGGTTTCAAAGAACTTTGAAATTTCACCTTAAAAGTGGGTGCGACGCGGTCGCGCCGCGGTCAAAAATTGAACTTCACGGAATCGGGTGATCATGTGTATCATTCGATTGGAAATTTCATGGAGATTATGAATATGGATCTTAAAATTGTGAAAACTCAATGATTCTCGAAAAAAATGGAAAAAATGAGGAAAACTATGAGAAAAACAATGAAAAGAGGAAAATATATAGAAACTCCCGAATACGTTCTTTGTCGAAACTAAACTGGAAAAGGGTATCAAATTTCGGCAACTTTCGTTTCACTTTAGCCCGCACATCTCAATTAAAGACCCTCTCCCCCCCCCCTCCAACGTAGATTTCCACTTCCTGTCCTTCATGCTTCCATGACTTTTTGATGTGCCTTTCGACTAATGAGTATTGTGTGACCATTTGGAAAATCAGGAGGAAATTCGGATTTTTATTTGAATTTTTTTCTAATTTTTTGAAATTTTTCTCAAAAATTTTTGCCTCTTTTTTCGGTAATTTTCCATTGAAATTTTGAAATTTTTTGGAAATTTTTCAAAATTTTTTTTCAAAAAACCAAAATTTTCTGGTTGAAAAATACATGTTTTCTATCATAATTCTTTGTTATTTAGCATTTATAATGTCAGAAAAGTATAAAAAAGAGAAAAATTGAAACAAAAGCGAGTCAAAAAGTCCCTGGAGAATGGGGGGAAGAGTTGGATAAGAAATTCAATTAACCGTGCTCTCGGAGCATTTTTTTTTTATTTTTTCTGAGAAGAGAAGGCTTTGTTTCTTATATCTAGACCTTTTTTGGATTTTTGGAAAAATTGGAAAAAAAAATTTTTGCATTTTTTTTTTTCGGAAAATTTTCGGATTTTTTTCCAAAAAAATTTTTTTTTTCAAACATTTTTTTCAATTTTTTTTCTGCATAAACTGTAATAAGAAATGGTCAGGATTATGAAAAAAACATTAAAATTTTAAAAAAATATGAAAAATTTCAAAAAATTGAAAATTTTTGTCCCATTCACAACCTAATAACCAACAGGAACTCTATAATTGCTCCACTACTTTTATTTGCACTTTTTTGACACAAAATTTTGTTTTGGAGCATTTTTGGAGCATTTTTGGTCATTTTGGAGCTAAAACTTGTGAATTTTAAAGTTGAAAAATTCTGAAAAAAAAATTTTGAAAAAAATTTTTTTTTTCAATTTTTTTTTTTGAATTCCAAATGATTTTTTTGCTTTTTGGAGCAATTTTTGAGCAATTTAGGAGCATTTTTATAGCAAACATTGATTCTAAGTACTGACAAAATTTAGAAAAATTTGAATTTCAAAAAAAAAAAATTTCAAAAAAAATTTTTATTAGTAAAATTTTAGTAAAAAAAAATGTTAGTAAAAAAAAATTTGTAAAAAAAAATTTTTCAAAATCTTCTCCCCTCCAACTTTCCAAACTAAAACACAACTGAATGCTATTCCAAAACAATTGTAAACCATACTAACCTTTCACGTAGTAAAGCGATGCATCATCCATTCTGTCACCACCCGTTCCGTTCCTCCTCTTCCTTTCCTCTTCCCGCCCAACTTTAATACATTCATTCTCTTTGGTTCAATTTGGAAAAAGTTGACTCGCCAGTCCAGATGAGGCTAATTATTAGCTAATAATGGGTGCATGTTGTATAGTTAGGAACCGCAAAATGAGGGGGGTGTGGCCGCGTGATTTTTCTCCTGGGTCCGTTTTTCGATACCATCATCTTTTCTAGGCGCCCGTACAGACTGGGTTACTATCCAAAAATAGTTTTGAGAATGTCTCCATACGTAATCAATAGCGAGGAATTGCCTGGTGAAGTCTGTTTTTCATGAAAACGTCATCTAAAGCTTTTATGAGAGAAAAAAGAAAAGTAGTCTCCAAATATTGAAGAATACAGACTGTTACTGGTCTCTAACCTTTACCGGATATGATTAAATCTATGAAAATAAGTATAATCTAACATATTTTCAAGAAAAAAATCGAAAAAAAACATCCGCTCGCCTTCTGGAGCCGTTAGATGAAGACGTCAAGTTATCTCTGAATTTTCAGTGATGACCCCTATTTTTTACTTTCTCTTCACATAGAAAAAGCCTTTGTGATGATATATGCAAAAAATCAGATTGATTGACCCATTACTTTTCTTACAGTGCTCCATGGAAAATTGATGATTTCACAATTTTCCGATTTTGTTATTATTACTGGCCTCTAACCTTAAAATGACTATTTTCATCAGATCGGAAATTAAATTTAGAACATTTTGCTTTCGAAAAAATTTGAATTCCAACATCCGCACGCCTACACGCCCAAAAATACGAAAATTTAGAAAAAATTTAAACAGCGTTGAAGACACCAAAGCAGCGAACACGTGTACAAACTTTGATTTCGCGCGTCGTTCCGCACCCATAGCTCAGTCGGTTACATGACTGTCCGCCGGTCGGTGGTCGATGGTTCGACACCGCCTGCTGGACAGGAATAAGCCACGCCCCTCCACGTCGGAGAAAAACAGTGCAACCGATTCTGATTTTGCGCGCTGTTTTCTTAAAAACTACCGAACCTTTTTGACTGAAAATTTGGGGATAGACTAATATCGAGTCTGGCTTTCGAATGATATAGCATTTGTAGCATATTATCGAGTTTTTAAAAAAAATTGCGGTCCCTATGTATAGTAAAGCGGGACGAATAATTCATTAAATTTTTGTTTTGAAAATGTGCTCAAAATGTGCTCAAAATGCTATATTTTTACACCTATTGTCTTGGAAAAGGTTTGTGAAAAACTGGTGGAACATTTGACCTACCAAAATTTTGTTTTTTTGACCTACCATATGTTTTTATCATTTTTTTGTCATAGCTCCGCCCACAAATGCTGAAACTTTTCGAATTTTTCTAAAAATATGAATGAGCATGAGCACTACAAAATGATAACTGTTAACTTTCCAAAAATTTCCAAAATTTGCTTGAAAATTTGAAAATTTGATTTTTTCCAAATTTTCGGTACCTTTCAAAAATTCTCAATTTCCAGAATTCCTTCAAAGTTTCGTAAAAAGTGTTCAACTACAAAGTTGTAGCTCTGATAATTCTGCATCAGATACAAAAAGTTTCAATTGATAAAAATGATTGTGGGCGGAGTTATGAAAGGTCAAAGTTAGGTAGGTTAAAAATGAGTACAAAAAGCATAAAACAAGCTCTGAGGTACTATAAATAATGCTAAATTTAGTAATATTTGCTGTTTTGTACAGATTTTAATTTACTATTAAATTTTGATCTACTAAAAAACTCAAAAATGTTAGAATTTTTGACCTACCTTTCACAGTTTCTCTTTTTGACCTACCATTCCAAATTCACTACTTTTTTGACCTACCTCCCATTTTTTTTTATGATTTTTGATCTACCACTCCAAATTCTCTACTTATTTTTGACCTCCCTTACCCCATTTTCCCCAGTTTTTGATCTACTTTAAACCCCGCCCCTTTCACAACTTCACTTTTTGACCTACAACTCCAAATTCCATTATTTTTTGATCTACTTCTAGCCCCGACCCTTTGACAACTTCTTCTAGAAGTCACCTCCCCCACCTTGTCTCTCAATGTTTAGGCAGCCCACTACTGACAGCTGGTTCTATACTCGTATTTGATGACCACCTCCTATTTGCATATATACGGTCATTCATTGTTCCATTCCACTCGTTTCCTCCCCCAATTATCCACCATTGTTTCCGGTGAGCATCACCCAGCTTCCCTTTTTTATGAGTTTTCTTCAAGATATTTGGAAATTTTTAATACTAGAACTTAGAAATTGCACTAGAAGATGATCGTTTTATCATTAAAAGTGACCTAGATAAACCAGTACTGAAAATTACAAAATTATCACTAGAAACATACATTTTGAAGGCTCGAAAGTACCTACAGAATTTGCATAAACCTTCTTTACACATCACATGGTAATCAAATCATAAAAGTATCCATGAGGGGTTTATGGTTTGTGTAACACTAACGTTCGACTTCTCTATGGTTTCCTTCAAACTCTTTCCGATATTTTGAAGTGAAAAATGTTCAAAATTTTAAGTTAAAACTACAAAAAACCTTTTCAAAATGAGTTATGCGCCTTTAAAGTGGGTATCTCTGCGTCTCTTATCAAAAACGGGTATTTTAAAAATTTTACAAATTTTTCAAATCCCAACATTTTCTTGCAAATTTTATATCATTCGATAGCAATTTTGTTTTTGAATCCATTCATCTAGTTTTCATCCCTTAAAACCAATTCCCCATTGAGTTACGCGCCTTTAAAGTTTTTGTTCTCTATCTCTGCGCCTCTACCCATCTCGTGTCTCTCGTCGTCTGTTACTCTGCGTCTCTGACCCCTCGACTTACAGAGCTGATAACTCGGTTTAAAATTATCGTAGGAAGATGGTTTTTTCACTAATGTCTTTAGAATTATTCTGATTTTTTTATTTTTCAACTTAAGTTCCAACCAATTTTCAAAAAAAAACTTCTCTAAGTAGTTTATTTCCGACTTTCGACCCATTTAGTGCCTGGCACAGCCAGTAAACTCGCCTAATAAACCACACCTTGCTCCACACATGTTTGTTTTTGTCACCCACACATTACCTTCCGCATCTCTCCACCTGCTCTCCTCATTAGCCCGCTTTTCTTATTCATGGGCCCGTTCCCCGTGCACTAATGAGCCGCCATTTAGGTAATCCCGAGGTGCATTATGATATAAGTCATCCCTGTCAGCTATTAGGAGTGAATAATGATTAATGAAGACAGAGGGAGGGAGGGAGTGGTCCTCTTGTTGGGTGTAATGTTTGCTTCACGCAAGCAAAACACTTTAATCACCTGGTGGGCTTGAACTTGCGAGCGTGGGGTTGGCAGGCAAAAGCGTTAACCACTGAGCCACGGGGGCGACGGGGGCAGAGGTGTGGAGTGCGGTAAGGTGATCGGGGTCGCTCGCTCCTCTGAACTTTTGTGAGCGACTTTTTTTTTCATTTTCTAAAGCACACCTGCATACATGGTGTACTGGTAAAGTTATCAAATCTCAATAAAACAGCGCCTGGTTCGATTCTTCCTCCATTCCATTATCTTTTGCAACTTTCCCTCGTTCTAAAAAGATCTCACTTCCCTCGCGACTCCGCCCCTTTTCCTCTCTAACACATTTTTTGTTGTTTCTGGACCCATTTCCTTTTTCTCTTCCCCTATTTCTTGCTCAAGGATTACTTTTATGGCCGTATATTTGTTTCGGAATGGAATTTTTGTTCGCTTTTCTCATTCTGAAGCTGATTCTGATGGAAATGTAGAATTCTGATTCAGAATTCAGAATACCTTTTCCGATGCGGTTCACCTAGTTTCGCCGGCCCCCATTTTTTGATCATTATTACATTACACATTGTGTTTGTTCACGTTTCAAAAGATTTATGGGTTATGTGGGGGAAATGATATTTATGGTTTTAAATGAAAAAGATAATGATGGAAATTAGTTAAAAGGGAATCAGTTTTAGTTTTCCGCCTCAATTCAATCGGTACTAGTTCTAGTTCTCGTTTTGGTTTTCGAACAGTCAAATCTCTCGTCTCTAACCGTCTGCGTCTACTCTCCAACTCCTATCTCTCGTCTCTCGCTGTCTGCGTCTATACTCTAACTCGTGTCTCTCGTCTCTCGCTGTGTGCGTTTACTCTCTAACTCGTGTCTCTCGCTGTCTGCGTCTACTCTCTAACTCCTATCTCTCGCTTCTCGTTGTCTGCGCCTACTCTCTAACTCCTATCTCTCGACTCTCGCAGTCTGCGTCTACTCTCTAACTCTCATCTCTCGTCTCTCAGTGTCTACTCTCTCTCTCTCTCTCTCTCTCTCTCTCTCCCCCTCCCTCCTAACCATTACCATTTCCAGAAATGCGAGAATGCGTCTTCTTGTCCAACTCGCACTTCTTCTAATCACTTCTTCGTCCGCCACGTCTTCTTCTTCTTCCTCTTCTGACCCCGAAGACGTCGGCGGGACCAGCCAACGGATTTTTCACTCGGCCCGTCAGATTGACGAGTTCCTCGTCTCCAGGGACCAACAAACGGTGCGCGCCAAATTCTTTTTTTTTCCAAGAAAAAAAGGAAGAGATAAAAAAATATATTTTTACCAGGGATTGTTTCAGATCTACGTGGCATCGGTGAATCGATTATCGTCGTTATCACTGCCTACTTTATCGATTAAAGATGAAGTGTCGCTCGGACCGGTGTCGGACTCTCCCTGGTGCTCGGCGGATGGAAAATCGTGTTTAAAGTGGGTGAAAATTGGTTAGAGACGCAGAGACAATGAGTGAGAGAGTGGGCGCAGAGAGTAGACGCAGACAGCGAGAGATGAGAGATGCGAGTTAGAGAGTAGACGCAGGCAACGAGAGGAACCTAGTTTTTTGCGATTATCTCAGCAACCAATTAACATAGACCAGTGAAAGTTATATTTTTGAAATCACCATTAAATTCCCCTTCCAACAGTGTTAATTTCAGAGACCATCGCCCATCCCCCACCGATGTTCGCACCAAAATCCTCCACCTCCTCCCATCCAACCAATTACTTTTCTGTGGCTCCGTGAAACTCGGCTCCTGCTCTACCTTCAACTCAAAACTGATGCTCTTGACTGACTCGAGTGTTCCAGTGGCTTCCAACTCTCCAGAAGCGTCTACAGTGTCTTTGCTCCTTGATAATCGATTGATAGTGGCGGCGAGTCCGACGAAAGAGAGTCCTTATCGGGATCCGTTCCCGGCGGTCGCCATGCGGACACTTCCCGGGTTGATGGTGGAGAATGCGGGTGGGTTTTAAGAATAGAGTATGCGCCTTTAAACTGTGTTTCTCTGCGTCTACTACCAAGAGAGTGTCTCTAGTGGTGCTTGTTTAATAGCTCATAACTCTTTTCATAGTTAAATTTATCGTACAATTCTTGTACTTTTCAACTCATCATGAAATTCTGCAGGTGACCTGGAAGGAGAAGCCGCCGTGTTCCTTCGAGCCGCCTTCCGCAGCTCATTCCGCTTCGTTCACACATTCGCCCACGAACATTTCGTGTTTGTGGTCGCCACCGTCCAGTCGAAGGATTCGCGCACCCCGATGGTGACAAAGCTGATAAGATTCTGTCGGAACGATACAAAGTAGGATTGTGATTTACGGGAGGGATTATTTAATTATTTACGGGGGGAATTGGGAAATAATGGGATCCCAAGAAAAGGTGTAGGGACTGTTATTATGTTATTTTTGGATAGAAAACAAATTTTCCATAAAACTGTGAAGTTTTCATCTCGATTGGGTTAAAATGAGCAGAGTTATGTGCTTTTCAAGTTTTAGACTCTAAATCTCTGCGTCTCTTACCTAGGCGCCACTCTCGTCGTCTCACACTCTGCGTCTCTGACCCTTAACTTAAAATCACTGTATCTCTGCTCCAAATCCACCTAGAAAATTGATTCCTTCACCATTCTAAAGCCAATCTCTCAATTTCAACTATTTCAGATTCATCTCCTATTCCGAAATCGAGTTGCAATGCCGTGGAGAGGACAACACCAACTACCCCTTTCTCACTTCCATTCTGCAATCCAATGACAAATTGATTGCTTCTTTTGCCACGTCATCATCAAAGAAGAGCTCCATTTGTGTCTACTCGATGCAACGTGTCAAACTGACATTCTGGTACAATGTGGATAGATGCCGAAGTGGAACAGATTCGATAAAGCTGGCTCATATTGGAAGGGATGCGAAGTGTGTGAATGTAAGTTGCATGTCTGCGTTTCTTACGAAGGGAGCGTCTCTAGTCGTGTCTCGTCGTCTGACATTCTGCATCTCTAACTAATAGCGTGTCTCTCGTCGT
The DNA here is from genome assembly GCA_963572205.1 of Caenorhabditis imperialis. NCBI lineage: Eukaryota > Metazoa > Nematoda > Chromadorea > Rhabditida > Rhabditidae > Caenorhabditis > Caenorhabditis imperialis. The sequence goes on along the minus strand of OY751540.1, from coordinate 8,920,772 downwards.
CTGACACTCTTCGTCTCTAACTGATTGTGCGTCTCTCGTCGTCTAACTCTCTGCGTCTCTAACTAAAAACGTGTCTCTCGTCGTCTGACACTCTGCGTCTCTAACTAATGACGCGTTTATCGTTGTCTGACACTCTGCGTCTCTAACTAATGCCGCGTCTCTAGTCGTCTGACACTCTGCGTCTATTGCTAATGGCGCGTCTCTTGTCGTCCGACACTCTGCGTCTCTTACTAAGGTTGCGTCTCTCGTCGTCTGGCACTCTGCGTCTCTTACTAATAGCGCGTCTCTAGTCGTCTAACACTCTGCGTCTCTTACTAATGGCGCGTCTCTCGTCCTCTAACACTCTCTCGGCTCAATGTTCCCCTTTTTGCAGAAAGCCCACATCCCACTCGACGAAGACAGTTGTGAGCTCGGAGTCGGTGGCTCAATTGAGCTCGTCGAGATGTCAATGAAAGACATCAATGCAAATATCACGAGCCTGATGGCAGTGGATCAAAAAGCAGTCTTCGCGGGCACTTCGGACTCGCAGATCGTTATGGTAGGTCAAAATTTGACAATTTTAATCCTTTCTCATGTCATGTCAACTACTGATGAAGAGTTGTTGGGTGGCATGTAAATGTCAATCAAATGGGGATTTAATGGGAGAGGATGAGAAAAAAATGAAGATGAGTTGCAGCTAAAATGGGACGAGAACAATCGACTGGAGGAGTATGGACGGAAAGATGTTGGGGATTCGAGCACCGGGAACACGGTGCAGAAAATGGAAAGATTTGGGGATTCCGTGATTCTTCAAATGCCACATGGAGTGAGTTTTTACTTGCGGATTACTGTACCTTGCAAGTCCGCAATCACCAACTTCCAGATAATCCTCTCCCCGCTGTCCACCTGCTCCCACCACGTCTCCTGCTCCGAGTGCCTCTCTTCAGTGGACCCGCTGTGCCAATGGTGTCATCCCACCCAGACCTGCACCACTTCTTGCCACGCCCCTTTATCCACCACTTGTCCAACTGTTGAAAAAGGCCCGATTCCATCCCGAATCTCAGTGAATTCTACAGTGGATATTGAGTTTGGAATCAAGAATTTACCGAAGCCGGATGGATTCTCTTATAAATGTGATTTCGACGATGGAAAATCGACATCAGCGACATGGACGGAAATCGGTCTTGTATGCAAGTCCGCTCTACTGAACACAAACTCCTCCACGACCTCAAAAATATCCATCACCACCTCGATCTCCTCGAAAAACCCCATCTCCACCCACACCCTCACCATTTTCAACTGCTCCGCCCATCCCACCTGCTCCACATGTATGGGCTCGGAGTTCGGATGCCAGTGGTGTGACCACAAGTGCACTCATCAGTGCTCGGCGAGCTCTGCAAAGTCGTGTGTGAAATTGCACTCGATGCGGGTGCCGATCTCGACGAGCAATGCGCAGGAGATTGTGCTGGAGGCCGAGAATTTGGACACGCTGGATCGGAAAGTGCCGCATTTTTGTCGAGTTGAGATGAAATCGAAGGAGCAGAAGGTTTCGGCGAAGATAGCAGCGGATTCTATTAGATGTGGGAAGTTGGAGTTGGGAGGTGATGTCAGTGTGATTCCATTGACACTGATGACGCAGGATGTAGTTGTGGATATTGCGAATGGTATGTTTTGATGAGAGATGCGAGTTAGAGAGTAGACGCAGACAGCGAGAGATGTGAGATGATAGTTAGAGAGTAAACGCAAACATCGAGAGATGAGAGATGTGAGTTAGAGAGTAGACGCAGACAACGATAAATAAGAGATTAGCGTTTGATAGTAGACGCAGACATTCAGACTCCTCTAATCCAGCTCTTTCCAGTATCCCTCTACTCTTGCTCCAACCTGGCATCGGACTGCTCATCCTGCTTGGCTCTCTCCCCTTCCCTCTCCTGCGGTTGGTGCAATCGAAAATGCTCCCACGAATGCCATGAATCCAAAGCCACTGCTGTCTGTGACCCTCCGCGCATTGATCGAGTGAGTCACACCTTCTTTCTCCCCACCATTTCCATTTGCAGTTCGAGCCCTCATCTGGCCCCATCGAAGGAGGCACCTACCTGAAAATCTATGGCAACGATTTGGGCATGTCGGTGGAAGACGTCAAGGGCAAAATCTATGTGGCAGGATCCAGGTGCAATCTGGTGGACTACCAGGTCTCCAACATGATCACCTGTCAAGTGGACAAGGGGAGTGGCACTGGACCCATTAGGATCTCAGTGGGGAGAGTCACAATGGCTCAGGCTGAATCCAACGAGCACTTTTCCTTCGTCCGCACCTCCATTTTCTCAGCGTACCCACTCTATGGCCCGGTTTCCGGTGGCACTAAGATAACTTTATATGGGCAGAATCTATCTGCTGGATCCAAGGTGTCTGTGACAATCGGAGGAAGATTATGTGCCATGGAAGGAGCACGAAACTCGAGCTCTGTGCTGAGTTGCTCTACCCCAAGAGGAGCTGGAGTGGGAAAGTCTGCACGAGTCGTGGTACATGTGGATCATGCCGAGATACTGTTGGACCAGCCGTTTGAGTATCGAGAGGACCCGAGCATAACCTCAATCTTCCCATTGGCAAGCTTCAAGGCTGGCGGGAAGCTTGTCAATGTGGTGGGCGCTTCTCTGAACACGGTGCAGTCCGCCAGGATGTTCCTGATAGATGACAGCCAACTCATCAGCGACCTCTCCCCTTGCCACATCATCAATTCCACCATGATGACGTGCATGACGCCGAGAATTCTGGACACGGTCACCAGACGCATCGATTACACCAAACAATCCATTGGCTTCCGGATGGACAACGTGAGCAGTGTGGCCAATCTAGGGAAAAGAATGCAAATGTCGATTTACCCGAACCCGATGCTCTCCCCGTTCAAAGGAGTTCGCTACCATCAAGGAGAGCAGTCATTGATCCTGGAGGGACACAACCTGAACCTGGCGGCAGAGCCCAATGACTTCCGGATCTTCGTGGGGAACGAGAGGTGCTATGTGACTCTTGTGGACGTGAAGCAGTTGGTGTGCTCGGGGCCGTTGCTCCAACCGAAGCCTACTGATGAGCGTGGTGTCCCCATCAACGGGTTCAACCCCCTTGTAACAGTGATCGTGGGCTCGCTTCGACAGGAACTGGGTCTCATTGAGTACTCCGACCAAAATCTTCCATCAAGACTATCCCTGCTCATTTTCGGCTTGCTCATATTTATCATCATCTCCCTGATAATAACGTGCATACTCTGGAAGCGAAGACGTCAGGAGAGGGAGAAAGAGTATCGGAAGATCCAACTTCAGATGGAGAACCTGGAGAATAACGTGAGGAAGGAGTGCAAGCAGGCGTTCGCCGAGCTGCAAACCAACTTGGTGTTGAGCCCAAAGTCAACGAGCACCATAGTGTCCGATATGCAGTCGCTCAGTTTTCCCCACTTTGTCGAGAACTTGCTCTGGTCGGATAGCACCCTGACATCTGCGCCGAGCCTCACAAGGACTCTTCCAGTGACTCTTGCTCAGTTCCACGCACTTCTCAGCTTCAAAACCTTCATCTTCACGATCGTCGAGGCCGCTGAATCCGACGTCTCCATTTCCACATCAGAAAGATCCATCCTCGCTTCTCTACTAATCTCCGTGCTGCTTCGCAACTTCTCCCATTGCACCGAGATAATGGTAGAACTCCTTCGGACCCATATCGCAAGAGCCGTGCAGGGCAAACGAGCCGAGTTGCTGTTCCGCAACTCGGATTCGGTCGTCGAGAAGATGTTCTCCAAGTGGATGAGCATCTGTCTCTACTCCCATCTGACACCCCAGATGAATTCGTTCTTCTATCTCTACAAGGCTCTTCAGTATCAGACGGACAAGGGGCCCGTGGATGCGGTGACCGGGGATGCGAGGTACACCATCAACGAGTCGAGGTTGCTCAGGGAGAGTGTGGATAGTAAGACTGTGGTAAGAAGGCGTTCTGCGTTCTGGTCAGGGTCAAAGTGAAAAGTGTGTTTCAGAAGATCACAGTAATCCCGTTCGAAAAGTGCGACGAGTCGATTGAGCTGGAAGTTCATGCGTGCGATGCGATTTGTCAGGTGAAACAGAAGGTGGCGTCAGTGGCGTATCGAGAGACACCGTATTCGCAGAGGCCGAGGATCACACAGTTCGAATTGAGTAAGTATCAGCGAGAGATGCGAGTTAGAGAGTAGACGCAGACAGTGAGAGATGAGAGAGAGAGAGAGAGAGAGAGAGAGAGGACGAGAGATTGGAGTTAGAGAACGCAGACACCGAGAGATAAGAGATGAGAGTTAGAGAGTAGACGGAGACAACGAGAGCTGAAAGATGAGAGTTACATAGTAGGCGCAGACAGCGAGACATTAGAGATGCGAGTTAAAGAGTAGACGCAGACAGCGAGACATTCGAGATGCGAGTTAGAGAGTAGACGCAGACTGCGAGACCGTACAACTTTCATCGCTTTTCCATCCAATCAAACTTCCCTTCTGCAGAACTCAAGTGCCCCCGCCGTGGAGACGTGAAACTCACTGATATCGCTGAGAACGACACCCTATCCCAGAAGAAGCTCCCGATAAAGTTGCTCACCGTGGCGGACTACGGTATTCAAGACGGCTCCATTCTGGAGATGTCACCCGCTGTCTACACGGCAAATAGTTATCGGAGTGAGTCCTTTTTAAGATCCCCTCCACAAAATTATACTGTCCAGACTCTCTCGCCGACTCTGGCCAATCCTCATGGTCGTCGCTGGATCGGTGCTCTTCGCCCGTCTACTCCTCCTCCAAATACTATCATCTGACGAACCCCACCTCCGGCACGATGACGTTCAAGAAGAAGACGTTCAACGACAACATTCCCAAATCGATCCCCGAGGTCTATCTCACCCGGTTGCTAACGAGCAAAGGTACCGTGGAGACTTACGTGGAAGACTTTCTGGAGTCGGTGCTCTATATGAGTGATTCGAATTACCCGCCGATTCTCAAGTTCTTCTTTGATATTCTGGATAGGGAGGCGGCGACGAATGGGGTGTCGGAGAATATCTGTCAGCAATGGAAAGCGAATAGTTATGTGCTTCGAGTCTGGGCGAACTTTGTAAGAAATCCTCAGCTCGTGTTCGATCTTCCGCATTCCGTGTCGATGGATGCTAATTTGAGCACAGTGGCGCAGACTATGGTGGGCTCAGTATTCTGAATATTTGAATAACAAGACACACTTCAGATGGACTGCTTCTCCTTCTCAGAGCCGGTTCTCGGCGCGCACTCCCCATCGTCTCGCCTTCTCTTCGCCAAGGATGTCGCCCGACTCCGCCCACTTTCAGTAGACCTCTTTAAGCGCGTCAAAAACAGTCCGCCATTGGGGATGGATGAGTTGAGGACCGAGCTAGTGAATATGGCTAATGTAAGTTATAATGAGCATCATTTCCTGAATTCTGAATTCCAGGACGTCTCCACCTGCAAAGGCTCCTCGTTGGCTGTGTCCGAGCTGCTCTCCTGGGTGCGAGGCAACGGCATCCGCATCTCGCAACTGCTCCAGACGAACGAGGAGGCGAGCCAGCAACGTCTTCCGCAGAAGCTGTCGCAAGTGCTGCATGTTTGTCTCGAGACTGATAATCATATTTATTCAACTATTTCCGATTATGATTGAGTTCCTACATTCACACAGTCAGTATTATTCAATTGATATAAGTATTCCAACTGCTACACTCATCTCGATTCTGGTACGGTTACAACAAGATTTTTTCATCCCATCAGGTTGCCAATTTGTCTTTCTTTATCATAAAATTGTTGTTTTATAATGAAGTATTGTTCATATCTCGGCTCACAGCGACAAGAGCTTTCGAATGATATAAGTTTCATCAGAAAACTCTGGAGTTTCATCAGACCATTGTGAGACGAGAGCGCTGCACTTGGTAAGAGACGCAGAGAAATCAAAACTTTAAAGGCGCATATCTCCATTTCTAATTAATTCGAAGCTAAACTAGAACAGCAGAACACCAAAAAATAAATTTATTCACTACATTCAAGTATAAAGAGCAACTTCTTGGGACATGGTCTTCTTCTCTCTCTCCGACACCTTCTTCTCTCTCTCCGACGCCTTCTTCTCCCGATCTGAAATCTTCTTCACCTCCTTCTTCTGCTCCTTCAGAGCCTCCTCCGCCGTCTTCAATATCGACTTCTCCTTCTTCTTATTCGACTCGGATGGCTGCTTCACCTGACGCACCGATGGCACCCTCTTTGACTTTTCCTTCGGCTTATCCTTTTCTTTATTCTCCACCTTCCCCTTTTCCTTGTCCTGCTTCTCGTTCTCCTTCGATGGTTCCGACTCCTTGGAGATCTTATCAATGTCAAACTTGATCGATGGCAGCTCTTCCGTCTCAGTTTTGGTGTGATCGTCGACCATCTCGATGCGGAACGTCGGCTCGTAGTCCACCTCCTGGTTCGCAGCTGCAGCAGCCGCTGCTGCCTTTTTAGCTAAAAATTTGGACACATGCGCCTTTAAACCTTTTGATCTACCCCTACCCGCTTCCTCCGCCTCTGCCGCCTCTTTCGCCTTCTTCTCCTCCTCCTCAGCGATCTCCTTCTCCTTCACTTTTTCAGTTTCTTTGGAGCCGATCGGAGTTACCGGGGTGGTCGGAGGAGCCGGAGATTTCGCAGGGGTGCCGCTGGAGCCGATGCCATGCGGAGCAACTGGCGGTGTCAGACTGATCACTTGATTCTTTTTCTTCTGCTTCTTTCTCTTGGTACAATTGGCAGCGATGAATACTACGATAGCTGGAAAGGTCGATTTTTGGTTTCGTGTAGTCTGAGTCTACTGTCTAAACGCGCTATCTCACTTCTTTAGCTTCTCTGCGTCTACTGCTTCAACGCGCTCTCTCACTTCTCTACTCGTCTGCGTCTGCTCTTTGCCAGCTTACTTCCACCGTTTAGCTTCTCTACTCCTCTCCAACTCACCAAGATGCCAAATCAAATGCCAAAACTTGATGGAAAAACTTCCATGGTCCATTTTAAAAATGACAACTATCGACTTCCCTCACTTTCTTCAATCACTTCAAACTGCCACGTGGCAAAGTTCAGTTGTCAGTTCAAATTTGTGCCGTAAACGTTTATTTACTCTCGTTTAATAAAAACGTGAAAAATCCAGCTAGACAGCACATTGAGCCATAAAAATTCACAAAAGTGACAAAAAAATGGCGGGTGGGACAGATAGACAGATAGACAGAACATTACACAAGAAAAGAAGGCGGGAACCGAAAGTTTTTGAGTTTTTTGGGGGGATTTTTCAAATTGGGATGGTGAAAGAGTTTTGGGATTTTAGGACCGAAAATTGGGACAAAAAAAGATTATTGATAATTTGGAAACAGAAAAAAAAACGAAAAAGATTATTGATTTTTTCAGATATTAGAATTTTTTTTTAGAATTTTTCAATTTTTCACTTTTTTTGTGTTTAAAGGAGGCCAGAAAAAATCTAGAAAGAAAAAGTATAAAAAAATCGATAATTGGTTAGAAAATTAGGTTAAATATTCATCCGATCGAGCGGCAGTCGGCCGTACTGTTCGTCGACGGGGACTTCGTCAAGCTCGGCGAATAATTCCAGCTCACGATGACTTTGGTAGCTGTGTTCCAAGTTTGCTGCAAGAAAAATGATGAAAATTGATGGTTTTTGATGAAAAAATATGAAAAAATTGTGAAAAAAGGAGGAAATTTTGATCAAAAGTTTTCAAAATCTGTACCTAAAATTTTTTGCAATGTGCGGCATGGTTTTTTGCAACAACCTCACTACATGATGAATCATTCAAAAACTCACAGTTGACTCTTCGAACGAGCTCTCTCAACAACTCGATGGGCACGCTGTTGGACTCGCGGAGTCGGCGCAGGTACGGACCGAAGATGAGCTCGTCGCACGCGACTTGTGGTGTTGGCAAGAAGTGCTCGTGCATCACTGAAACTTATATTTTGATATTTTTAACTATCATAAAGTAAGTAAGTACTTACACCCTTCGACAACATCCGGATTTTTCAGCGGGTCTTCTTCCTCCTTCTCTTCTTCTTCAACTTTTTCCTTTTCTGGCTCCACCTTCTGCGTGACTCCCGGGATGCCTGGCAGATTGGGTTTGAACGGTGTGATCAGCTCCACTCCGTGCTCACTTCTCTGCACTATCACCCTACCACCATCCTGCTCCACCATTCGCTTCTTCACAAAGCTCGGCAGGAACGGACACGAGGCCGCCTGGAAGAGCCGCGAGGAGCTGCAGCACGGAGCCAGACAGAAGAACTCCTCGTCAGTCAGATTCTTGCCATCGGGTCGGTTCGCCGAGGTGATCTTCATCTCGTCGGTCGGATGGTCGCGTTCGATGATTTCCTCGAGAGTGAGTCTCGGGAACAGCGGCGCATCCTGTGGGAGGTTGAGTGCGGCGCGAACTGGGTTGGTGAACTTGTCGAGAGTGAAGTCGCTGTGTGCTCCGAACGTGGCGATGAACTCCCATTTGTTGGGGACGTACTCCTGGGGCTCGTATGGATAGCTCGATTTGATGGAGGTGGATGGCTCGTTGGCTGCGAATTCTTCTTCCTCATCTGATTCTTCCTCATTCTGTTCGTCTTCTGTCTCCGATTCAGTCTCCAACTCCGATTCGCTATCTGAGCAAATCTCAAAGTCCGATTCCGATTCGTACTCCTGCTCCACTCTGACAACAGGCTCGTTGATAATAGGTCCAGTGAGAAGAGCGTCGAGCTCTTCTGTAACACGGCGCTGCATTTGCGCTTCCCTTCTGGACTGGAATGCGCGGAGGCTCATGTCGATTGCGTTGAGACGCGAATTTATCTGAAACAGAAGATGTTGTTTGGAGTACGAAACGTTGATAGCGCGCTTCAGCAGTCTGCGTCTCGCCAGATCGTGTACTCTCTCGCCTGAGGTAATCGCGCTCTACCGCAACAAGTAGTCTGCGTCTCCTCAAACCGTGCGGTATTATCAATTCGTCCCGAGTTTCGCAGAGGCGCAGCAGTGAGACAGTGAGAGAGTTCAGAGAAAAAGATATTAAAGGAGCTTCACCTCCGCTGCGAGACCCATAGCTGCCAACGAGCTCAAATTTCTGCAATCGCGCTCTACCTAGATGCAACTAGAGAGTCGGAAGTGCTCATTAGAGCTCCTCGAAGCTCGCGCACCTGCTCATAATCTGGTAATTAGTTCGCTACAGCCTGAAACCCCTCGTCCCGTTCGCTAATCCCTTTTTACGTTCGCCCCATCAATTATCCTCTCGATACCGATCTATACATGTGTTGTATCTCGATGAAAGATGGAGTTGGGCAGTTCATAGTCAGGTTGAAGCTTACCATTCCCTCGAATCGCTGCGAATTTCTCGCCGTTTCCGTCGCCTCGCGAAACAGCTTCCGGTAGTTGTCAGTGCGACGAAGCTGTCGTCTTCCACCGTCGAGTTGCATTTTCGCAAAGCTTCCCTGTAAAAATCGATAATCGATAACAGCGAAAAATATGGAAAAAATCGGAGGGCGCATCATCACAAAAACGTGGATTATGCAGCAGGTCGGTAACAAACGGGCGGAAAGGAGGGGGGACAAAACAGCAGAATGCAACGCGGCAGGCGGAGAGAGTATGTGAAGCGGGGAGGGCGCGAGACGACGAGAGGGACGAAGAGAGCGCGAGAGATGGTCGATAAATGAGTACGAGAGTGGCCGGGGCGATGCGGAAGGCGACGACTGATAACGGCCACTTGTGCGGACTGGGCGAGAGAGTGTGGTGGGGTGGGGGAGACGCAGAGAAAAGGTTATCATTTGCGCGCGGGGGGGACTAACTATGTGTGCTTTCGACTTGGCAGCGCGCCAAGTTTTTGGGAACGCGTTTCTTTTGGTGTTGAACAAGAAGAAGAAGAAGGATAAAAATGGAAAAACGAGAAAAGTGTGGAAAAATTGCTGTACTCCTCGAGAATTCCAGAAGTCCACGAGAACTACAAAAAATGAATATGCAAAAGTTTCGAAACATTTCGAATTCACATTCACACAAAGACTCTGCGTCTCCCAAAATCGCCCTCTTTCTTTTTCTGTAGTGGAAAATTTTAGGAGTATCAAAAAGCAATAAAGGAAGATTTGAACCGATTTTTTCAGACATTCAATCGATAAAATATACGAAACATGCTTCAGTGCACTTTTCAAACGAATTCTCTTCTGAAAAAACATGAAAATTGCACAGGGTCTAAAAACTCAAACTCAAACCACCGCGCAAAAAAGGTGGCCGCGGCCTAGTTTTCCCCGCTCGGCCACCATTTTTTATCGAATTTTTTTTTCGCATTTTTCCAAAAATCGTGGAAAAACACCACAGAACAAAACAAAAAAAATTTTTTTTTTTAGAAATGGAGCTCGATAGTTGGCTCTCCGATGCTCGCGATCAATACAGTCATGCTCTAGACTCGAAAATAAAAGTTATCGGCGTTGTAAGACACAAAACATTGGAAAAAAAATAATAAAGGGTTTAGATCGGAAAAGACTATCCGGATCATGGAAAAGGGGACAATGTGAACTGTTATCTGCGTGACAATGTGTTTCCAGTGGCTTCGTCGGAGAGTGAGAGTTGCAAAGTTCGTTGGCTGCACAAAAAATGAAATCGATATTTAAAAAAATTTAAAATGATTCAGATCCTCGCTCACTTCTCCGAAGACGAACAACTCCTATTCCTTGTGATGAACAATGTAGACGACGTCGCCAATATCCGAAAAAATCTGAAAAACGCAGAAAAGAACTATTTCGAAGCCCTGGCGGCGTCAGAGCTCCAAGAGCAACGAATGCTCCATTTCCTCTTCATCACTTGTCATTTTATAGTGATTTTCGAGCAGACTTCACGGATCGACCTAGAATTTATGAGAAATTTGAAAAAAGCTAATATTTCTAGGTAAAATTCCGAAAATTGGGGAAAAAAAGAAAAATGGACAAATATCATTGCAGAATGGCTCTCCGACGAAAAGTGAACAAAAAGCTAGTGTCATCGGGTCTAAAAGAGATTCCTTTCAATAATCGAATCCTTTCCCCCGCTGAATCAGAAGGCCGTTTAGTGATTCCACGTCTTCTGATGGCTTTCCAGCGAAACAACATCCGAAATGACCTGAGCGCAGTCAAAAAGGTTTCCTACCCCATTAATTGCTCATTTTCTGACCGTCCCCCAAGTCTCAGCGAGAAATCTACGAAAAACTGGAGAAGAATCTGGACAGTCAGTTCAACGACATTCTGAAGACGTGCGAGTTGATCGATTGTGGTCCTTCGTCGTTTTGTCAGTTGAATGAGACGATTCCATGTGTTCATCTGATGAATCCGAAGACTGTGAAAAGGGATATCGTTCAGGAGATGTTCGAGTCCATTATGGCCGATTTTCCGAGTCAGAGAGGTAGAACTTATAGTGACTATTTCCAAAAGTATGGCGATTTTTACATAGATCGACATTATTTTTCATAAAAATCAGTTTTGAACAAGTTAGGACTCAAAGTGCACAAAATGGGCGGATTGGTCAATGATGACGTGGAAATTCTGAAATTGGTTCACGTAAACTACAAAATACACAGTTTTCAGTGTACAGAAGAGAAATACGCATTTATTTCCCCTTTTGTACATTGAAAATTGTGCATTTTGTAGTTCACGTGAAACAATTTCTAAATTTTCACGTCATCATTGACCAATCCGCCCATTTTGTGCACTTTGAGCCCTGTAACTTGCTCAAAATTGATTTTCATGAAAAATTATGTCGATCTATGTACAAATCTTCATACCTTGAGAGCTCCGTGAGCACAGATTTTGCAAAATGCTCCTGAGAGCCGAGAAATGGTCACAAAACTCTAAAATAACAGTGAAAAATGATCGAAAAGTGCATTTTTCACTATTATTTTAGAGTTCTGTGACCAGTTCTCGGCTCTCCAGAGCAATTCGCAAAATTTGTGCTCAATGAGCTCTGACCTATAAGATCAACTCCCAGTTTTACCACGAGCTTCCAGGCAACGGTCAACCTGCCAGTCAACCTCCCACTCTTCCCAGCAACAACAGCTTTATCATGTTTCTCGAGGAAAGCTTCCGCTCCGAAAAGAACGAAATCAGTCTAGAAAACGTGATCCAACTACTAGAATGCCTGCACGTCATCCTCGACGGCGACCTGGAAGACGTCGAGAATAACCGGGAATTGACGTCGCGGTTGGGTTTGGTGAACTGGCTGCAGACGGAGCATTTGGAGAGGGCGATCAGGATTTATACGAATGAGAGTCTGGATAGAAGGGGGATGGAGCCGGAGCCGGTGAAGGTGCGGAGCAAGGAGGAGCACATGATGAGGGTGAGGGATGGGCTCAGTTTGGCCCAATTTCGACGTTTTGAACACGATTTTATCGATTTTTTCTAATTTTTTGCACATTTTTCATCTCAAATCATGAATTTCATGAAAATCTACACATTTTGAGCTTGAAAAGGCATGAAAAATATACTTCTATAGATTATAGACTGTATTTTTCATGTTTTCATCTTTAATCAAGCTCAAAATGTGTAGATTTTCATGAAATTCATGATTTGAGATGAAAAATGTGCAAAAAGTCGATAAAATTATGTTCAAAACGTCAAATTTGACTGTAATTCATGAAAAAACATCGAAATTGAGTCAAAATGAGCCGAAATTCTATGTTTTTCGCAAATTACAGCAAAATTCGACCGTTTGAGCATGATTTTATCGATTTTTCCGAGTTTTTTGCACATTTTTCATCTCAAATCATGAATTTCACGGAAATCTACACATTTGGAGCTTGAAAAATATAAATTGAGCATATTTTCATGCTTTACAGGCTCCAAATGTGTAGATTTTCATAAAATTCATGATTTGAGATAAAAATGTGCAATAAATTAGAAAAAATCGATAAAATCATGTTCAAAACGTCTATACTCGCCGCACATGACAGTAAGTGCGCTCCATTGCAAACCTGGAGTTTTCTCGGCCACGGCCACCATTCGAAACATTTCGCGGTGAAAAATCGATGGCCGCTGCCTAGAAAACTCCAATTTTCTCTTCCATTTCGGTCATTTTGCAGTGGAGCGCACTTACTGATGCGTGCGGCGAGTATAATTTGACTGAAATCGAGCCAAAATTCCAGTTCGCCGAAGCGAAAAACTACATCGAATCAGTGGTGGGCACCAACACCGCCCAAGCTCTCTCGGAGCTCCACGCCCGCTGCGATGAGCTCTGGCAATCCGACATGCGAGCCTGCGAGGCCTTCTCCGTTCTGGGCCGCCCGTGCGTCAAAAAGATCCATCCAACCTACGGCGACCAAACAGTGTCCGAGCTGAAATGGAGTGCTCACGACGCGCAGAGCACCCTCATCAGCACGTGCATCTGCGGAAAGCGGCAGCTGGTGCGGCAGGAGCCGTTCTCGGTGAAAGAGGCCAACTGCGACTTCTACGAGCATCCCGAGTTCAAGTGTTGTCGGAGGTTGTGGCGGTTCCAGTTTCAGCTCTATCAGGAGCTCAATGATGATGACATTTTGTGGGCGGATCGAGACTCTAACAGTTTGAATGCGAAAGTGGCGGACGAGGAAGATGAGCTCATAGTGACTGTAGACTCTGAGAATTCCCTGCTCAAAACTGAATCAGCTCTAGATGAAGCGGGGGATGAAGCGTCAGATTCTGAAGACGCAAGAGTCGGAAGTCAGAGCTCGACGTGCTCCGACGACTCGATGTACATCCGGCCGTCGAGCAGTTGTAGGCGTGACGACGCGGAGAAGTCGATCCACGAGCTGCAGGTGGAGTACACGAAGCGACTTCAGAAGCTGGAAGGCTCGGGAAAAGGCTCCGAGTTTATAACAAATGTCCCGAATTCATTGACGGCGGGACGTCTTCCACTTTTTCCGTCGTGGTATTTGGTGTCGTTGGGCGATTCGAGTTTATATGGGCATGGCAGTGGGCTCAAGGGGCAGCCGAATTTTAAGATTGGCGGGGATTATTTGACACCGGCTGTGGTTCATTTGCCGGTGAGCAGGCATTTTGTTTTTTCTCGTTTTTCTTTGATTTTTAACGATTTCTACGAGTTTTAGAATATTTTTTGTCAAAAATGATTGAAAATTGAAAAAATCGCAATCAGTAATCGATTTTTGTCAAAAAATCTTCTTTCAACGAGGGATTCTATTTCCAAAATTATGAAGATTTTTCATAAAATTCAGTTTTGAGCAAGTTAGGGCTCAAAGTGTGCAAAATGGGCGGCCTGATGACGTGGAAATTCTGAAATTGGTTCATGTAAACTACAAAATACATAGTTTTTAGTGTACAGAAACTGTGCATTTTTTAGTTTACATGAACCAATTTCAGAATTTCCACGTCATCATTGACCAATCATCGCTCCGCCCATTTTGTTCACTTTGAGCCCTAACTTGCTCAAAACTGATTTTTTTTGAAAAATGATGTCGATCTATATTATTCATTCGCCAAAATCGGACGAATACTACTGTAGCCGGAGAACACGCTGTTGTGCGTGAACGCACAGAACGCGTGTAGTGTCGTGTAGTCCTCTCGGACAATCGAATTTTTTTTTTCTTTTTCACGTTTTTTCTTCATTTTTCTTCAATTTTCCTAGTTTTTTCGAGTTTTTTCAATTAAAATTAAAAATTGAACTGATAAACTAAAGATCTTTTATGAAAATTCAGCATTTCATCGACCATTTAGCTCGGATTTGACAATTTTCTCGCCCGATACGCTTTTAGAGTAATTTGCCCGTTTCTAGTCCGAAAAACATGCAATCTTTGTGATTTTATAGATATTTTTCAACCGTATTTGTCGTTTTTTAATGAAAAAACTCGAAAAAACTATGGAAATTGATGAAAAATGAAGAAAATACATGAAAAAGAAAAAAATAATTCGATTGTCCGAGAGGACTACACGACACTACACGCGTTCTGTGCGTTCACGCACAACAGCGTGTTCTCCGGCTACAGTAGTATTCGTCCGATTTTGGCGAATGAATAATACTCGCCGCACGCATCAGTAAGTGCGCTCCACTGCAAAATGACCGAAATGGAAGAGAAAATTGGAGTTTTCTAGGCCGCGGCCATCGATTTTTCACCGCGAAATTTTCTGAATGGTGGCGCGAATTTCGAGTTGGTGGCCGTGGCCGAGAAAACTCCAGTTGTGCAATGGAGCACACTTACTGTTGCGTGCGGCGAGTATATGTAAAAATCGTCATACTTTTGGAAATACCGGAATCGCATAGTTTTCGAAATTAAGCCACGCCCCTTTTCCAGGTGGACCTTGACACGTGGAATCGCGACCTGAACAAGTTCCGCGCCGAAGACTACAGCGCCAGAAAGTACCTGAAAGACGACGCGCCACGTGTCAAACTCTTCGTGGGCTTCGAATACGAGTGCTCCCGAGGCCATCGCTTCTTCGTCGACCACCTCGGAGAGCCTTTAATCTACCCGAAAGGAGCCAACGTTGTCAGAGAATCGGCGGCTCGGAGCCAACTCGGCGATGTGCTCCTCGCCGATCTCCCACTTCGCAGGCCTTGTACTTGTCGAAAACAGCCACTGAAATCGGCACAGCTTCAGAAGATCCACGTGGTGACACCCAAGGCGCCAGTGCATATTACCGTGGAGCCGAAGATTACTGTACCTGGACACGAGGGGGTGTATGGAACAGGGCAGAATGCTCTCGAGCTGCATCACTCGAAGTTTGTGCTCTTTTTTGGTGGAAAAAATGAAAATTTTCAAAAGTTTTGGGTTACTGTAGTTTAAAGGGAGGCACTGAAGAGTTAGTCCAATTTTTGCCGATTTTTCAAAAAAATAGGAGGTTTTCTCATAGAAACGGCTGAAAATTTGTGAATTTGACCTGTTATATTGTCAAAATAATCAGATTACGGTATCCTTGTGGGCGGGGCTTATTTGCAAAGTGCGGCACCATTTTTGTCATCATTTTCATCAAAATTTCATAGATTTTTTCATTTTTCCTTATTTTCAAGCGTTTTTCTGTCAGAATACATGAAAATGAAGGAAATTGTCGAAAAATCACTGAAAATTGCCCAAAAATGATGATTTTAAAGTGATTTCCAGTGATTTTTTGATAATTTTCATGTATTCTGACAGAAAAACGCCTGAAAATAAGAAAAAATCGATAAAATCAATGAAATTTTGCTGAAAATGATGATAAATGTGCGGCGAGGTCGAACTGGTGCCGCGCTTTGCAAATAAGCCCCGCCCACAAGGATACGGTAATTCGATTATTTTGACAATAAAACAGTTCAAATTCACATTTTTAAGCCTTTTCTATGAGAAAACCTTCAGTTTTATCGAAAAATCGGCAAAAATTCACAAAAATTCAAAAAACTCTTAATTTTTGAACTTCTAGACCTTCCCTTTAAACTACAGTAACCCTGAATTTTCAAAAACTTTCATTTTTCCTCCAAAAAATCAATAATTTTCTTCCAGATACTACATTCTTCACCTGCCGGCAGTTTACAGTGGACCCAGTGGCACGTGGAGCCCTGAAGAGTACTCTCCTGAAAAGCAGGGCACTTTTTGGGGTGGAGCCATCAAAGTTGCTTATAAACCCGTTTTTTCGTTGAGATTTTGATTTTTCTGTGATTTTTTGAGTATTTTTTTGAATTTTCTTCAGTTGGAATTTTTTGTACACAATTTTTTGATTTTTTTTTTGATTTTTTTGAATTTTCTGTGATTTTTTTTAGGTTTTTCATTGAGATTTTTTCAAATTTTTATAGTTTTCAAAATAAATTATTGCCATTTTTCAACAAAATGGGTCCCAAAGCGACTATTTTGGGATTGGATTGGGTTTTTTGATAAAAAATTGGAAAAAAATGAGAACATTGTCATACTTGAAAGGGAGTTTTGAGCATTTTTTGAGCAATTTTAGAAATTTTTATGCAATTTTTGAGATTTTGAAATTTTTTTGAATTTTGAGAATTTTTTTTATTAAAAAAATTTTTTTTTTCCAAATTTTCATCGATTTTTCGAATTTCTTTCTTAATTTTTGAATTTTTTTTTCGATTTTTTGGAATTTTTTCGAAATTTTTTCGAAGTTTTTTTCGAATTTTTTTCTTTTTTTTCAAATGTTTCGATTTTTAATTTTATTTTTAAAGATTTTTCAATTTTTTTTCCAATTTTAAATTTTTCAAATTTTTGCCCGTTTTTTACATTTTTCTTTATTTTTTCCAAATTTTCATTATTTTTAAAATTCTACTTCAAATTATCAATTTCATGGTTATTTTCTGTAAAAAAATTTTTTCCCGATTTTTCCTTTTTTTTTCTCAATTTTTCCCAAAATTTTCCAAAAAAAATTCCTCTTCACTTTTCCCCCATTTTCCCCCTAAAAATCCTCCAAAAAACTGAAAAAACTAGAAAACCCAGTCCAAAAAGAGGAAAACGGGGGGACCTCAGATGTTTTATAAATTGAAATCCTCGCCCCATTTTTCGGGGCGGTCCTCCTCTCCGCCAAAGCCGCACAGATTGATTAGGCAAATGTAGTAGTCTTCAACCATTCTTTTTTCCAGCTCTTTTTCTCCTTTTTTATTTATTTTTTTGAGAGCTACGAAATGAGAGCAAATTGGAACTGGAAAGGAAACTTTTTTGAAAGTGAAACGATTTGGGCTCCAAACTTTTTCACTTTTAAAGAGAGCCTCAGTTCATTTTCAATCAGTTTCCAGCAGAGCTTCTGGGCTCCGAGAGCTCCAAAATGCTCTTCTGAACTCATCCTATCCTTTCAAAGTGCTAAATGTTTCGAAAAAAGTGGAAAAAGTTTCTGGGGAAAATGAGTTTTTTCGGGCTCATTTCAAATGAAACGAAAATTTGTTCTGTCTGAGCTCAAACGATGCTCCGAAACTCCGAATTCTTTTATTTTTTATAGAATCACGATTCTAATAACATTTTTTACACTTTTAACTATAAATATTCCAATTATTCTACTCATATTTCCCAAAAATCCATAAAAACTTTCAAAAATCCCTCAAAAATATATCCTTCCATCAAAACGAATTGAAACTGGCACAACATGTGTCCTTTGCAGAAACTAGACCACTAAAATGATGTCATCTCAGTTTTTCTGATGAATTCCACTCGAAACTAGTTGCTAAATAGCTCATTCTCGGCTTGATTCAGCTCGTAAATCCACACTAACCTCCGTAAATCCACACCAATCTCCGTAAATAAACACTTAATTTCTTAAATCCACGCAAACCTTTGTAAATCTACACTAACTTCCGTAAATCCACACTTATCCTCGTAAATCCACAAACCCCCGTAAATCCACACGAAACCCCGTAAATCTACAATGAATCTCCGTAAATCCACACTAACCACCGTAAATCCACATTAACCTCTGTAAATGCACTCTAACCTTCGTAAATCTACACTAACCTCTGTAAATCCACACGGGATCTCCGTAAATCCACACTAACGTTCGTAAATCCACAATTAACCTCCGTAAATCCACAATAACCTTTGTAAATCTACACTAGCCTCCGTTATTCTATACTAACCACCGTAAATCTACAAAGAATCTCCGTAAATCCACACAAACCCCCGTAAATCTACACTATCAATCGTAAATCCACACTAACCTCCGTAATCCAACCCCGTAAATCCACCCCCGTAAACCCACCCACCCGCGTGCTCTTTTCTTGCTCTTTTAAGCGGAGCAAGTTGTGGAGCTCCGTCGTCACTCCAAATGTCACAATTTGTCAATCAAGTGTGTATGCGCTCAATTACTCGAGGAACTCTTTTTTTTCATGAGAAAAAGGCCTCATTTTTTCAGTTTATGCTATTCCGAGAACTGGCATTTTTATGAGTTTTAATCTGAAAAAGTGGGGAGATTTTGTTCATGGGTGTTTTTATTTGTTGACGTGGCTTTCAGTACGTTTAATCATCGTAAAAATGGAGAGTCTTTTCAGTCTATTTCAGTCCAGTTTTTCAGTGGGCGGTGGCATGTTTGAGCTCTCAGCATGTTTCGATGCATTCGAAATGAGCTCAGTTTTTGGAATGTTCGAGTGGTTTTTGAGATTGTTTGTGGATTTACGGTGTTTTGTGTAGGTTTACGGAAGGTTGGTGTGGATTTACGGGAGGTTAGTGTAGATTTACGGAGGCTAATGTGGATTTACGAAGGTTAGTGTGGATTTACGGAGGGTAGTGTAGATTTACGAAGGTTAGTGTGGATTTACAGAGGTTGGTGTGGATTTACGGGAGCAAGTGTCCATTTACGGAGGTTAGTGTAGATTTACAGAGGTTAGTGTGGTTTTACGGAGAGCCAGTGTAAATTTACGGATGGTTGTGTAGATTTTTTCGCGGTCTAGTGTGGATTTACGAAGGCTAGTGTAGATTTACAGATGTTAGTGTGGATTTACGGTATGTTGGTGTAGATTTACGGAGATTAGTGTGGATTTACGGAGGCTAGAGTGGATTTACGGAGGTTAGTGTGAATTTACGGAGGTTAATTGTAGATTTACGCAAACTACTGTAGATTTACGAAGTCTCTGATGTGTTTGCGAGTATCAGAAACGTCAGAATTTGCATCCTAATCGTGTTAAACTCTCTCTAATTTGACACACCACATATTTTCAGACCTCAAAGATTCTTAATAGTAATTTCCAGTTCATTAACATATTCAGTGTGGAAAATCTAAAAATCTCATTATTCCAAGATTTTTGGCTCTTTTTTGGTGGGCTCATTGTGCTTTTTTGGTTCTGATGTATCTGAATTCCTTATGATTAGTTCCATCTATTTTGAACGAAAAAATTTTCAAAAAACCTCTCAAATTTCGTAAAAAGGTGTCAAATTCTATTATCACCTATTTTTCCCCCATTTTTTTCCTGCTGGGGAAAAAGAAGGCATCGGATTTCACAAATTCCCTGAACAATACGCCGTCGTCTGCTGATGACGTGGCACGGTGATGAATAATGAATTCGAGGAGGGGATGACACAAAAGAAGGCAATTTTATTATGTCAGTCAGTTGATCCTTGCGAAATAGTGTTAACAAGGCAGTTTTTGTGCTCTTTTGGCTCTTTGAGCTCTGGAATTTTATAAATTCCATGAAAATTTAATGGTTGTGTTTTTCTTCTCTAATTTTCCTTTTCATCTTCCAATTCCTCTCAAAATTTCCTTTTTATATCCGAAAAAACCAAGTTTCTAGCTCAATTTTAAGCCCAGTTACAGTACTTTTTCTGGTTTGGGGTAGAGACGCAGAGTGCCAGACGACGAGGGGCGCACACTTGATAAGAGACGCAGAGAAAGTAGGTCAAAATGTTAAAAGGCGCATAACTCGGTTGAATTCAAGTTTTATGAGGGGAAATTTATATTTTTGGAAAGGAAATTTAATTTTGAATCGATTGGTATAGAATTCAATTAACTTCATCTGAATGCTAGCAGAATACAAAGGTTTTTCTGATTTTTGAAAAAGAAAAGTTTTTTTTTCATCAATTTTCATAATTGTTCTGATTTCCCGAACTCTTTTGTAACTTCACTCTTGTTCAAATGCTCCAGACTAGATTTTTCTTTTTTCTTTCAAAATGAGTGGGTTGTATCTGATGAATAAGGCCACAATTTCTGACTATGTTATACTTTTGGATAATTTATGACTTTGAGCCTACGAACTTTTAGTTTTTTTGGAGGGAAGATTGATGGATGTGTTTCATTTTACTGAAAACTTGAAAAAAACAAGAACTTTTAGATTACATCAGTTGAATTCTACACCAATCGATTCAAAATTCAATTTCCTATTCAAAAATATAAATTTCCCCTTATAAAACTCGAAATCCAACGAGTTATGCGCCTTTAAACAATTTGACCTACTTTCTCTGCGTCTCTAATGAAATGCGTGCCCCTCGCTGTCTGCTACTCTGCGTCTCTACCCCTGAACTTTAAAACTATCATAACTCGGTTCATTGAAGTGCTAGAAACGTGATTTTTTCACTATTCGGTTTGAAATTGAATGCCCTCACGAGATCATGAATAAAAAATCACTTCGAGCTCAAAAATAAACCTTCATTGACTTCTAAAGATACTGAAAAACCCAAAATACCCCCAAAACCTGTTAGATGTCCTTTTCCGCACCTCCTTTTGTCCAACTTTTCATTGTTTTCTTGCTCAGCCCACCCGCTTCACTAATAAGCGTTGACGTCGCTTCTGAAGAATGGGCGACGTCTTCTGAAGTATTCTCGAGTCAGAAGACGTTGACAATTGAATCAGAAAGTGTATGAAAAGGAGCTGAATGGAGTCATACTTTTTCGTGTTTATTTACTTTGAAGGAGCAAAAGGTCATGCGCTTCAACTTTTCTCATTTTGCTCAGAATGTTTACAAGTCTTTTTAGGCTTTGGCTCCATTTTTGTGCTCATTCTGTCAGTGGGCTCACAAGACACAAGAAAAAATGCACAAAAAAGTGCTCCAAAACTACCAATTTTCGCATTTTTCAATGGATTACTGTAGCTCTTGTTGTTGACAAAAAAGAAGGGCTCAAGTTTCTTTCTAGAAGTTTTTTCCAGATCATTATTATAGTATACTGAAAAGCAAAACTAATAACTATTAAATAATAATGAATCATTGAAAAAAAGCTGCACTTCCGGCCCTCCCCCAGGCGGATTTTTGTCTGGAAGACCCTCATGAGCATTTTTCTCTTTCGCCAAGGCTCTTTTTCTTCCTCTGAATGTTTTAAACATCTGCTCTCAACACCTAAACATAACATTCGGAGAGTTTATTCAAGGTTTTTCGGTTTTTTTGTCGTTTGAAAGGTGTAATCCTTGGTTTTCTGTTTGATTTTTTAAAGTCAACATTTTTCGTTAGTTTGAGTGTTTAACATAGTAAAAGTGTAATTTTTGTAATCTACGTAAAAAATCGGTTTGAATGATACTAATAATCACTATCTTTCGGAGATTTTGAAAATTTCCAGTTTGCTAACGCGCTCTATTGAGAATTTTGATTTTCTGGCTTTTTTTTCAAGTTTCATAGCATTTCCTTTTCATATTTGAAATCTCCATGAAATTTTGCATCGAATGTCACTAATTTCGACTTGATTACGTCTATATTGCAAATGCGCTCCATTGAGAATTTGACTGTTACAGTCTTCAAAACTATGCTTCTGAGGTTTTAATTCTAGTTTTCAGTATCAACTTGAATTTTCTCAGTTATTGGCTTGACGTTTTTCAAAACTTACCAATTTGCTAACGCGCTCTATTGAGAATTTTGATTTTCTGGCTTTCTTTGCTTGTTTCAAAACAAGTCTTTTTTATATTCTGAATCTCCATAAAATTCTGCATTGAACAACAGTATTCCCGACCTGATTACGCACATATTGCAAATGCGCTCCATTGAGAATTTCCCTGTTACACCCTTCAAAACTATGCTTTCAACGTTTTAATTTCAGTTTTTGATATCAGCTTGAAATTCCAAACATATTGGCTTAAAAATTTTCAAAAAAAAAAATAAAAAATATTTTTGCATCCGGAAGTGCGAGCTCATTAGCCATTCGCAACTCAAAAAAACAAAAAAAAATTGGGCCATAAAAACAAATGGTGGCTCCCAATTGCCATTCCCTGTTTGCTTGTACCTTGTCCTCTTAACTATAAATAGGACCCTCTTGACACACAGAAAAAACTTGAGGATTTGTCTGAAAAACTTCCTCCTTTTGTTCTCACACTCGTTTGAAATTCGACGCCTCCTCGGGATTTTTTCGGAGGGGGGAAAATTTAAAATTTAGGTGTCTCAAGGAGAATAAAAGCGAGAGGAAAGGTCAGTTTTTTCTTTGTTTTTATGTATTTTTTATTTATCTGTCTGGTTCATGCTTTATGAGTTTCGAAAGTTTTGCGAAAAAACATTTTCTTTTTTGAAATCTCTCACATACATTCGATGCTTAATTTTACTATGATTTCAAAAATCTAGTTGAAATTGCTTAAAAACTCGAAAAAACGCCAAAAATCTCAAATTCTCAAAGGAGCGCAACTGCATAATGCAATGAATCCGGTCATTATTAGTATCACTTCATGCAGAATTTCACGGTGAATCCAAAAATATACAAAAATTTCCTAAACTCTCGATGGAAACTGCAGAAAACTCAAGATTATCAGTAGAGCGCAATTGCATCATTTGATGAATCCGGTCATGATTAGTATCATTTATTGCCAAATTTTACAGTGAATCCAGAAATGTACAAACATCTGGTAAAATCTCAATGGAAACTGCAAAAAACTCATGATTATCAGTAGAGCGCAAATGCATCCCAAAAAAACATTTTTTAGAACATGGTCATTAGTAGTATCATTTAACGCAGAATTTTACGGTGAATCCGAAAATGTACAAAAATTTGCTAAAATCCCAATGGAAACTGCAAAAAACTGCAGATTATCAATAGAGCGCCAATGCATCCCGAAAAAACTTTTTTCAGAACCTGGTCGTGATTAGTATCATTCAACGCAGAATTTCATGCTAATTCTGAATAATTTACTCATTTTATGATCTGAAACCATCAAACCACAGAAATCTCCAAAGACTATTTCTAGTACATCAAAAATCACCAAAACTCAAAACCAATCAAATCGAAAAAAACCAGCGATAAAAAGTTTTTGCTCATTTTTATCCCTGTTTTACCCATTTATCCATATCCGTTTCTCGTTTACTCGTTTTCAGTTTTTCCTCCCCTCTTTTCGCCTTTTTTTGGCTTCAGAGCTGTGAATGAACCCTCTTCACTTTCAAGTGGCCTTCATCTGAAGTCTCGACGTCGTCACGTCATCGGTTATTCTGAATCTGATTCTGAATCTGAATCTGAATCTGATTCTGAATCTAAATCTGATTCTGGAGCTGAAACTGAACATTTTGATCATTTCTCCGAACATGTGAAAATTGAACATAAAAAATAAACAATTTTTTCAGCGACTGAAATTTAAAATTAGAGCCTTCTGAAAGTCTGAAAATGGGAAAACATTTTGTTTTCAGTCGCTCCCTTTCCTTTTTCGGAATTTCAAACGGATTGAGTTTCTTGGAATTCAGTGTCTCCCTCCAGGCACAGCCCCCTCATTATCGACTTCCGCTTTCTCGAGTGCAGTTTCATCGAAATTTTCAAAATTTTCGAGTTTAAATTAAACATTTTGTATCTTGGTTTCTCTATTTCACAACTTCCTTATAATCTCAGAAAATCTTGAGAAAATTTTTTTTTCAATGCAATTTTTCAGAGTTCGTCTGGGGTTTTAGAAAACTTTACTTTGCATTTTCAAAATCAGCATAAAATTTAGCGTTGATTGATAATAATCCCGACTAAATTACAAACATGTTGCAAATGCGCTCTACTGATAATCTGCTGTTTTTCATTGTTTTTGTTCAGAATTGAATAGTTAAATGTATATTTTTGAAATCAACGTAAAATTTGGGGTTGATTGATACTAATAATGACCAGATTACAAACATATTGCAAGTGCTCTCTACTGATAATCAGTTGTTTTTTATTGTTTTTGTCCAGAACTGATAGTTATAATGTATATTTTTGAAATCAGCATGAAATTTGGCGTTGATTGATGTTAATCATGACCAAATTACGAACATGTTGCAAATGCGCTCTACTGATAATCTGTAGTTTTCTACTGTTTTCGTCCAGAAATGAATGATAAATTGTATATTTTTGAAATCAGCATAAAATTCGGCGTCGATTGATACTAATCACAACTAAATTATAGCAATGTTGCAAATGCGCTCTAATGAGAATTTCAAGATTTTCGAGTTTTTTCAAAATTCAAAGGTTTAGAGAGTGCAGTTTTTATTTTTTCTATAAGTGCACTCTAATTTCAAGGTAGATTTGAACCGGTTTCAATAAAATTTCCACCCTAAATGCAATTGCGCTCCATTGATAATTTCGCTTTTGCACTCTTCTTTTCCACGTCACAGGGATTCTTCGTTATTTAATAGTGCCCGAGCTGATTCCCCGATCTTTCAGAGAAATGAGCTCCGTGAGCCCTGCTGCTCTCTCCGATGACACCTGATATTTTTCATTATCTCTCCGCTTTTATTCGTGATTTTATCTCTCTCATTATTCTTCCTTCTTCTCACCTTTTCCCTTTCATACATCAAAAATCCTTATTTTTCGGCGGGGGATCCATGCAAATTTTGTTTTTTTGCGTTCTTTTTTTCGGATGAAAGAAGAATTTCGTTCCTCCTTGAAAGGTTATTTGAAATTCGATTCTGGTCGCTTGCTAATTTTGTGGGGGAATTTTTTTCTCAATTTTTTGTGAACTTTCCATTTTTAAAGGCTCTACTAGATTGTATTGAGATTTTGGATTTCAAAAAACAAAAAAATTCAAATTTCCCGCCAAAAGTAGATCAAAAAAGTGAAAGAGATGGCCACTTGAGACAGTCACTTGTGTTTCTAGTTGTCTAGTCTTTTTTCTTCCAAATTTGACATTTATAAGTTCACTGCCCATTACACTTCAAATTTCCCTTTTCAAAATTATCATTAGAGCACTCTTTCATAGTCCCCAAACTAAAAATTCGAAAATTTTCAAAAAAAATATTCCAAAAAAAACACTTGCATATTATACATCATTCAATCCGAATTTTTACGCTGATTTCAAAAATATACATGAAACCTCTCAAATCTCAACGCAACCCCTGAAAAATGCAAATTATCAGTAGCGCGCACATGCATCACCAAAAACAATTTTCTGCAATCTGGCCATGATTAGTATCATTCAACGCAAAATTTTACGCTGATTCTGAATATGACAATGAGAACTTCTGAATTTTGTATTTTTCATAGTTAATTTAAAAATTTCAAAAACTCCCCCAACTTTTTCGCTTCAAACAAGCCTGTCTGGCTCCACTCCTGTTGCTCCAAACCACTAAAAATTTTCACGCCTCAATAATTTTTCCTCCACAACCTTTGACTCCTTTCTCCGTGAGTCAGACAAAAATTTCGAAACTTTTGGTTGTATTCAGAGGACGTGAGGTCTCCTGAATTATTCTGTACACCAGCTCTTCTATTCTTCTTTTTCGCCATTTTGTGCACTTTCCGCCCCTTTTTTTCGTATTATTAGAGCGTTTCCAGTAATAATATTATTTTGGAGAGAGGAGAAACAAATAAGGATTGGCACATGTAAAGGATGGCTTTTTTGTGATGTTTAATATAAGAACTACTAGATGATCTTGTGGTTTTTAGAAGGTTTTGGTATAAATAAGGTGGTTTTTATAAGTTTTATGACTTTTTCTTTATATGTGGAAAATAATAAAAAAAAATTGCAAAAAATTACAAAAAAAATTATTTTCGAAAAATTAAAAAAAAAATAATTTTTTTTTCAAAAATTAAAATTTTCAAAAAAAAAAATCAAACCCTCCTCCTTGATTCCTCAGCGCGCCGCTCTCCTGTACGCACTCCGCGCCCCCCTCCACCAGTGCGACGCTAGCGTTTTGGTAGTGCGCGCGCGTGCCGCCCACACGACCCGGGTTCGACTCCTCACCCCGGATATTCTTGCAAATCCCTGCTTCTTTCTCATTCTTGATGATTTCTCTTGCATTCGAAAGTTTAAAAAGTGCAAGTTGAGTCAGATTCTGTCAAAATATCACCTTATTCCCCCATCTCCATCCAATAAAACACTTTTTTTCTCGAAAAAATATCAACAAAAGTACCTTTTCACTTATCAGTGGCTCGCAATCACAAAGATTCATTTATCAACGCCCAAAAACCCATTTATTTTCTCTGCGTCTCTCGCTTTTTCCCGCTATTTCTCTTGTTTTTCGTGGCCCCTTTCTTTCGTTTCTGATACTGAAGAGCTCCTGACACCTTTGATATCGATATCAAAAAGTCAAACTCGAATATTTTTTGGAGATTTCTCACGTCTTCTGATTCTAGAAGCTTCTGAATGTAAGAAAAAGATTATGAGAATGTATTCTGGGACAATTTTTAGAAGTCTTTTTGGCAGGTGATCATGCATTTTCTGTTTTTTTTACCTTTTAGTAAGTAAAAAATAATCTTCTGATATTTTGTGCACTAGATGACCCATAGGAAGATACTAGACTATAAGAATTATGGGATTTAGAGTTGAGAAGTATTTGACGTACATTTTCGGATTATGTGCTTTATTTATATACAGAGAGTCTTCCTTGCACCAGGTGGTCATTCCTTACTCATTCATGGGAATATTCCACAGATGAGTAGGCCTTTCAGAACAAAATTGGTATCATTGAAAAGGTCTTTTTGCGAGGATTTCAAAACTGTGTTCCATTTTTTATTAATGTCATTTTGAGCCGAGATATCAAGCTTTGAAAATGTGCACTTTTCTTGGTTTTGTGCACATTTTCCAAGCTTCATATCTCGGCTCACAGCGCTTGGTTAGAAAAATGAAATACAGTTTTGAAATCCTCACAAAAAGACCTTTCGAATGATATAAATCTCGTCATGAAAAGTCTAAACATTCCCTAGTTAGTGGGTCTCGACGCGAAAGGTACAGTAACTTTGTAATTTGCTGTTTTTTCAATGAAATTTCAAGTTTTAAAAGGATTTTGCGTTTTTAATAACTGAAAAACATTTTAAATTTGAATGTTTTGCTAAAAAGGGGCGTGGTTTTGGGTCTCACCACGAAAAACTTGAATTTTTGCGATTTTCCTCTAATTTCATCGATTTTCATCGATTTTTCGAAAAAAATTTTTGGAAACATAGTTGAAAAGTATTCAAAATCAAGTAAAAAAGTAAATTTAATCAAGAAATTCATTAAAAATCGATAAAATTTGAAGAAAAATTGATGAAAAACTGAAAAAATCGATAAAATTTGAGATTTCAAAAGTCGATCTGATTGAGCTGGCCTAACTTTCACATTTTGACATTTTTCTCTTCCATTAGCACCTTCTGAAGATACTAAGTACTAGAAAACATTGAAAAATCAAAAAAAAATCAAAAAAATAATGAAAAATCTATGAAAATCATGAAAAGTACAGATTTTGGCAGTAGTGGCCTAGAAAACCATTCCTAGGCCATAAGGAACTATTGAAACAATTCCTGGCCTAGAATTCCTTTCTAGGCCAACATTAGCAACTTTTTGTGCTCTGATCCAATCTGTTCCAATATTTACCCCTCTAGACACATTCAGTCACTTTATGTACTATTTTATATATCCAAGACACTATTTTCACATGTTCCCGAAAGAAACTTTGTGTTATTCTCGATGTTTGTTTTACCTATCCGCCCACCAGGTGCTCCATTTCACTTTTTTTTCATTTTTTTTTAGATTTTCATTTTTTTTCTTTTTTAAAAAATTATTTCAATGCAAATTCAATGTCCTTATTAACTTCCTCATAACCTAAATTGCCCTGAATTTTCGAAAAAACAAAACAAAAACATTACTCCCATTTGTGCTCATTTGTGCTCAACCATTCTTTCTTTAATTTCTGAAATTTTCTTTTTTTCCGACCAGGAAAAACAAAAACCAATCGAACGTAGGACCCGTTTCCTTATAAGTCTGGATTATTTGATCTGCCATATTAAAAGGGATTTTAGGCTCCGCCCACTTTATAAAAAGGAAGTTTAAGCTGAGAAAGTTTTGAATATACTCTTTGTTTGTTTTCCATTGAAATAGAAATATAAATTAAAATTTTTGGGTTCCCTGGACTTTTCTCAGAAATTGCTCTTCCATTTCCTCGAAACTTATCCGTTTTTTCTCAGTTTCTCATTTATTATTTATCTTGCACTTTATATTTTCAAGCGTTCCAACAAGATTTTGCTCCAAATCCTTCAAAATTCTGCAAAAAAGGCTTGAAAATAGCTGTTTTTCCCATTTTCTACCCTTAAACATTATTTTCATGAAATCTTGCAATAGTAAAAATTAATCAGCATGAAATTCTGCGTTGATTGATATCCATCACGACTATTTTCCAAAAAATTACATATTTGGTCTGCATGTGCGCTCCATTGAGAAATTGTTAGTTTTTGAGGGTTTTCTGTATTTTAACGTGGTTTTCAAGAGTTGTTTCAATAATATGTTTTAATCAGCGTAAAATTTTCTATCGATTGATATACATATCGATTGTTTTTGTAGAGTTTATGCAACTGCGCTCTATTGAGAAAGGTGTTTTCGGGGGTTTTCATGGCTTTGACCAAGGTTCAAGGGGTAGTTGTGGTATATATTCGTGATCAGTGAAAAATTCTCTATCGATTGGTATGCTTTTTGCAAAAATTTGAAAAAAAAATTGAAAAAAAAAATTTGAAAAAATCGAAAAAAAAAATTTTTGGAAAAATTTTTTTAAGCGAGGGATTTTCGACCATTCAAAAAATCCGTGTTATTGTGTTATTGTGGCCACATTCTTCGCGCGCATATCCCATTTCTCGTGCCACCCATCAGTTGCAGAGGGCCTCGAAAACCGAAAATGTGTCTTGAACACACACACGGCCGTTTAGGTCGGTCCGTGTGTTTTTGACATGAAAGGCGTGTGGAAGACTCAATTACACACACCCATCCCATTCTCACTTTTTTCCCCTTTTCAAAAATTCCCTTTTGTTCCTTTTTCCGAAAATTAGGTGCTATCATCAATGAAAAATGTCTCGTTTTTCTGCTCTTTTTCCTTTTTTCTCTTTCTTTTTTTTTGAGAAAAAGAGATGTTACAGATGGAATGCAACGATTCGCGATTATTCGACACCAATAACAACGCCACGTACTTTGTCATTGAGCAGTTTTACAAATTTCGATAGTGAGTACTTTGTTTTCGGTGCATAATTTGTGGAGTGTTGAGAATTTTGAAGTTTGAGTTTGATTATCAGAAAGAGCACAAAATTCTGCGTTGATTGATATGTAATATGGCCAGTTTTATCAAGTTTTCCTAAAACTGAAATTTGCAAATGCGCTCCATTGAGATTTTGCAAATTTAGGAGGTTTTATGCGTTTTCCATAAATTTGATGTACATTTTCAAAATCAGCGTTGAATTTCACGTAGAATGATACTAATCTTGGCCTTTTTATGAGTATGTTGCAATTGCGCTCTATTGAGAATTTGCAGTTTTAGGAGGTTTTTATGCGTTTTCCATAAATCTGATGTACATTTTTGAAATCAGCATCGAATTTCACGTTGAATGATAGTAATCTTGACTTTGTAATGAGTATGTTGCAATTGCGCTCTATTGATAATCTTGAATTTTCTAGATTTCTGTGCAATTTTCAGTGACAAAATGTAGATTTTTGAAATCAGCATCAAATTTCGCGTTTAATGATACTAGTCTCGACCTTCTTATAAACAGGCTGCAAGTGCGCTCTATTGAGAATTTTGAGTTTTCTGAGTTTCTATGAGATTGTTGCAGATAAAATGTAGATATTTGAAATCAGCGTTGAATTTCACGTTGAATGATATTAATCTTGGCATTCTAATGAGTATGTTGCAAGTGCGCTCCATTGAGAAAAACGTTATTTTTGGCTTTTTCGTTGCCTAAATGCAATTTTTTAGGATTTTCAATTGATATCCATATCAAAATAATTCCAACCAAATAAATTTGCAGTCTCTACTCAAATGTGCACCCATTCCTCTCGTTCATCCTGTGCGTGTTGGGTCTCGCCGCGAACGCCATTCACATTCTGGTGCTGACGAGGCCCCGAATGCGTCACTCTTCAGTTCACACGGTGCTCGTCTGCATCGCGATATCCGATATGGGAACTATGACGTCTTATTTGGTGGGTGAAAAAATTAAGCAAAAAAAATTTGTTTTTATAAAAAAATGAGCTTTCAGACCTACATAAGCAGATTCGAATTCTTGAACGACAAAGAAGGTTACTCGTACTTCTGGGCGCTGTTCCTGAAGTGCCACGCGATGCTCTCCATTGCCCTCCACGCCATCACCCTCTACCTCGTCGTGCTGATGGCGTTCATCAGGTTGTCGGCGATGAAACTGACCACTTCCCGGTGGTTGGATCATACTAGGACGTTGTGAGTTTTTTGAGTATTGAAACTTGTATTTTCAAAATCAGCGTGAATTTCTGCGTTGATTGATACTAATCACGACTATATTAGAAACATATTACAAATGTGCTCTACTGATATTCTACAGTTTTTTACTGTTTTGTTAAGAATTAAGAGTTATCATTTAGATTTTTAAAATCAGCGTAAAATTCTGCGTTGATTGATACTAATCATGACCAAATTACGATCATGTTGCAAATGCGCTCTATTGATAATCTGCAGTTTTAACGGTTTTTTCTTAAGAATTAAGAGTCGCTATGTATATCATTGAAATCAGCGTAAAATTTTGCGTTGATTGATATTAATCCTGCCCAAATTACGAATATGTTGCAAATGCGCTCTACTGATAATCTGTAGTTTTCCTTGTTTTTGACCCCTTTAACTTGATTTTCATGGGTTACTGTAACAGAGTTTTTTGATCAACGTAAAATTCTGCATCGATTGGTGTATATTTCAACCGACTTAATCAATTTCAAAATTTGCAGAACCTGTGCCATCTTCATCGCCCTTTTCGTGTTCGTGATGTGCGTTCCAACGCTTCTGGCACATCAAATCGACGAGACAACGCGAGGAGTGTCGATATCCGGCATGTACTACAAGTACTCGGTCGGATTCTCCACATTGATGATGCAGAATGGATGCTTTTTGATGAAAGCGAATCTCTGGTTGACGGGGGTGTTTTTGAAGGTACTATTTTTGCACATTCATTGCGGGTTGCAACCAAGTCTGTAAAGAAAATCCCCAATGTGAAAGAAATGAGAAGAGACAGAGTGAGGTGTCGAACTCATCGGACCCCCAAAAGGGACCGACTCGATGGCAAGCGCGTTACACAGATTATTCGCTGCCGAAGCATTATGCCTCTGATATGGTTCGCGCGTGCTGCAAAGAGGTACTTGAGAACAGCATGATTATGCTCCCGTTATGGACACATCGCGATCGCCGGCGCGCATTATGGACGCATCGCGAACAAATTCAGGCATGATGCTTCCATCGCTAACACATAATGCGTCTATCGCCAAACAATTATGCTACTGGATTTTGAAATTCAAATCGATTTTATTGATTAAAAACATTAAAAAACAGCAAAAATGGAACAAAATTATGAATCCTTGTACTCTTTTCTCGCCTCCCTGTCGTTGAGCTCTTCCTTGTCCTCTTTCTGCTGCTCTTCTTCGATCCCTTCTTCTTCCTGATAGCCAGCTGCCCTCATTTTGCACTCTGAAAAATGAATATTCTGAACAAAAATTTAGTTTACTTCACATGGATCGATGGGAAATTCAGAGCTGATCAGGATTTTTCGCTGTACAAATTAAAAAAAATGGCTCTGAAAACCGCCATCTGTAGTCAAAATGCCAAAAATGGTCGGGACTTGATGATCTTTACTATTACTAACGGACAAATTCTGTGTGTCTGTCGCTGTATCTGTGTGTCGCTAACCCTAGCGCCGTCCCCAGCCATAGGGATGAGCCCAATTTTCGGTTACGGCCCTTATTTGGTGCCGCGGTGATGCCCGTCCAATCTAGAAGTTGATAGCTTTAATTTGAAGGGTACTTTACCTGTGAATTTCTGAAATTGACCCTGCGCGAGGTCCCAAATTCGCGTTCATTTGTACGCACGTACGGAGTCATTTTTAAAGTGTAGGGGTGGTCCCGGGGTAACGCTGGCGGATGGTGTTCAGATGGTCAGGGGTTCGATTCTTTTCGGGTGAAAACATTTTTGCTTTTATTGGGAAAGTGTATAAGGACATTTTAGCGAACGCTCGGCCCCATAAGAAGCCAGCCGAAGAGCTGCGGCAGCAGCTCAACCGGCTGGTTTTCTTAAACAAAATCCGCGACTTGGTTTTTGTAAATTTGTGCAGCGAAAACTCCTGATCAGCTCTAAATTTCTCATCGATCCATAAAAAAACTATCGATAGTTTTTGAAATAGCGCAGACTCTGTTCAAAAGATGTACCTGAGACTTCGTGTACTTCTAGAAAATCCTGCTGTTTCTTCCATTTTATCGTTGAATTCGTCACTCTCGATTTCAACTTCTCACCATCCTCGATTCCTATGTTTGCTCCAGGGTATCATCTGAAACCAAATTTTAACAATTCTCTTTCATAACAACAAGCTTACTCGGAAGGCGGTCCCTCGGGTAAAATTTATGACGTGGCACTGTTTGAAAACTGACCTAAAATTAACTATAAAGATTGGTTGAGTAGAAAAAATTGAAAAAAAAAGTTGAAAACTTGAAAATTACTCCAGTAACATAGAAGAAGTGAAAAAACTTGGAGTAAAAAATTTTTCAATGGTTCGGCGATGCCTCCATTATGCGTTCGCGATGTGCCTATTATGAGTGGCCGTTCGCGATGCTTCCATTATGTTTTCGCGATGGGTCCATAATGTGCACTGTTTCGCGATGTACACATTATGGATCATTCGCGATGCGCGCATTGTGGAAGTAGCGATCGGAGCATTTCAGACGCATTGTGCGCGCATCGCGCTCAATTTTGTCGCGATGTGTCCATTATGGGCGTTCGAGGCATAATGCTTCGGCAGCGAATCATCTGTGTAGCCACTGCGCCACCGGTGTAGACAGTCGACACGGGGCCAGAGTGCGTACAAGAGCGCGAGGAAGTCCGTACCAATCGCAAAGAGAAAGAGACAGAGTGCGGTGTCGAACTCATCGGACCCCCAAAAGGGACCGAGTCCAAGGCAACCGCGTTAACCACTGCGCCACCTGTGCACACGGTTGACACGGGGCCAGAGTGCGTACAAGTGCCGGGGGCGCCCCAAAAGCCTGCTTGTAACTCGAAATCAAATCCAAATTTCCAGGCGATCCCATGCATGCTGCTCGTCACCTTCACCATCGCCCTCATCGGACGTCTTCGCGAGAACAACGAGAAGCGGAAGATACTGATAAAGGAGGAGCGGGCGAAGAAGCGTGGCGACTTCACCACGTACATGCTGCTTCTGATGGTGACCGTGTTTCTGTGCACCGAGTTGCCGCAGGGCATCATGGCGATTTTGAACGCGTTGTTCACCACACAGTTTCATCAGATGGTGTACTTGAATTTGGCGGATGTGCTGGATTTGTTGTCGCTGATCAATTGTTATGTGGCGTTTTTGGTGTACAGCTTCACGTCATCGAGATATCGGCAGACGTTGTTCAGTTTGTTGCCGTTGACAAGGTGAGAGAGAGGGAGAGAGAGAGAGAGAGAGAGAGAGAGAGAGAGAGAGAGAGAGAGAGAGAGAGAGAGAGAGAGAGACGTAGACTGTCTGCTTGTCTGCGTCTAGCGAGATGCTGTACTCTCTCGCTCGAGGTGGGGAGAGAGAGAGGGGTAGCTAGGTAGTAGACGCAGACAGTCAGACATAAAAGGAGTGGATAGTTAGAGATAGGAACCGGAGAGTAGACGCAGACAGTTAGACGTGCAAAAATTGGATGGTCTTGGTTAGAGATAAGCACAGGAGAAGAGACGCAGACAGTCAGACTAAAAAGAAGTGGATAGTTAGAGATAGACATAGGAGAATAAACGCAGACAGTTAGACATGAAAAGTGCGCAGTTAGAGAATAGAGAATGATCTAGTGATGGATTTAGCTGAACCTAATTAAGTAATTATGACTAATTGACTAATTAACCTCAATTAGCCTATGGTCCACCTATTGACACTATCACTACTGATAAATTTGACCTTCTTAATTAGTTTGATTGACCAATTTTAAGGCTTCTTATTTAGAACTACTGTAATTCTAATTACGCTCTTTCTTAATTACTTTCACTCACCATAATTACTAGCTTAATTACTTAATCACCCAATTAATCCTAATTACCCAATCATCACCCCCATCTCCACCCTTATCACCCCATCTCCACCCTACCACCATTACTTCACCCTCCACTCAACACCATCTCATTCCAGAATCTCCTACTCTGGCATCTCCACCCGCCAAGGCACCCTGAAATCGCACCCACACCCTCAACCCGGCGCCAAACAACTCGTCCAGAGAGCCAACTCGGTGGAGGTGGCCTCCGTCAGATCGCCACTTGTGAACTCCGCCCGACCCAATTCTGCACAGCCCACTGATTTTTGATACTGTCAAAATTTCGTTTTGAAGCCTTTTTTCTCGAGAAACCGGTTTTTTGGAGCATTTATATGAATGTGTATATAATGAACATGGTTATGATAATCATAAAAGTACAAAAAAAAAGTAAGAATTGTATTCATCATCACTTTATTCTAACAATGCTTCCACTCTCGACTCAACAAAAGTTCATTCTTAAAACTTTTTCTTATCAGCTCCGAAAATGTCCTGATTGAGGCCGGCCAACGTCTGATAATTGGGGTCATGGGTGGCCGCTTTGGCGCCAGGATTGGCGGGGGCCTTCGGTCCACCATTTCCGCCACCACCACCACCTCCCGCCTTGTCCTTGAATATCTCGGCGTTATCGAGACCTGCCAACGTTTGATAGTTCGGGTCGTTGGTGGCAGCTTTGCCGCCAACAGCTGCTGGTGCTTTTGGTGCACCGCCACCACCGCCGCCACCTCCGCCGGCTCCGAAAATGGCGTCATTGTTGAGACCGGCGAGTGTCTGAAAGTGAGGTGTGATTTATTGAAATCTCGGAAAAATTTCGTGAGGTTTGAACCCATATCGACTATAGAAAATTGAGCTTTGGGTGCCATGCTTGGTGCAATTGGTGTGAAAATTGAAATTTGTTAGAAATGTGTCGATATGGGTATCAAATCATTGCAAATTTTACGGAGAGTAAGAAAATTAAAGAATATCATAAGATTTGAAAGGTTTGAGAGATGCCAAGTGAATGGTGAAATTTGGGTGTATTTGGTGTGAAAGAGTGTGTCTATTTTTCGGTTTAAAATAGAGTCTGAAAATTTTGTTGTAATTTCCGTGAAATTTGATAATATTTGACACCCATATCGACTCTGGTGAATCGAATTTTGGGTGCAGTGCTTGGTGCAATTGGTGTGAAAATCGAAAATTTGTCAGAATTATGTCAATATGGGTATCATATCTAGGGACCGCAACGTGTTTGAAAAAAGTGAAAACTGCGCTTTGAATGCTATATCATTCGATGAAGAATTTCAATATTAGTCTACCCTCAAAATTTCAGCCAAAACGGTTCGGTAGTTTTCGAGAGAAACGCATTCAAAATTTGACGCGGAAGCACTGTTTTTCTGCCGACCGGTGGGGCGTGGCCAATCCCGTGCCCGCGGGCGGTATCGAGCTGTCGACTACCGATCGACATACCACCGTCTAACCGACTGAGCTATGGGTGCGGAGCGCGGCGCGAACACTGAGTGCGTACAAGTGTTCGCTTTTCCCGGCGTCTTCAGCGCTATAGCGATACGATTAAAAAACGTGTTTTTTTCGACGTGTAGGCGTGCGGGTGACGGAATTCAAAATTTTTGAAAAGGAAAAGGTTCGAAATTCAATTTTGAATCTGATGCAACTAGTTATTTTCGTGATAACGGCAATCTTCAATCACAAAAATAGTAAAGTATGAAAACGTCTGACTTTCATGGCGTACTAAAAGAAGAGTTTTGGACCAATCAAAATGATTTTTTGAATGTGACATCCCCAAAAGATTCTCTATTGAAAAAGTAAATAAAATTTGGGGGTCATCGCTGAAAATTTTGAGATAACTTGACGTCTTCATCTAACGGCTCCAGAAGGCGCGCGGGTGAAAATTTTCGGTTTTTTTCTTGAAAATGTGTTAGTTCATACTGATTTTCATAGTAATAATGATATCCGCTGGATGATAATGACCGGTAACAGTATGTTTTTGCTTGTTTAAAGTGCTTGCTTTTGTTTTTCCGCTTTTATCAACTTTCTACAGCAGTTTTACAAAAAACCAACATCACCAGGCGATTCCTCGCCCTCGATTACATAAGAAGAGTTTCCAATAACAGAATACCAGCCGATCGAGCTGCTACGCAGCTCTTCGGCGGGCTTCTTATGGGGCCGGGAATTCGCCTAAATGTCCCAATACACTTTCCCTAAGAAGCAAAAAAGTTTTCACTCGAAAAGAATTGAACCCCTGGCCTGCACACTGTCCGCCAGCGTTACCCCGAGACCACAGCGACACTTTTGAATTGAAACCACACGTGCGTACAAATGAACGCGGTTTTGGGACCCCTCGCAGGGTCATTTTCAGAAATTTTCAGGTAAAGTACCCTTCAAATTAAAGCTATCGACTTCTAGTTTGGACGGGCATCACCGCGGCACCAAATAAGGGCTGTAACAAAAAAATGGGCTCATTCCTATGGCTGGGGACAGCGCTAGAGTTAGCGACACACAGATACAGCGACAGACACACAGAATTTGTCCGTTAGTAATAGTAAAGATACATAGCTATCCTGGTAGTAAGGGACCGTCAAAGATGTGCTGATACCGAAAATCGCCGCCGGCAGAAAAATCGCGAGGCCACGCCCCCTCCCTTTTGCGGCCCCTAATCATATCACTCCAAATTTCACGGAGAGTAAGAAAAATAAAGAATATTCGGAGATTTGAAAGGTTTAGAGTACGCCAATCAGATGGTGAATTTTGGGTGTATTTCGTTGCAGTTTTCGGTTTAAAATAATCCAAGCATTTTTATTCAGCTTTCCAGACAAAACTAACTTTAAAAACTGTGTTTTTGGCAATCAAATCAATAATTTTCAGTGGTTTTGGTGCAGATTTTGGTGCAACTCTTGGTGTGAATGGTGTAAAATGAAAATCTCTCCAAAGTATGTCGATATTACTATCAAAAAACTCCAAATCACACGTAAAATCTGAAAATTGACATGACAATGCTCACCTGATAATTCGGATCATTGGTGGCCGCTTTGCCCGGCTGTCCCGGGCGAATCTCACCCGGAGCTCCACCCCCACCACCTCCACCCTTTGCCGCACCAAACACCGCATCGTTGTTCAACCCGGCCAGTGTCTGATAGTTGGGATCCTGTGTTCCCGCCATTCCCGGCTTAGCGGGAGCCTTGGGTCCTCCGGGTGCACCACCGGGTGCACCACCACCCTTGGCTGCACCAAACACCGCGTCATTGTTCAGACCTGCTAAAGTTTGATAGTTTGGGTCATGGGTTCCCGCGATTTGCGCCATGTTCTTTGGGCATTTTGGTGCATTCGGGTCAACCGGTTTCTTGACCGGTTTCGGCTTTGGCTTCGGCTTTGGTGCACGTTTCTTGGGTGTCGCTTCCGATTTGGAAGTCTCTTCCTCCTCCGACTTTTCCATTTCGGTGCCTTCTGATTGGGTGGAGTCCTTCTTTTTCTTCTTCCCACCACATCCGATGAGGAGGAGCGGGAGAAGCAGGTGTAGCTGAAATTGCACCATAGTTGCACCAATGGTGCACCAAGTTTACCTGAAGTAATGCGAGCAAGAAAGTGAGCATTTGTGAACTCATCGAGTAGTGCACTTTCGAAAACCGACAATGAAGACTAGCGATCGAGAATTTGTTTGCAATAAATTCGATGGGGCGGTTTTGGGTGGAACGTGGACTTTGGTGCGGTTGGGTGTAGTTCACGTTAAACTTTTGGAGAAGTTTTGGTGTATGGTGTTGACGTTGGTGTAACAATGAGAAAGTTTTGGTACATCAATGGTGCCACTTTGGTGCAACTTTGGTGCAACTTTGGTGCAGCTTTGGTACAACATTAGTGGAACTTTGATGAAACTCAATGATTAGATGCGACTATAATAAAATTATGACAAAACTATGGTGCAATTTTGACTCAAGTTTGGTGCAATTTTGGTGCAGCTTTGGTGCAACTCTGGTGCAACAACTGTGCAACTTTGATACAGCTCTTGTCAAACTATATGCGCCTATGCACCTGAAACGAAACTATAACAGAACTTTGGTTGAACCCTGGTGCAACAGTGGTGCAACTTTGGTGCAAGTTTGGCGCAGATTTGGTGCAGTTTTGATTCAGCTGCAGTTTTGCATTTGATGCACTTATGTGTTTGAAACGAAACTATGACAGATCTTTGGTGTGACCTTGGTGTACCTTTGGTGCAACGATGGTGTAGTTATGGTGCAATTTGGTGTGGCTATAGTGCAGTGTTGGTGCAAGTGAATCAGCTATAGTAAAACTTTAGTGCAACTTTGGTGTGACTGTGGTGCATTCATGGTGCAACTTTGGCGCAACTTTGGTGCAACTAGGGTGCAATTCCCTTCTATGCAGTTTTTTTTGCAGCCTTGATGCAGTAATTTCACTCTATCTGCAATACAACTATTAAGCACCTTTGGCGTACCTTTGGCGCACCATTGGTGCAATTTTCAAAAAATCGAAAAAAAAAGAACACAAAAATCGAGGGGTATTCTCGAGCAATAATAAATAATTTCAATCGAATCTATTATCAACTCTGGAACACCTATCGATACATTTTGCGTTGTTATAACAAACTCACCAAGAGCTCAGAATGCTCCACCAAATATGAATATGACTCCGACTCCGACTCCAAATTTGCACAAATTTCGGCTCATAAAATTCAGAATTTTCGGTCCAATTATACGGACAATTGGGTCTGGAGAAAAGTGCTCCAAGAATGAGCAAAATGACGTGGCAAAAAGGGGGAGGAGACTGATGAGCAGTTGACACGCGACATTGTTGGATTGAAATTGGGAAGAGAAAGGGGGAGGTCAAGTTTAATTCGAATGGAAATTTGAAACGCACTTTTTGTTTGCTCTTTGATTGAGATTTCTCATTTTAAACTTTGGAATTGTAATTGGAATCAGAAATTTCTTTGTAAAAGAGGAATATAAATGCAAAACTTAGTGTTTCTTAAATAGAAAAAATGAGGAAAAGTGATAAAAAAAAATTTTTTTTTTCTTTTTTTGAAATTTTTTTTTTTGATATTTTTTTTTTTGAATTTTTTTTTTTGAAACTTTTTTTTTTGATTTTCAGGGTTTTATAAGTATAAAAATTAGTTTTTTTTGTGAATTTAAAGCTAAAAAAACCAATTTCAGAATAAATTTCCTATAAAATTCCCCAACCAAAATAAGGAATTTCTATAAACCAGGTGACTTATATCCCCCTTGTAAACCTTATAATTAAAACTAGAATATCAGATAGATATGGGCAGGTGAAATCCGCCTTCTCATGTCCACGTCTACTTCTCAAATTTCGCTTCGATCTAATTAAGAATGCAGTCCGGTTTTAATTAAAATTTTGGTAAAAAGTAAAACGTCATTATTATGCTTTTAATATTGATGAAATTATTCTTATATCAACATCGAAGCACTAATTGGAAAAAGGAAAAATTGGCGGGAAAAATGTTGAATTTAAAATTAGATAGAGGTCATCAGAATCAATTGGAATTCTGGTATCATTTGGTAAAAGTCAAGTACCGAAAAATCCAGTACTAAAAAAAACAAGTACTGAAAAGTGAACATCTATATTTTCTTCGATTTTTGAGTTTTTCTTCAAGTTTGATCGATTTTATAGCATTTTTGACCTGTTTTCTTTTACGAATATGCTAAAAATGTTGAAAAATCCTCGAAAAATGATCAAATTTTAAGAAAAATAGGAAAATCAGGAAAATCAACACCTATAGCCTAGCTTTTCAACTTTCCGTCCCCCAGCCATTATCATACTCTACACTTCGTCCAGTACCTGTGAAAATGCGCTCCATTGTGACACTGCTGAGAGAGAACACTTTTCTGCGAGACGCAGACCGTCAGATAGTCTGCGTCTCCTCGAACCGTGTACTCTCTAACCTTAA
The DNA here is from genome assembly GCA_963572205.1 of Caenorhabditis imperialis. NCBI lineage: Eukaryota > Metazoa > Nematoda > Chromadorea > Rhabditida > Rhabditidae > Caenorhabditis > Caenorhabditis imperialis. The sequence continues at coordinate 8,880,150 of OY751540.1, read as the reverse complement.
ACTTAAAAGCTCCTTATCTCGACTCACAGTGCAACTAGCCAAACATGCTAAACTGTTCTGAACTCGTCACAATGAGAGCTTTCGAATGATACCAATAACGTTCTTAAAAGTCGACTTACTCATCGTCTAGCACGCGCTCTATTGTGCTACTGTTGAGAGAGATACGCAGACCGTCAGACAGCCTGTGTCTCTTCGGATCTTGCGCTCTCTCACTGGTGGCGCAATGGAGCGCGCTATCATAGGTGCTGGAAGATGATTAAGTTGACTTTTTGGGACGAATTTGGTATAATTCGAAAGCTCTCATCGTGACAAGTTCAGAACAGGTTACCATTTTTACTAAATGTCATTTTGAGCCAAGATATGGAGCTTTGAAAAATCTATCTTCTACAAACTGTCAAAACTTCTTCAAAATCTCTTTCAAAATCTTCCAATCTTCTATGAACTCACCATCACAAATCTTCTCTCGAACCGTTCCAAAAATATAATAAACATCATTTCTCTTTGAGCATCCAAGTGTATCAATAGACGCGAAAATGACAATTTCATTAAACTTGTTGTGCCTCGTAAAAGGCGGCCCCTTCCAGCGAGAGCGCGCCCCCCTTCATTACGAAAAGTGGGCGTGGCCCTGGAAGAGGCGGACCACTATCAAAATGTTAATTCGTTTGCCCGATGTCTGCCGTCTCTCGATTCGACGTGCTCTCTCGCCGACGACACGGAAATTGCCTTCGTTTTCTCGCTCTCTTCCAGCATTCATTTACTTTTAACCTCTTCATTTGAAATGTGGAAAAGAAAAGGGATAAAGTAAAATAAAATTTAAATTGGGGCAGAAGATGGATGGGAGCACATTGGCAAAAATGTATGTGAACATGCCGGGTGGAGCAGGAGAATGAGCAGTTTTGTGTTGTTTTCGGACAGGGTCAGAAGGTTTTCCAGAAGATGGGAAATTGGAAAAGAATGGTGGTTTGGTGTCGTTTTGGTGTTTTGGGAGGAATTGGTGATAAAAGTCGAATAGAAAAATTGAAAATTTATTGGAAAAGTTGAAAATCTCGAAGGAAATCGTATTTTTCACCAATTGCACCAATTGCACCAACCATCCACCATTATGACAAAGCTCTTGTAAGCTCTAATGATCTTTGAACTAAAATTTTTGACAAAATCTGATCTGACCCTCCTCTGACCCGAAAAAGACCCTCCACATCCTCAAAAAACCACATTCTCACTTTGAGCCCTCATAACTCCGTCTTCTTTTGCTCCATCGTGCTCATTTTTTCTACAGTTGCTCATTCATATCAGAGCTACAAACTATCAGTTGAACACTTTTCATGAAACTCAAAAATGAGCAAGAAATTCGAGTTTTTCTAAAAGACACCTTCCATTTTCAGTGTGATTCGGAAAAATCGATATAACAAAGTTAGTTTTAATTTTCGTAAAAAATGTTCAACTAATAAGTTGTAGCTCTAATATTAATGCACCTCTCCAGAAAATTTAAGCCAAAAAGAGCAAAAGTGGGTGGAGTTATGAGGGCTCCAAATTTGCTCAAAATCAACTTTTTAAAATTTTGATTTCTAGTGGTACTGTGAGCTCATTTTTGATTTTCATGAAAAGTGTTTAACTGACAAATTATAGCTCTGATATCAATGCACCTCTCCAGGAATTTTGAGCCAAAAAGAGCGAAAATGGGCGGAGTTATAAGGGCTCCAAATCAACTCCAAAAGTCGAAAAATGGAAATTTTCGATTCAATGTAATCGGTACTGTAAGCTCATTTTCAATTTGCATGAAAAGTGTTCAACTGATAACTTGTAGCTCTGATATCAATGCACCTCTCCAGAAAATTTGAGCCAAAAAGAGCAAAAGTGGGTGGAGTTATGAAGGCTCCAAAAAAACTTCGAAAGTCGTAGAATAGCAATTTTCGATGCAATGTAATCGGTACTGTAAGCTCATTTTTGATTTTCATAAAAAGTGTTCAACAGATAATTTGTAGCTCTGATATCAGTGCACTTCTCCAAAAAATTTGAGCCAAAATGAGCAAAAATGGGCGGAGTTATAGACCATAACATATCGTAGATCAAAAATTCACAAAATCGATTGAAATACTCACCAAATCCACCAAATTTTCACATTTTCACAGATATTATAATAATAATCTTTATAATAAAGGGGGTACCATCTGAGTACGCGCCCTTCTGCCGGAGCCATAATCCGTTTAGTTGCTCAATATGGTGGCTTCACCCCTCTCCTTCTCGTAAATTACATTATCTTTCACCCCCCACTCTCTCTTTCTTTTGCCTTTCAATTCAGGAGCATCCAATTATCAAGACTCTTTATTCATTCCGCTAATAGTTTTATAGATTATACAACCACCGGAAATTTGGCGTTTTTGGGGTGAATCTGTGGTGAGATGAGGGTGGGAGATAATTGCGGTGTTAATTGGGGGTAATTAAGTGATAATTGAGTTAATTGATATAATTGGAAAGAGTTTGAAGGGTTTTTAAGTTTTTTGAAATTTTTGAAAATTTTTGGAAAAAAAAGTGAAAAAATTGAAAAAAAAATTTGAAAAAAAATTGAAAAAAAAAAATTTTTTTTCAAAAAATTTCAAAAATTACATCAATCGATAGAGATTTTTACGCTGATTATGATAATATAAACTAGAATTTGAAAATCTTCATTTTAAAACCGAAAAATGTGAAATTTAGAAAATTGTAATGCTCGTGGGCAATCGAAGCTTCTTGGACCTGAAAATTCAAAATTTCACTGCTACTTTGACTTTATTCGATTCACAACGATTCAAAATCAGAATTTCCACTATGAAACCTGAAAAAAATACCCTTTTTTCTGTAATTTCTGACCTTAAACCTGCAAATCCACCATTTTTCCCATGAAAATGCATCAATCATCAATTCTCTTCAACATTTCTCCGTTTTCAAAGTTTTTATTCAAAGTACACTTGACTGTAGTACTTACAAGGTCAATTAACAAAAAAAAAACGCAAAAGAGTAACTCAGAAGGAAGGCAGCATTGTCAGGTAATGATATTCCTCACCAACAGTCTAGAACCCGACTTTCGATCACTGTCACCGGGGCGCGGAGTCGAGCGCGCGGCCTCCCGCGTTAAAACAGGCGCCACTTGCCGCGACACCACACGACCATCGGTTGCAGCGGGGTCGGGAGGGCAGTGAAAAAAGCGGGCAAAAGGGGAGAGAGAGGGGGAGGGAGTAGTCTGCAGAGAATTGTGTGTAATGATGAAAAGTTTGGTTTTTTGAGAAAAAAAGAGATAATATCAAAAAACAGTCAGCAATTGGAAAATAAAGGAGAAATTGATAAGAAACAGAGATAAAATGATGACAATTCAGAATGCACGTTGCATTGTTATCCTTGATCGTGACGCCTTCCTAATTCTCACGTAGACAGTGTATTTTGTCGCTAATCGTACTTTGTGTTCGGGTAAAACATTGATCTTCTGAATAACTTAACCTGAAGAGATACTTTTTTGTGATCAATTAATAGATTTTGGAAGAAAACTGGATGAATTTTTCAGATTTTGAAGGACGAAACTTGAGAAATAATTTTCAAAATTTTAAAATTTCAGATTTTCAACCAGAACTTTATATCATTCGAAAGAGCATTTCAAACTGAATAAGAAAGTCTCTTGACACTTCCCTTGAAAACCAACGGAAAAGGGAGAAAATCAAGGTTGAAGTTGGAGCTACAGTAACTTGTTAATTTTAAAGGCGCATGGACCCTCAAAATCTGTATTTTCTCCAGTTTTTAAGTGAAAAACAGCAAAACAAGTGAAATATTATTCATTCGCCAAAATCGGACGAATACTACTGTAGCCGGAGAACACGCTGTTGTGCGTGAACGCACAGAACGCGTGTAGTGCTTTGTAGTCCTCTCGGACAATCGAATTATTTTTTTTTTCTTTTTTATGTTTTTTCTTCATTTTTCATCAATTTTCATAGTTTTTTCGAGTTTTTTCTTCAAAAAACGACAAATACGGTTGAAAAATACTATAAAATCACAAAGTTTGCATGTTTTTCAGACAAAAAACGGACAAATTACTCTAAAAACGTATCGAGCGAGAAAATTGTCAAATCCGAGCTAAATGGTCGATGAAATGCTGAATTTTTACAAAAGATCCTTAGCTTATCAGTACAATTTTTAATTTTAATTGAAAAAACTCGAAAAAACTAGGAAATTTGAAGAAAAATGAAGAAAAAACGTGAAAAAGAAAAAAAAATAATTCGATTGTCCGAGAGGACTACAAAGCACTACACGCGTTCTGTGCGTTCACGCACAACAGCGTGTTCTCCGGCTACAGTAGTATTCGTCCGATTTTGGCGAATGAATAATATAACAATTTGAAACAACTTTTTTAAAAATTTAGCTGAAAAACTTTGAAAAATGTGACTTTTTACCAAAAAATCGGTTTCAACTCAAAATCCTCCAATTTTATCAATTTTAATATCAATCGATAGCAAATTTCACACTGATCATCAATATACCTATCATTTCCCTCCACCACCTCATCTAAAACCTCCAAATCAATCCCAAAAACCCATGGAACCTACACCAAAAAAATCTCCCGATTCTCACGTAGACTCCAATTGTCACGATTCATCATCCAAGATCTAATCATTAGTTCAAAGTATCATATCAACGGACGAGAGAGTACGGGGAGTGAGAGACGCAGGTACATTCAGACGCATTCAAGGGGAACGGAGGGACCGCCCCGAAAAGAGGTGGGAGGGGGTATAAAAGTTGGAAGGGGGTTTCAGGGAGCATCATTTAATTTTCTGGTAGTTTTTGAAACCAATAAATCGCTTAAAAACCTCAAAATCCTAATTTAAATATCGAGGTACAGTAATCCGTTCAATTTAAAGGCTCATGGACACTGAAAATATCAAATTTCGCGTTTTTTCCGCGAATTTTCTTCTGAAAAGATGATTTTCGATTGATTTTGATCAGTTTCAAGCTCATTTAAAGTGGTTTTCTGATGAAAAAGTTCGTAAATCTTATAATTTTTGATCTACCTAAAAACCACTTTTTGATCTATCATAACTGCCTCTTTTTTATCATGCTCTGATCACAAAGACACCTCAAAATCCAATTTTTCGCTCGAGGTACAGTAATCCCTTCATTTTAAAGGAGCATGGACATTGAAAATCTCAAATTTCTCGATTTTTCTGCAAATTTTCGATTGAAAATAGTTTTCTGATTGATTTTAATCAATTTCGAGCTCATTTCAGTGTTTTTCTGAACAAAAAAGTTTGTAGATCGAATAATTTTTGATCTACTTGAAAAACAATGTTTGATCTATCATAAATGCCATCCAAAAAGCTCCGCCCCTTTTATTATCATCCTTTGATCACAAAGACACTCCTTCTTATCGTTTTCTTATTTTGCAAACATTTCCTTTGTTTTTGAGATTCTTATCAAAATATACTAGTTTTCTATCATTATTTTCACTTCAACGTCTTCTAAATTCTCTAACTTCACACATCTTGTTCCAGAAGAATGTCCCGCGAACTGATGGTCGAAACTGGCGGCGAGCTCATCGGCAACACGCCGCTGCTCAAGCTCAACAAGATCGGCAAAGGACTCGGAGCCTCCATCGGAGTGAAAGTCGAGTACATGAATCCGGCGTGCTCCGTCAAGGATCGCATCGCGTTCAACATGATCGACACTGCCGAAAAAGCGGGTTTGATCACCCCTGGCAAGACGGTGCTCATTGAGCCCACTTCTGGAAACATGGGCATCGCGTTGGCGTACTGTGGAAAGCTTCGCGGCTATAAAGTGATTCTGACGATGCCCGCGTCGATGAGCATTGAAAGACGGTGTCTTCTGAAGGCCTATGGAGCTGAGGTATAGTAAATTTTTTAAAAATTAGATAATTTTTTGACCTTATTGATGATTTTTCGTCTAAAAATCACGAAAATCATCAAAATTTACTATAAATTTTCGAAAATTTGCTTATTTTCACTTTTTCCTCGAAAATTTCACCGAAAACTGTGAAATTCGCTCGTTGGATTACTGTAGTGTCTAAAAGTCTGCAAACACCAAAGTACACACTTTTTCAAGTACAGTAACCGTTTTTCTCGATTTTTCTTCAATTGTTCATGATTTTTCGTGGTTTTTTTGGGTAGAAACGGCAAAAACTCATGAAAAATCGATAAAAAACGGAAAAAATCGGAAAAAAAAATCATGAAAAATTAAGAAAATTTGAGAAAAAACTGAAAATCCGACCGAATAATCGGATAGGATAACTGTAGTGTCAAAATGTCTGCAAACACCGCAGTACATACTTTTTCAAGTACAGTAACCTGAACTTTTGGTTTTTTTTTCGATTTTTCGATTTTTTTCATGATTTTTCGCGGTTTTTTCGCCAAAAAATAATGAAAAATTGATAAAAAGCAGAAAAAATCAAGAAAAAATGAAAAAATCTTGAAAAAATCATAAAAAATCAAGAAAAATTCGAAAAAATCGTAAAAAAACCAACATTTCAAAGGTGGCCTAGGAACCGACTATTCTCAAATTTTTCTCGATGTTTTCCGTTTTTTCTTAATTTTCATGATTTTTTTAGCTTTTTTCGGGTAAAAACGGCGAAAAATGATAAAAAATTGATGAAAAACGGAAAAAATTGAAAAAAAAATTAATTAAAAATTGATAAAAATTGGCAAAAAAACGGAAAAATCGTAAAAAAAAACCAATAATTCAAAGATGGCCTAGAATCCGACAGTTTTTCTAGTACCTCCCAACCAGACCAAAAAAAATCAATAATCCCATCTATTTCCAGGTAATCCTCACCAACCCGGCCACCGCCGTGAAAGGAGCCGTCGAGCGCGCCGAGCAGCTGCGTGACGTCATCCCGAACGCCTACATCCTCAACCAGTTCGGAAATCCAGCCAACCCGGAAGCCCACTACAAAACCACGGGACCCGAAATTTGGAGACAAACCCAGGGAAAAGTGGACATTGTGTGCTTCGGTGTGGGCTCCGGGGGTACTTGTACTGGAGTCGGAAGATTCTTGAAGGAGAAGAACCCGAATGTGCAAGTGTTTCCAGTGGAGCCATTCGAGAGCTCCGTGATCAACGGGCTCCCGCATAGTCCGCATAAGATTCAGGGTAAGATTTTTTTTTCAATTTTTTCAATTTTTTTTTAACAAGAAACATTCCAGGCATGGGAACCGGAATGATCCCTGACATTCTGGACCTCTCGCTGTTCAAGGAGGCCCTCAGAGTGCACTCGGACGACGCCATCGCCATGGCGAAACGATTGGCGGACGAAGAGTCGATTCTGGGTGGAATCTCTTCTGGAGCAAATGTGTGTGCCGCTGTGCAACTGGCGAAACGGCCGGAGAACAAGGGGAAACTGATTGTGACCACTGTTAACAGTTTTGGAGAACGTTATCTGTGAGTTTTTGCATTTTTGGGGGGTTTTAAATGATTTTTTCGGTGTTGGATTACTGTAGCTCATAGTTGTCCGCAAACACCAAATCACATACTTTTTCAAGTACAGTAACCTGAATTTTCGGGTTTTAAAGTTTTTTCTTTAGTTTTTCATGATTTTTCTAGGGTTTTTGCCAAAAAAATAATAAAAAATCATACAAAAATTCAATAAAAAGTTGCTTTCAAGAAAAAAGCATACTTTTTCAAATAGTTTGGAAACAAATTCTGTAGTTTGGAAACAAATTCTGTCAAAAATCCTCTGAAAATTCCTGAAAAAATCATGAAAAAAACAGAAAAAATCTTCAAATCATCATTCAAATTACGGTACTTGAAAAAGTCTGTGGCTCGGTGTATGTGGACTATCAGAAACTACAGTAATCCGATGTACATTTTTGGTCGAATTTTGCAGTTTTTGATGAATTTTTCGCTCAAAAAAGTTAAAATTTCAATTTTTTGAATGAGAAACATGTTGAAAAATGCGAATTTTCGATAATTTCTACAAAAATCAATAATTTCAAACTGAAAAACTTCAAAAATTCTCATTTTCTGTCTCCTGGCCGAGTTTTCCCCATAAAATTCTAGTCCACCAATCAAAATCAATAAATAATCAATGCTTTTCAGTTCAACTGCTCTCTACGCGGAGCTCCGCGAAGAGGCGGCCAATATGCAGCAACTCGATCTCGCCGACTCTATCAAAACCGCCAAGGCTTATTTGGGCATTTAATTTTTTTAATGTTTAAAAAATGTTGAATTGATTTATTGCACTTGTAAACTTTTATAAACATTATCACATGAAGATCACCCTAATAAAATGAACAATTCAAACAGAAACAGAGGGGAAATAAATAAAATGAAAAAAAAAATGAAAAAAAAGACATCAAAAACCCGGAAAGCTAGAAAGGAATGCGGTAAATCACACTGAAACCAACTCAAAAAGTAATTAGCTGATTAGCTAATTGCCTAATTAACCAATTATTTCTCAAAAGAAAATGAGATTCGCTGATAATTACACGTGACATTATGGAACAAGAATTACACAAAATGTGAGTGAAAGTATTCAGATGATCTTCTGTCCAGTGCCGAGCATCGTGTACACCATCGCGCCGAGCACACACTGAGCAGCCGTCACCACGAAGACGTACGACCAGTTGTTGTTCGTCGCCTCCAGAATGTGGCCGGCGATGTAGACGCCGACGAATCCAGTGATGGCGCCACAAGCGTTGAAGACTCCTGTATTTTTATTGATACATTGTGTACTGATAAGTTTGCTGGTATTCAGAATATTGACCATGCTGATCAGGAACCTGATTCTGGAGATATATTTCAAGAGAACTACTTGAATAACTACAGAAGACGTTAAACTTTTCACCAAATGTATACCTCAGATAGAATAGCACTTTTAAGGCCAAAATACAGTGAAAAAGTGAACATTTTTGCCATTTTTCACTATATTTTGACCTTAAAATCCGCAGAATTGTGTTGCAGATTCTTGCAGTGCTATTCTACAGTTAATCCATGAAAACACACAAACGTGCTCCATTGACAAAAGGGGCGTCAATTCAAATTTTGTTCAGGTTTTCAATGAAAATCTCGATTTTTTGGTCGATTTCACTCATTTTATCCACATTTATCAGGAAAGTGATGTCGCCGTTTACTGATTGATCGGTTTTTTTTGGTAAGTTCACTGCTTTCCACTGAATTTGTCATTTTCTATCGCAGAAAATCGATATTGGCGATGAAAACTGACAAATTGAGTTGAAAACATTGAACATGCCAAAAAAAACCGATCAATCAGTCAATGGCGACATCATTTTAATGATAAAAGTTAATAAAATGTGTGAAATCGATCAAAAAATCGAGATTTCATGGATGAACAGTAGAATAGCACTGCAAAATTGCAATGAAATTCGGCGGATTTTAAGGCCAAAATACAGTGAAAAAGTGCACCATTTTGCCATTTTTTACAGTATTTGGGCCTTTGAAGTGCTATTCTATCTGAGATATTTGGTGAAAAGCTTAACGTCTTCTGTAGTTATTCAAGTAGTTCCTTGTAACATATTTCCAGAAGCTGGTTCAGTTAACTTTCTGAAAACAAAATAGAAGACGTCAACACTAACCGAACACCGATCCCGCATGATTCGGCGCGAAATCATGCGGATTCACAGAGACACCACCATGGTGCAACCCTCTCGCCGCCATCGCCATCGTGAATATGAACAAGGAGATCCAGAAGGACGATGTCATTGGAACAAGCATTAGGCAGAAGGCAATGCCCACCAAGCTTGCACCCTCCATCAGTTTCCGAGTGTAAGTGACAGTGCGGCCTTCCGAAAGAAGTCGTGACGCCATCACCGGCGCCACCAACGAGGTCACCACTATCGCCAAAGATGGCACCACGTTGTAAACGAATCCCTTGGCAGTTGGGAAAGTCTCATGGAAGTACGAAGGAAGCCAGTTGAAAAGAATCGAGTACGAGTTCCCTCCAGTATATTGCGCCACAGCTGCCGCCCAAAACGCCGGGTGTCGGAAGAGAGTGCCCCATGGCACCGACGGAGCCGGAGCCACCGTTAAATGCGACTCAATCGTATCGTGCTTCTTATCAATCAACACCTCCTCATCCGGCTGCGGGGAGCTCCGTCCACCCGACCGGTTCGCCTTGTCGAGCACCCACCGGAACACCCAGCACCAGATGAGCGAGAGAATTCCGACGAACTGGAAGAGCGACCGCCAGCCGATCCACTCGAGCAGGATGCTTCCGATGGCTCCGGCGAGCACCGTTCCCCAGTGCGAGCCGGCGAGCACAATCCCGAAGACTCGTCCTTTGTCGGCGGCGGCCAGATGACGTCCGACGATGGAGGCGAGGGAGGGGATGTGGAAGGCCTGACAGACTCCGGTGAGCACGCGGATCGTGAGGAGCACGACGAGGGGGTAGTTGGTCCAGTAGGCAAAGTCGAAGAGGTGCGGGGTGAAGAAGGTGATCATCGTCCACGCGAGACTCGAGTAGGGAAGGATCTGATCGATTGGATTATTGATTTTTTGGATGATTTTATGCAACTTTTGAGGATTTTTACAAGGAAATCATCGGAATTTGAAAAAAAACACTGAATTTTTTATTTAAATCATAGTTTTTTCTAATAAAAACTGGAAAAGTTCGAAAAAACTCAAAAACGAATAAAAATCGATAAAATAATCAATAACTTCCAATTAGGTTTTGAGAATTTTCCAGAAATTTGATCACTGATACTTTCGACGTCGCTGATTCTCTGATTCTGATGCTGATTCTGAATCTGAAGTCAGAATTTCTCTCATTTTTGAGAAAAGATCCGTTTTCAGTACTATTTCCTCTACGATTTTACACGAAAAAGTGAAATCATGGTGGAAATTGTACTGAAAACTGATATTTTCTCGAAAATGAGAGAAATTCTGACTTCAGATTCAGAATCAGAATCAGAATCAGAGAATCAATGACGTCGAAACTATCAGTGATCAAATTTCTGGAAAATTCTCAAAGCCTAATTGAAAATTATTGATTATTTTGTCGATTTTTAGTAGTTTTTGGGTTTTTTTTCCGTTTTTAATAGGAAAAACTATGGTTTCAATGAAAAATTCAGCATTTTTTTTAACTTTTCATTCAAATTTTGCCATTTTAACTTCATTTTTCATGATTTTCCACTATTTTTCCATTAAATCTTACATTTTCGGCTCCATACTTGTCGGCTATCCGTCCAGCGAACACTTGTGTGAGAGCGTATCCCCAGAAGAAGCATGATAGTACAGTTCCCTGGAAAAATCAATAAATTCTCTTTGAAAAATCAATAAATCAATATTTCCCCCTCACCGAGTCAGTTTTGTTCCATGCGAACTCTTTGGCGACGGCGGCTGCGCAAATCGGAAGGCTTGCTCTCGACGCGTAGAGCACACACGTGCCGCTGAACATTGTCATCGTCCATGTTCGCGATTCAGCACTGAAAATTATTGATTTTTGACTTTTCAATCGATTTTTCAGAAAAATAGTCTTACCGTGTCCATATTTTGCCTAACGGCGGCTCATACTCCCCGGGTCGTTTGAGCATTGTGTCTGAAAGTATTGGAAAATTGGGGGAGAGGGGAAAAATTGAACAATAGACGGCCGGGAAGTGAGCAAACATTTCGTTTTTGCATAACAAATATGACGAGGGGAGTGTGAATCACGGCGAGTTCTACTGATATGGGAAGTTTATCATGTGTCAAATGATAATTTTGAGAGGAAAAAGTGCAAAAAATCGTGAAAAATGGTGAAAATTTGAAGAAAATCGATGACAATTGAAGCAAAAATTTTTGAAATCCCCCCGTAAATCCACAAAAACCACCCACGTTTCGACAATTTCGGCTCTTCGCTGCGAGACCCACCCCGCGCGACTTTGAAATTTTGGGTTTTTTCAAATTTTTCCAACGAATTTTTTTGGTTTTTTTTCTCGTTTTTCCATGTTTTCTCATCAATTTTTCCATTTTTTTCAGATTTTTTCTTCAAAAATCAATAAAAAGTGAATAAGAATTGAGAATCAAAATAAAATATTGTTTGAAACTGAATTTGCAAGTGAAAACAGGCCGCTGAAAGATTTCGAGATGGAGATGAGATTAAAAATGGGACGTGCGCGTCGCTCGGGACACATATTCCATTTGGTCATTGAAAAGTGAAAAGAAGAGGGCGAAGCCACTTGAAAATTCGCGTTTTGGAAAGGATCAATGCACCTTTTTTCGTGTTTTGAAAAGGGAAATTGGGATTTCGTCGAAAAAGCAGAGGATTGGAGAAAATTGGACTTTCAGAGAATTAAGAATATATATTTATTGGAATTCAGCAAATTTCATATTGTTCGGAGGGGAAATTTGGAAAAAAAAATTTTTAATCGGAAAAAAAATTCAAAAATTGGAAAAAATTGGAAAAATTGAAAAAAATTGAAAAAACTTGAAAAATAATTACGAAATCCTAACTAATCTCGCTCATAAATTCCGATTTTCCACGAATTTCCATCAAAATCTCCAAAAATCAAACTTTTTCCCCCTTTTCTCCAAAAACTGACAAATTCTCCACTTTTTTGACACGTTTCATCGTCAAATACGGTAAATCAAACATCTCGCCAGGGCGCCGTTGCTGGCGTTTTTGCCTGGCGCGCAAAACGCGTCAGAGAGGAAATTGTCATCGTTTGAATTTTGAAACAAATGAATTTTCGTAATTTTTACGAAAATTTCATGTTTTTCTCTTCAAAATCCTTTTTTTGAACAATATTTTTATTGATTTTCTCTTAATTTTCAAGTTTTCCCCACTAATTTCTCGATTTTCTAGCAAAAAAATGCCAATTGTGAATGTAAAGTGGGGAAAGGAGAAGTACGTGGTGGAGGTGGACACCGCGGTGCCGCCAATGGTGTTCAAGACGCAGCTCTTCACCCTCACCCAGGTGGTGCCCGAGCGGCAGAAGGTGATGGTGATGGGGAGAACGTTGGGCGACGACTCCTGGGAGGGCATCACTGTCAAGGAGAATATGACTGTGATGATGATGGGATCGTGAGTGGTTTGGCTCTGGAATTCGTTATTTCGCATGAGAATTGTCAAAAAGTGGATTTTTTCGGCGTCAGAAGGTTCCGGAGCAGTTTTTTGCTCATTTTGGCTCAATTTTTCCAGCAAGATCGTGGTTTTTTAGAAAACCTTTTGAGAATATTCCAGAAATTTGGTCACTGATACTTTCGACATCGTTGATTCTCGGATTCTCTGATTCTGATGCTGATTCTGAACCTTAAGTCAGAATTTCACTCATTTTTGAGAAAAGATCCGTTTTCAGTACTATTTCCTCTACGATTTTACGTATAAGGGGAAATAGTACTGAAAACGGATCTTTTCTCGAAAATGAGAGAAATTCTGACTTCAGATTCAGAATCAGAATCAGATGAATCAGCAACGTCGATCAGTGACCGAATTTCTGGAAAATTCACAAAGCCTTTCTAAAAAACCACGATTTTTCTGGAAAAATTGAGCCAAAGAGCCGAAAAATTTGACCATTTTTGACAATTTTCATGCGAAAAACGAAGTTTCTGATGACAAAACTTCCAAAATTCAAATTCCAGCACCGGGGACATCCCAAAAGCGCCAACAGCTCAAGAAGTGAAGGCTCAGAACGGCGAAGCACAGGCCGATGAGACCGCCTCGATGTACCCGTGCGGACTGGCGAACCTCGGCAACACGTGCTACTTCAACTCGTGCGTCCAAGTGCTCAAAGAGCTCGACGAGCTCGTGCTGAAGGCCGACGGCGAAAGCAAGATCCAGCAGCAGAACGATCCGCTGTGCTTTAGTTTGACGAAGCTGCTCAGACAGCTCCGCGATAAGGAGCTGGCGGTGAAGAGCCGTGGGGATGCTGTCAAGCCGTTTACATCGGTTATGGTGAGCAAGATATACTAAAAATAAAGGAAGAGCTCAACTCTTTCAGAGCCTCTCCGACTCATTCCCACAGTTTGAAAAGTACAAGCAACAAGACGCGAACGAGTGTTTTGTAGCGGTTCTGAATAAGCTGACGAAGACGTACGAACGGGCCGGCTATCCGGTCGAGAAGCTGTTCACGGTGATGACGGAGACGACGTCGAAGTGCGTCGAGTCGGAGGAGCTCACTGAGAAGAAGGTGGAGGCTCACAATCAGCTGACGTGCTACGTCAATCAGGATGTGCGCTTCTTGCAGACGGGCATCAAGTCGGGATTCGAGCAGGAGGTCCGATTGTGAAGATTTTTGGCTGAAAATCGTACATTATTTTTCTTGAAAATCAGTTTTGAGCACGTTTTTAGAGCTCAAAGTGCACAAAATGGGCGGAGCGTTGATTGGTCAGTGATGACGTGAAAATTCTGAAATTGGTTCACGTAAACTACAAAATGCACAGTTTTCAGTGTACAGAATAGAAATTGGTTCACTGAAAACTGTGCATTTTGTAGTTTACGTGATCCAATTTCAGAATTTCCACGTCATTATTGACCAATCAACGCTCCGTCCATTTTGTGCACTTTGAGCCCTAACTTGCTCCAAATTGATTTTTATGAAAAATTATGTATGTAAAAATCTCCATAAAATATTCTCTTCCAGGTGTCGAAGAACAGTGCTCAGCTGGGACGTGACGCCATCTGGCAGAACCACACTGAAATCTCACGTCTTCCAAAGTACCTCACCGTCAACATCAACCGCTTCTACTACAAGGAGGCGCAGCGGACGAACGCCAAGATTCTCAAGTCGGTGCAATTCCCGTTGGCGCTCGATGCCTATGACTTGTGCTCCACGGAGCTCAAGGAGAAGTTGGTGGCTCGACGAAATGACGTGGGGCTCGAGGAGAACGCGAAACTCGAAAGGGAGCTGCGGAAAAAGGTGCTCGACAAGGAGCAAGGCGAGAAGATTTTCGATGACGGCGTCGAGCTCCCCACTGCTTTTGAGGATGACGCTGGGAGCAATAACAGCGGGTTCTACGAGCTCAAGGGGATTATTACCCATAAGGGACGATCTTCTCAGGACGGGCACTACGTCGCCTGGATTCGCTCCACCGAGGACAAGAAGTGGCGGCTGTTCGACGATGAGCATGTGACCGTCGTTGACGAGGAAGCTGTTCTGAAGACGTCAGGAGGCGGAGACTGGCACTGTGCCTATGTGTTGCTCTACGAGGCTCGCGTCATCAAGAAGTACCCGGAGCTCGCGCCACTTCCAGCTGCTTCTGAGCACGTCGTCGAGGAGCCGATGGAGGTGTCTCATCAGTAGAATTATTTTTTTTCTCTCCCAGTTTTCTTCGCCTCTTTTTGTCTTCTGGTTCCCTTTTTTTTGGAGTTTTATTGTAACTTGATTGTATTTGTGAATTTTTCTAAATCCTAAATTAAATTATTTGACTCGAAAATTTTTATCATGTAAATGTCTGAATGATTATGATAAAATGATGATTTTCACTTCCAAAAAAACTGAAAATTTTACGAGTGAGCGTCAGATTTTGTTACTTTTTGGGTGTGGTTTCGAATTTCTTTTTGATGTTGAACTTTTTCCCCCACTTTTTTTTTCGTTTTACACTCGAAAATGCTGACAAACTGAACAATTTGCACTTTTGAGTGTTCTCTACTCGATTTGCAATTTCCGCGCACACTACAGCATACACGCGGATTTTGGGGAAAAGGGGGAAAAAGTTGATTTCGAGACTGAATTGTCATCATTTTTGGATCAGACAAACTGATTATATGAAAGGGAATGGGAAAACAAGTGGAAATAGTTGTTTTTTTGGTTTTATATCGGAAAATTAGCATTAGAGCGCATTTTTCTGTCCAAAATTGAGAAAAAATAGAAAATTAGCATTAGAGCGCAATTGCATTATAAGATGTTACTTTTTCGATAAAATTGTATCAATAGAGAACGTTTTTCAGTAAATTTTCAAGAAAAAATCAACAAAAAAGCCCAAAATTCAATAAAAATCAGCTAATTATCATTAGAGCACATTCACATTCTCTGATTTTTTGTTTTTTTTTGTCTCAATTATATCAATAGAGCGCATTTACGATCCATTTTTTATTGTCTATTTCATTTTTTAGTGAATTTTCGAGAAATAATCAATAAAAATCAACTATTTATCATTAGAGCCCACTTGCACACCTCTCGAAAACTGGAAAACCTCATAAATCACCTGGAAAGCGTATGAATGGTAATTAACTGGTTGCCAAGCGCCATTTTCATGTCAAAAAGCAATAAATCTCTCGCTTTTTTCACTTTTATTCACTTTTTCTACTTTATTCTTGTCGTTTTTGTTTTGCAGATAGGATTACTGTAGTTTTGTTTTCGTGTCAGGACCCAGATCCCATTGTTGATCTTTTTGACGAAAAATTTTTCGGTTTGACTTTTTGATATCATTTCGAGAGGCAAACTAAATAAATAAAAAACGGATAAATAAGTGTGTCTGTCAACAAACTTGTTTATCCGAAAATGACAAAGTTTTTAAGTTTTTATTGACTTTTTTTTAGAAAATCAATAAATTATTGATTTTTTTATTGATGGAAAATTTTACTGATATTATTGGAGAGTAGACAATGTCCGGAAGTTCGCGGAAATTGTTGAGCTCGTGAGAATTTGAGCACGTTTTTGGGGATTAACTAGGGAAATTGGATTCTGAATTTTCGATTCTGAATTCTGAATTCTGAATTCTAAATTCTGATTCTGAAGAGCAAACTACACTTTGTTGTTTCACCTGTAAAGATGAAAAGATGAAAAAAGTGAGAAAGTTGACTCATCAGAAGACGTGTCCATATTCCTACGAAGAAGACGTTGGAAATTCTGAGGTATTCTGGAGTTTTAGATGTTAGAAGACGTTAGATTCTGAATATGAATGAATTGGAACATGAACGTCAAATTTTTATACTGATGAATATTCAGAAAATCGTAGTGGTATTCAGAATAGTTTAACGACGTCTTCAGATGGTTTTCAGATGTTCTGTAACATCTGAAGACCGCAAGGTCATCTTGAGGATCTTCAGAATTCAAATTTTATCAGTTTGCACATTCTAGAACTTCTGATGAACTAGAAGACGTCGTTTTTGAACATAACGCTGAAAAAAGCAGGAAAATTCGCTTCAGAATGACCTGTAATTTCAGAAGACGTTGTCATCTGAATGATTCAGAATTTGACTTCTCCAAATTCTGACTTCTCATACCAGAAGCCGTTCACCTTGAACCTTCTGAATCACGGCTTTGTGAAATTCAAAAAAATAATAGAATTAGTCATTCTCACCGCACCGTTCCACCATTCAAGGACGACGTCTTCACTTTCGAACGAATTCCGTTCGAAAAAGTGGTAAAAGCCATCATTTGCCGTCCTCTTGGCAACCTTGTTTGCCCGACAGCGGCAAACAACCAGAGAGAAAAATGAGTCAACTTTTTGGTTTTCTTGGTTTTTTTTTCGACGAAAGATCTGGATCAGTAGCGAGTGTAGGGTAGACTGTGCTCCAGTGCTCTTTTTGATGAATTTGTCATCGGGGCTTGTTGTCTGCAATTTATCGTCGAGTCTGATGCATTTTTTTTTTGAAAATTGTAGATTGTAGATCAAACTCAATATAAATGGCGGGAAACATGTTTTTGATCTCCAACTATACTATTGTCGGCGCAAAAACTTGTGCATGGTGTCTGCGCAGGAACTGACGCCATATTGCACAAAATTGTCATCTATTTCTACCCAAAAGCGCCAAAGTCCATTGGAGCGCACTTGCTGACTATTGCAAAGTTGCAATTCATGTACAGTAGCCATTTCCGCGGTCAAATTTCAAACAAATGAGTCAGGAAATTGCAAAACTATTTATTTGTTTGTCTAGGCTGTCGCTTCCCCAGTTTTCCCATTTTTTCTCCCACACTCGACAAATATTTGGACATTTTTGGTATGCCTTTTTAGTTAATTTCTCTAGGAAAAGATCATACTAGACCTTTTAGTCTTTCTTTATTTAGAATTGCACTAGTTTGGCATAGGCTAAAGATCGCTTTGAAACGGGAAATGGGCGGAGTTACTAGTTCAGTTGCTCCACTTTGCTCATCCGTTTGATTTATTATTATGTTATCAGTATAGCCTATCATGAAACCGTTCCTCGTTATGATAACGAGAAGATAAACACCAACAAGGTGTGACTTCTCTTCGTGAAATTTTCATATACACACGCGGCGCACAGAAAATCGTCAACCGGTTGTGGCCTCTTCTATTACATCTTCTTTTTTCACGTCTTCTCTGAATCGACTTTTTCCACTTTTTCGAGACACAGTTCATATTGTGGGAGGGAGAGAAGAATCTAGTTTAGATTGTAAATATATATCTAGTTAATTGGGGCGAAAACCGTCGGCAATATGATAATTGTGGGTTTCAGGGGGAGGGGGTTTTATTTTTATTGGAGCGGTAGAGCATGATTGAATTATTCTATAGAATTGAAAATCTGCTCTATTGATAATTGTTCGGTTTCTTTGTGTCTCGTTGATTTTGGTGAAGTAATAGATAATGCAATTGTGCTCTATTGAACTGCTTTCTAGGGTAGTTCGATAGAGCACATTTGCATTGTATCGTGTAATTTTTGACAGTGCAAATCTGCTCTATTGATAATTGTTAGGTTTCTTTGTGTCTCGTTGATGCAATCGTGCTCTATTTAACTGCGGTTTTGTCTACTTGGTCTCTTCAGTTCGATAGAGCACATTTGCATTGTCTCGTGTAATTTTTGATGGTGCAAGTCTGCTCTATTGCTAGTTTTTTATTCCAAATTATCATTAGAGCACACTTGCAACCCTGCTCCATTGACACTACGTACTCCTCCTCCAAAAACCTCATAAAACCACATTAGCAGTAGAGCGCACTTCTGAAACCAGTTTGGTCTCGACCATCCATCACTTTTTACACTTTTCTTGACCACTCCAATTAGCCTGACCACCCTATTACGATTATATAGTTTTCAAAAAGTGAAACGTGGACCTGTATAAAAACGATGTTCTTCGGAATTCAGAATCAAACTAATCGAACGTCTTCTAAATTTCACGGTCAAGTGTGTAATGTAGACAATTATACGCTTGAATTGCCCAATTTCGTCATGCGCCTTTAAATTGTAGTCGTGGTGAGACCCAAAAATTTTGATCTCTGCAAAAACGAAAAAGGCGCGAAAAGCTAAAAGATCAAAACCCCGATAAAATTATTGCAATTTCCGATAATAATCTTTCAAACTTCATAGACAATGCTTTTTTGCTTTTTCAGTGTAAAGTTTATTTTACTGTCTGTCCAGTTTTTATTTGTTGCATTCAAAAAAAAACAAAAACTTTCCTATTTTCAATGCACTTTTCCTTTCCACTAGTAGAAAATAGGCTCCGCCCCCTTTTTTCCCATTGATGTCAGAACGATGACTGTTTTAAGAACACTGCACTCTCGGCACATTTATCATCGTTTGCCGCGCCTTTGACTCCGCCCCTTTTTAAAAGGAAGTGGGGGTTTGAAGTGTACTGATTTCAAAAAGTTTTAGATTTTTAGTTTTGAGTTTTCTGAAATCGTTTCTTATATTGATTTTTTGAAGTTTCAAGTAAATTTCCAGGTTAAACCGAGAAAGATGACGTGGAGGTTGACAAGCTCCATCTTACTACTGATATTATCCGTTTTTGAGGTACAGATTTTGACAAATTTACTTTTGTCTGGTGTCTGCGCAAGAACTGACGCCAATTTGCACAAAATTTGAAAATCTATGGGTTTATCTTGGGTTTTCGCATGATTTTGCACAAATTTATAACTTATAGACAGTATTTGATGATTTAGAACCAATTTCTGTCATTTTTATACCATAAGCTAGAAAAAAACTCCAAAAAAGCGTCAAAGTTCAATGGAGCGCACTTGCTGACCCCCCTCATAGCACAAAAACCCATTTTCCAGCCCCTTTCCGCTCAATTCGACGCCTCCGAGTGCCAGATTTCAAAAGGATGCCATCTGCCGGAGCCCTCGCAATCCAATGGAATGGGCGTGGCCTGGAAGCTGCTGGACGATGAGACGCTCGAGTTGGAGCTCTTTGTGAACGCCGAGCAGGAGAATGGGAAGTATGTGGCGGTCGGGTTTTCCGATGATGAACATATGGTAAGGATTTTTATTGATTTTTAGTAGAGCGCACTTGAAATCGCTCAAATTTTTCATAAATTATCGATTTTTTCAGGGAAATGAGCCCGTCATCGAGTGCTCGGCGATTGGAAATGAGCCAGCTAGCATGAAGTTCTCGTTTGACAAGAATAATGGAAAAGGAAATAATCGGATTGAGGGGGTGAGGTTTTCGAAGGGAAAATTGGGAAATTAGGGGAAAAAGTGTACAAAACAGTGAAAAACGCTCGAAAACACCTTACCAGACGCGAAATTGCACACTTTTCCATTAAAATCTGCATTTTTGCGTCGGATATGGTGTGTTTGAACTTTTTGACCTACTTTTCACCAATTAATCAATAAATTCCTTAGGACCACACAGCCCACTTCACCGACTCGTCGACCTCGTTCCAAAACGGAGTCCTCTACTGTAAATCGAAGGTAAAAGTGACGGGCTCCGCGAGCAACCCGAACGTCTTCAAACACGACCCGACTGCCGAGTACCATTTGCTGTTGGCCAATGGAAAAACGAACGCGAGAGGGCTCGGATACCATAAGGAGCAGTCGTCGGTGTCGAGGAAAGTGCGATTGGCGGAGGTAAACTTTTATTTTGAGAGAGCAGGGATTACTGTAGTTGGAAAAGTCTGCAGTGCAGACTTTGCCCCCTTTGAAATCGAATTTTTCTGACGCAATCCGAAAAAGGCGATGCGTGCGAATTGGGGCGAAAAAAGAAAGTCATCACAGTGTGCTCAAGGTGTCTAATCTTTCAACTAGTCGGCGATAAGAAACGAAATATTATCATCGCACACAGAATCAGAGTTCATCGATAAAAGTTTGAAATTGGAGGAAAATCGGGGGAGAAGTGGGTTTTGGCACGTAAAATGTAAAAATTGCGGACTTTTGAAAGTACAGTAACCTTCAAATAAACAAAAAAGTGAAATGATGGTGTTTGCGGACTTTTCAACCTACAGTAACCCTAGAATTTCAGCAATTTAACAGTTTCACGTGTTTGCAGACTTTTCAACATACAGTAATCCTAGAATTTCGAAATGTTACAGTTTCACGTGTTTTCGGACTTTTCAACATACAATAATCCTTCAATTTCGAAATTTCACAGTTTCACGTGTTTGCGGACTTTTCAACCTACAGTAATCCCCCCAACTCCAACTTTCAATTTTCCAGGTCTCTCCAGGCTTTGACAAGGGTGAATGTGGCACCACGAAAGGGTGCACCTTCCCATCGTGTTATAATGTGAATGATGAAATTGGAGCATCTTATCGAGTCGTTTCGGACGAACTCATTGAGTTTGAAATTTTCGGACCCGCGAATACCACAGTCAATAATGATGTGTACGTGGCGCTCGGATTTTCGCAGGATGAGAAAATGGTAGGTTCTTTCTCTGTGTCTCTGTGTCTCAGTGTCTCTGTCTCTGCGTCTCTGTGTCTCTCTTTCTCTGCCTCGAGCGAGAGAGTACAGCATCTCGCTAGACGCAGACAAACAGACAGTCTGCGTCTCCTCTCTCTCTCTCTCTCTCTCTCTCTCTCTCTCTCTCTTCCATCCAACCAAACCACCTGCTCTTTCAGAACGACATCAGCGTAATCGAGTGCTCTCAAATCGCCGGCGACTCCGCCCCATCGATGAAGTTCTCCTACAACGAGGGCTTCAAAAACGTCCGCATCCCCGGAGAGCCCGACATCCGATCCAAGATGATCCAGCAGAGCCAAGCGAAAATCTCCGATGGACAAATCTACTGCAAGGGCACTGTGAAAGTGACCGGAGATCCGGATCAGCCGAGAGTTTTCCAATGGAACAAGACGGAGGGGTACCATTTGATGATGGCTGTTGGATTCACGGACGGCAATGGGCTCACTGTGCACTGGGGGTCGTGTGTGTCGATTTTGACGTTTTTGGATCAGGTGGATAATATTGGATTCAATGATGCGACTTGTGGAGAGAGCAAAGGGTGCTTTGCGCCGATGGATTGTGATGGAGGTTGTGATGAGACAAAGGTGAGAAAAAACAAAAACTTTTGAATTGAAAAGGAGCGATGAGAGAGTGAACAATTCTGTGAGACGCAGACTGTATGCCTATCTGCGTTTCCTCGAATCATATGCTCTCTCAAAAAAGCGAGTGCACGGTGCCTGCGCAGGAACTGACGCCAATTTGCAGAAAATGAGAAAATCAATGCTTTTATATCGGGGTTTTTGCATTATTTGCCTCTATAGAGAGTATTTGATGATTTTGAACTAATTTCCGACTTTATTTCACACGAAACGCTGGAAAATATCGAAAAAACGTAAAAGTCCAATGGAGCGCATTTGCCGACAACAAATTATTGTTGTGCAGCGGGAGAAAGCGGGAGAAAGTCAGAAAATGCGCTCCACTGGACTTTTACGCTTTTTTCAGGTTTCAAATGACAAAAATTGATTCTAAATCATCAAATACTGTCTATAACCTATAAATTCTAAACTTGTGACAAATCATGAACCGGTGTGCATGTTACCGTCATTTCCTGTGCAACCACCACTAGTAGACAGTGTCTGCAGACCATTGTAGTACAGTAATCCAGTCCCTATCTTCAGGCCTCTTGGAAAGTGCTCTCCCCCACCAAAATCCACGTGGAACTCACCGGAAAAGCGGACACCCTGAACAGATACATCGCGATGGGCTTCTCGACGAACAGCCAAATGGGAAACGCCTCCGTCATCGAGTGCTCCTCATTTAACGACAGTCCATACACCATGACCTTCTCCTACAACGTGAAGAATGCACCAGGACAAGCGTTCGGGAATCGGAGACCGACTTCCGACGTCTCCGACTTGTTCTCGAACCGGCAGGTGCAATATGTGGACGGAGTGCTTTATTGCAGTGCGGATGTGGAGGTGGCAGGGGATGCGAACGATTTAGCGGTGTTCAAGTATGAGCCCGAGCAAAAGTACAGTGTGATTTTGGCCACTGGAGCTACGAATGACACTCGTTTGATGTATCATGGAAAAGCGAGTCGATATATCGATGAGCCCCAGGTGCTCAGTGATTACACAACTCCAACAAAGGCCCCGACGCCAAGTGGAACGGTAAGAGTGGGAAATTCTCATTAGAGCGCGTTTGCATTTGATATAGATTCGACGAAAAAGACAATCTCCGAGCTCTCAAGTTAGTATTTTTTTAATTTCAACTTTTACGCATGGTTTTTCTTCTCTTCTTATTATTTTTTCCGAAACTCCGCCCACTTCTACTCGCTATCATTTTCCCCGGTAATTGGTGTCGATTTACGTTGCAGACCACGAATGAGCCAGTTATGAGCCAAGACGAGCTGAAACAGTTTCAACTGATTGCCATGATGATTTCCGATGATAATGAGCTGATTAGATGATTGGAATTTCGAAAATTTTTCACATTTACGAGTAGAAATTGATTAGAAATTGATGGGTTTTCATAATTTTTGATGATTTTCGTGTTTTTTGTACAAAATGAACAATTTTTGGCCGGTGGCCTAGCTTTCAAAAGTTAGTCCGCAATGAAAAAGAAGAAAAATTAGTTGATTCATGGCCTAACTTTCCAAAAGATGCGAAAGTTAGGCCCCCATAATTTCAGTCCGAAATCTGTTTCATTCATGGCCTAGAAAAGCCAAAATTCGCTCGTAAATCGACACTCAGTTACAGTATCTCCTTCCTTCTTACTCGTTTTCCTGCACCAGGGTGTGAATAATATGAATGATGAGATGCTGAACTCTCAGAAATTCAAATTTCGCGCCAGAATTATTCAAAAATTTGAAATTTTCTAGGGCACATTCGACGAGTCGACATGCGGCCACTCGAAAGCGTGCTACTCGCCGACCGCCAACGACGTGGTCTCCTATCGGTAAGTCTATGCACTCTCGGCGCCCCCTCCCCACTGGTTCCATGGTGTAGCGGTTAGCACTCAGGACTTTGAATCCTGCGACCCGAGTTCAAATCTCGGTGGAACCTATTCGGTTTTTGCGGGCTGCGTGCTTTCAAACAGCGGCAACCTGTTGAGTTTTCCAGCGTTATCAATGACGCCTCCATTGAATTCGAGATCTTCTCCACGCAATCTTCTTCTTCTGGAGTGTACACGGCACTTGGATTCTCTAGAGATGGGAAAATGTCACCGGCGACTGTCATCGAGTGCTCGGCTCTGGGGAATCAGCCATTGTCGATGAAGTTTTCGTCGAATTCCGGTACTTCTAATAATAGGATTTCTGGGGAAGAGGCTATTCGGGCACAGTATATCACTAATACTGAAACTTCGTATCGGGATGGAAAGATTTACTGTAAAGGAACAGTGAAATCGGATGGGAATGCGAATGCGCAGGTAAGAGACTTTTGCATGGGTTACTGTACCTTGCAAAGTCTGTAAACACACACACACACAAAAAAACGAATTTTCCAGATCTTCACCTACACCCCGAACACCCAGTACTATCTCCTGGTGGCAAAAGGCACCGCATCGGCTGGCGGCCTCGGATACCATGGAAACAATCGTTACGTCTCCACACAACGTCTTCTGACTGACCTGAATGCGGGAAACGGATCGGGCTCTAAAGTCACCTTGGTCATTCTTCATGCCATTTTTATGACGGTGGCGTGGATGACCATGGTGCCGATCGCCGTGATTTTCGCAAGAGTTTTGAGGTCGTCGTGGCCGACTGTCAAGCCTGGAGGTCTTTTGATTTGGTTCCATGTAAGCTTTTTGTGTTTGCGGACTTTTAGAGTACCGTAATCCGTCCGCTTGCAGATCCACCGCGGCGCAAACCTCATCGGAATCGCCCTGATGATCGCCGGCTTCGTGCTGATTCTGGTGCACAAGGACTGGAAGTTTGTGAACACTGGATGGGGTGGCAAGCACGCCATCATCGGAATCATCGCTTTGTGTCTGGCGTGGCTCCAACCGTTTATCAGCACCCTCAGATGCTCGCCGAATGATCCGAGACGACCCATCTTCAATTATATTCATAGGGGCATTGGTGTGGTCGCCATGGTGTTGGCTAGTGAGTTTTTTGGGTTGCGGACTTTTGAAAGTACAGTAATCCGCAATTTCCGTAAAATCTATTGGTTTTGGTGATTACGGACTTTTGATAGTACAGTAATCCGCAACACTTGAAAAATCTATGTTTTCCGTGTTTGCGTACCTTCCAACCTACAGTAATCCGTTACTACTTCAAAATGAAGTAGTTGCGATGATTGTGGGGTTTTGAAAGTACAGTAATCCGTCACTCTTTCAAAAATAAGTAGTTGCGGTGATTGCGGACTTTTTAGAGCTACAGTAATCCGCCATTATTTCAAAAAGAAGTAGTTTCGGTGATTGCGGACTTTTGAATATACAGTAATCCGCAGTACTCATGAAAACTATCGGTTTTGATGATTGCGGACTTTTGAAAGTACAGTAATCCGTCACTATTTCAAAATTGAGTAGTTTGGTGATTGCGGACTTTTCAAAGTACAGTAATCCGCCACTATTTCAAAAAAAAAAGTAGTTTTGATGCTTGCGGACTTTTGAATGTACAGTAATCTGCTACTATTTCAAAAATGAGTAGTTCCTGTGATTGCGGACTTTTTCAAGCTACAGTAATTCGCAGTACTCGAAAAATCTATGTGTTCCGTGTTTGCGGACTCTTCCAAGCTACAGTAACCCTGTTGCAGCAACCGCAATCTGCATCGCCGGCTACCACTTCACCCCGCAACGCAACGTGGCGCAATTGGTGTTGGCGCTGATCCCGATCTCGGTCATTTTCGCGCTCTCCTTCTTCTTCCTCGTCTTCAACGGATTCGTGGATGTGGACACCAAATCGTTCACCAAGGTAAACACCCAGCACTTGCACCCTTTTTCACAAATTCTAAACGATGCAAGTGCGCTCTACTGGACTGAGTTCAATGAAGCGCACTTGCACCAACTGGAATTTACAAACTTTGAACCTCTATTGCTTTTTTCACCCTCACAAACGTCTTCTTTGTCCATTTCCCATGAAATTATCGAATCTGTCTTCAGAATACGACGACGTCGCGAACAGAAGACATTCCGATGCGACCGACGTCGAAGACCGAGTCGGAGACGACGTGGACCATCAGAAGTCCGTCGGATCGGACGGAGCCGAGCTCCGAGAGCACTCGAGAGGTGCCGATGGAGAAGAAACGACTCTGGGTACAGCGATTCGCACTTTTCCCTTTGTTTTTCGTTCTTACGGTGTTTGCGGACTTTTTAAAGTACAGTAATCCTCTAAAATAGATTTTGAAGATTACGGTACTCTAGAAGTGTGCAAACACCGAAAAAACGATTTTTTCGCATATTTTTCGATGAAAACTGCCCAAAATTGCCCAAAATCAAAAAATATTGATTTTCAGGTGAACCGATTCCGTGAATTCGTCGTCTATGGCGCTGTCCTGATATTCGTGACAATTGGAACCATTTTGTCAGTCTTTTTCGCTCTCGGACTCTCTTCATAAAATCGATAATCAATAACATGTAAAATCAACTCCCCACCCCTTTCAAGTACCGGTTTCCTTGAAATTTATGCACTTTTTCTGACATTTTTCACCCATTTTATCTCAAAACTAGTCAATGATTTTTATTGTATGATTGTGAACGAACAGCTTTAATTTTTTTGGTTTTTCTGTGAATAAATGAGTTTCTTGTGATTGCAGAGTTTTGAAAGTACAGTAATCCAGAAAAGTTTGAAAAATCGAAAAATTGAATTTTTTGGGATATTTCAGAGTGATCTGTGAACAAAATTCGAATTGAATAACGTACTGAAAATGAGATTCTATCACTTTTTGTCGAAATTCGTTCATGAGGCCTCAAAACACGGTGACCCAAACGCGATGTCCAGTTGAAGCAAAAAAGTCCTCCAATCAGCGAAAAAGTGGGCGGTGCAAAGCGTGCACAGCGTTTTGCAACGACGCGGCATGGAAAAATGTGGAAGGAAAGTGTGACTTTTCTCACTTGTTTCCAACTTCTAATGACATTTTAATAGGGAACCAGCATCAGAAAGCATTCACAAACGTTTCGATAATAAAAAAAGTAGATTAAATCGTGTTTGCTTCAAAAATAATAATGAGTTTCAAAAATTCAAAGTGATCTTCAGATGTTATTTTTTATTTCTGCTTGGATGTTTTGCATTCAAAATGTTTATAATACGCATAAAAACTAATCATAAAAATTAAAAAAAATTTCGTCGAGAGAGATTCAAGATATTCGCGAAAAACCCTGATGGCCTAGAAAATTCACGTTAGTCCCTCCCTTTGAGCCGTCCGTTCGGTATGCCTGCCCACTTTTTTCTTTGTTTTCTTGCGAAAAATAGATGTATAATGTAAAAATCTATCACTGGAAATTTTTTTGAACAATTCTTACAGATATTTACCGAGAACGGACAGAAAAACCAGAATGGCCTAGAATTTCTACGCTCGGCCGCCAGCTTTAGGCGCTCCGTTTGGTACCCCTGCCCACTTTTTTTGTCGGTTTCTTGTGAAAAATAGATGTGTCATGTAAAAATCTATCTCTGAAAATTTTTTTAAACAATTCTTACAGATATTTACCGAGAACGGGGCGGAAAAGTCCGGATGGCCTAGAAATTTCATGTTAGTCCCTCCCTTTGAGCCCTTCGTTTGGTATGCCTGCCCACTTTTTTTGTCGGTTTTTTGTGAAAAACAGATGAGTCATGTAAAAATCTACCTCTGGAAAAGTTTTTGAAGAATTCTTACAGATATTTACCGAGAACGGGGCTTGAAAGTCGATGGCCTAAGTTTCCGTTAGCTTTCTCGGCCGCGGCCGACGTTTTGCCA
Organism: Caenorhabditis imperialis; assembly: GCA_963572205.1. NCBI lineage: Eukaryota > Metazoa > Nematoda > Chromadorea > Rhabditida > Rhabditidae > Caenorhabditis > Caenorhabditis imperialis. The sequence continues at coordinate 8,852,303 of OY751540.1, read as the reverse complement.
GCCCCCATCGCTTTTGGGTCACCGTGTCAAAAAGTGTGCAAACAGTACTGACCGTTTCGAGTCAGCAAGTGCGCTCCACCGTACAAGATTTGAAATCGAGGCGCCAAATTTTGCGTTTCAAAAAATGCGCGCCAGTTTCCCGCATTTTTGATGTCGTTTTTCTTGTCTTTTTGCAGGAATTTTTCAATTTTTCGATATTTTTTGTAATTTAAGGTGAAAATAGGCATTTTTGCGGTTCAAATGGTATAAAAATCATGGAAAATGAGTGGATTTTACCCAGAAAACTTTTGATTTTGATTTTTTCAATTTTAAAACATTTTTTCTGTCTGTTTCTGCTTCTGCTATTCTTTTCGTTTATAAAAACTTAATTATTTTTATTTCAGCTCGTTAGAAAAACTGAACTAACGAAAAAATGGCCGGACGCGCTGACAACAACGACGATCCGCTTCCAGGAAACCCACTAGTCGATGAGCAAGACGAGGAGGTGGATGGCATCGATGAGATGTTCAACAATGAGGAGGACGACGATCCGGAAGAGGAGGACGGCGAGAACCTCTTCGGCGATGATATGGAGAGGTTTGCTCGCTTTTTCATCAAAAACTATATAAATATAAATAAACTGATTCAGAGACTACCAGGAGCAGCCGGAGCTCGACCAGTACTCCGAGTCGGGAATGGATGACGCCTCCGACGTCGGAAGTCTCTCGGTCGACGCGCGTCGTGCCGCGGAGCGCGCGATGGCTCAACGCGACCAGTTGCTCGATGACGACGCTCTGATGTATGAGGACGGCGACAGCGACATCGGCCAGCGCAAACGGGGACGTCGTCGTGAGGAGAAGGACGAGGCGGAGGCAATGGAGGAGGATATCCCGGTGGACATCCTCGAGAACATCCGCGGAAGAACTATCCGCGACCATGTTCGCGATGAGGCTGTCGCCAAGGAGATCGAGCGTCGCTTCAAGAATTTCTTGCGTTCTTTCCACGAGCATGGCAGCAAGGTGACCAAGTACATCCAGCTGATCAAGGCGATGGCGGCGGACAACAAGGAGTCGTTGGAAGTTTCCTTCCATGATCTCAGTGACGAGAACGGCGAGCAGAACATCTCCTACTTCCTGCCAGAGGCTCCCAACGAGATGCTCGCGATCATGGACCGCGCCGCCACTGACGTCGTGATGAACATGTACCCGTTCTACTCGCGAGTCTGCGCAGAGATCAAAGTTCGCATCTCTCACCTGCCCGTCGAGGAGGACATCCGAATGCTCCGTCAGGTGCATCTCAACATGCTCATCAGGACCAGTGGAGTGGTGACCATTGCGTCGGGCATTCTTCCGCAGCTCGCGGTGGTCAAGTATGATTGTGTGGCGTGCGGGTATCTTCTGGGTCCATTTGTGCAGCAGAATGATGAGGAGGTGAAGCCCACCATCTGTCCGTCGTGTCAGGGAAAAGGACCGTTCGAGTTGAATGTGGAGAATGTGAGTTTGGAGGGTTTTGAAACCTTCTATTGGCGTTGTTTACTCATATTTGTCTCATTTTTCCTTGTTTTTTTTTAAATTTTTTTGCGATTTTCAGAGTATTTTTTGACGAAAATGATTGAAAATTGCCCAAATAGCAATCAGTCATTGCATTTTATCAAAATATCTTCTTTCAAGCTCGGCTCTTTGAAGGGGGATTTCAATAATTCCAAAACTATGAAGATTTCTACATAGATCGACTTGGTGGCTGTGGATCGTACATTATTTTTCATAAAAATCTGTTTTGAGCAAGTTATTCGGGCTCAAAGTGCACAAAATGGGCGGAGCGTTGATTGGTCAATGATGACGTGAAAATTCCAAATTGGTTCACGTAAACTACAAAAAGCACAGTTTTCAGTGTACAGAATAGAAATTGGTTCTCGTATTTCTCTTCTGTACACTGAAAACTGTGCTTTTTGTAGTTTACGTGAACCAATTTCAGAATTTCGACGACATCATTGACCAATCAACGCTCCGCCCATTTTGCGCACTTTGAGCCCAAATAACTTGCTCAAAACTGATTTTCATGAAAAATGATGTTCGATCCGCAGCCAAAGTCGATCTATGTAAAAATCTTCATACTTTTGGAAATATATCTTGGCTCTCAGGAGTCTATGAATGTGCTCAGAGAGCTCTCGACTACTTATAGAATAAAAACACGTTCGAAACCTTACAGACCGTCTACCACAACTACCAACGCCTCACAATGCAAGAATCCCCTAACAAAGTGGCCGCCGGCCGCCTTCCCCGCTCCAAAGACGTCATCCTGCTCGGCGATCTCTGCGACTCTTGCAAGCCTGGAGACGACATCGAGGTCACCGGAGTCTACACGAACAACTTTGACGGCTCCGTCAACTACAAGCAAGGATTTCCAGTGTTCAACACGCTGATCCACGCGAATCACATCTCCAACAAGGACAAGATGGCGTCGGATCAACTCACCGATGAGGATATCAAGGCGATTCGCGAGCTGTCCCAGGATCCGAATATTGCGACAAGAGTGTTCGCGAGTATTGCTCCGTCTATCTATGGGCATGACGATGTGAAGCGAGCCATTGCTCTGGCGCTGTTCAGAGGAGAGGCCAAGAACCCGGGAGCCAAGCACCGGCTCCGTGGAGACATCAATGTGCTGCTGTGCGGAGACCCGGGAACCGCCAAGTCGCAGTTCCTCCGCTACGCCGCCCACATTGCTCCGCGCAGTGTGCTCACCACGGGACAGGGAGCATCGGCGGTGGGACTCACCGCCTACGTGCAACGCCATCCGGTGACTCGCGAGTGGACGTTGGAGGCGGGTGCGATGGTGTTGGCCGACAAGGGCGTGTGCCTCATCGACGAGTTCGACAAAATGTCCGATCAGGACCGCACGTCGATCCACGAGGCGATGGAGCAGCAGTCGATCTCCATCTCGAAGGCGGGCATTGTGACGTCGTTGCACGCGCGGTGCACGGTGATCGCCGCGTCGAATCCGATCGGTGGACGGTATAATCCGACGCGCACGTTTGCTGAGAATGTGGATTTGACGGAGCCGATTCTGTCGCGTTTCGATGTGCTCTGTGTGATTCGCGATTCGGTTGATTCGGTGGAGGATGAGAGGTTCGTTCAGTAAAATGTAGATTTTTCAGTGTTTGTGAAAGTTTTCTAGAATGGCTTTGAGAGTTCCAGAAATTTGGTCACTGATAGTTTCGATGTCGTTGATCTCTGATTCTCTGACTCTGAATCTGATTCTGAATAGAAGTCAGAACTTCTCTCATTTTCAAGAAAATATCAGTTTTCAGTATTATTTTCTCATGATCGTAAAGGAAATAGTACTGAAAACAGATCTTCTGTCGAAAATGAGAGAAATTCTGACTTTTATTCAGATTCAGAGTCAGAATCAGAGAGTCAACGACGTCAAAAGTATCAGTGTTCAAATTTCTGGAAAATTCTCAAAGTCTTTCTATACTCGCCGCACGCGACAGTAAGTGTGCTCCATTGCACAACTAGAGTTTTCTCGGCTACGGCCACTATTTCGAAATTCGCGCCACCATTGCAGTGGAGCGCACTTACTGATGCGTGCGGCGAGTATAAAAAACCTTACAAAACCCATACATCTCCCTTCCAGACTCGCTAAATTCGTCGTCGGCAACCACCGTCAACACCATCCGGAAGCGAAGCTAGCCGCCAAGGACGATGAGCCCCATGATGAGGATCATATCGATGAGCGAACCGGCGTCCGTCTGATTCCACAGGATCTGCTGAGAAAGTACATAATCTACGCTCGCGAGAAGTGTCATCCAACTCTGCCCGCGCAGCACGCCGAAAAGTTCTCCAACATTTTCGCGATGATGCGAAAGGAGAGCATGGCGACGGGCTCTGTGGCCATCACTGTGAGGCACGTCGAGTCGATGATTAGATTGTCTGAGGCTCATGCCAAGCTCCATTTGAGATCGTGAGTCCCTCTTTCAGAAGAGAAAACATAAAAAAGGGGTTTTGCAGCTTTGTAAACGATGACGATTGCTCAGCAGCCACTCGCATCATGCTCGAGTCGTTCGTCAACACCCAGAAGGCGGTTGTAATGCGTCAGATGAAGCGCACGTTCGCCCGCTACCTGACCGAGAACCGATCCGCCAATGAGCTCCTGCTCTTCATCCTCAAACAGCTCGTCCGCCAACAAATGCACTATCAGACCGCGAAGGGACACGACTCGCTGCTCCAGAGCGTCACCGTGCCAGAGGCGGAGTTTGTCGAGAAGGCGCAACAACTGCGCATCGAGAACGTGAAGCCGTTCTACTCGTCGGACATCTTCGCGTCGAACAACTTCACCTACGATCCGTCGAAGAAGACGATTGTGCAGGAGATTTTCTAACCGTTTAACCGATCTGTACTCCACTGATACTCATGATTGTCCCTATTCTCTCACGTTGAATTTTTCATATCTTTCTTAACTTTTTATCTTTTTCCTATTGTCAAATGAATGGACCCCCTCTCCCCGAATAAATTGATTTTATGGGCGAAAAAAGAAAAATTATTGAACTCAAGGTTTTTACCTAGTAAATACACTTGTTATTGATGACCAGGCCCCAAGAGAAGGAGCACATTGCTCAAAGTGAGCCGGAGAGAGCTCCATTTGGTGCGGCACATCAATTCTGGGCTCAATTTTGTGCTCTTTTTGTGCTCTTTGGGTGGAAGAGTTCAAAAAACAATAGAAAATTGAAAATTCTTTAACAATTGAAAAAGAAAAAAAGGGATTTCTTATCAAATGCGTCATTTTTCTTTTCTTTTATTTGTCGAATCAATAAAAAATGGATAAAATTTGAAAAATTCTAAAATTTTTTCTAATTAATCAGTGAATTAGTAGTTAATTAGCAAGATGAATCATCAGAAATGGATAAAAGTTGAAAGATTTTGGGTCAAATTCAGTTTTTTTAACTTTTTATCGAATAGATGGACTCGCGGAGCCCAAAAACTAATTTCCTGATCGTGTACTCCTCTCGGACAATCATTTTCCGAATTCCGGAGCCATTTCGCTCTCCGTTTCCCTGTTTACGCCGCCAATTTCGACGTCTGCGTCTCGTCGCCTATTTACTCTCTCGCTTCGCTTTTTTCACGTCTCTCTCTCTCTTTCTTTTCCGACTGGTGCCCCAATGTTTTCTCATTCGGGTTCTTTCTAGTGTTACACATCTTTTTGAAATGAGAAGAAGGCTTATTGTTTTTTTGGGCTTTCAGGTGAAAATTTAGGGGTTTTTGGTGGAAATTGATATGATTTTGAGTTCTAAATTCTCAACTTTGAGAATTTAGAACTCAAAATCATATCAATTTCCACCAAAACCCTTCACTGAACGTGAGAATAGATGAATTCTCACCTTCTCTAATAAAATTTTGTATAGAAATCAAAGAAATTCAGTTATTTGGCTCAAAAGAGCTCTGAAATGATATCAGTAGTGACATCGATGCAGATTTTTATGATGATCATGAATTCAGTACCTTTTTTTCATGAAAATTGCACTTTAGCAGGTTTTGAGCACTAAAACTGGTTCGTTTAGAGCTCAAAACCTGCTCAAACGCGATTCTTTGTAAAAAGAAGTACTGAAGTCATAATCAGCATGAAAATTGATGTAATTATCGTTAAAGAGAAGTGTTTGACCACAAAAGTTGAACTTTTTTACCAAATTTATACCATAGGTAGCTGAGAGCTCCCTGAGCACATTCATTGAATCAGATTTTGGAGAACGCTCCTGTGAGCCGAGATATGGGTCACGCAAGGTCAAAAATACAGTGAAAAAGGCCTTTCGATCATTTTTCACTGTAATTTTGACTTTAAGTGACCCATATCTCGGTTCACAGGAGCATTCCCAAAATCGGATTCAATGAATGTGCTCAGGGAGCTCTCAGCTACTTATGGTATAAATTTGGTAAAAAATTCAACAAATTCCAAGAAAATACCATTTTCTTCCAGTTTCACACCCAATTTCACCAAAAATTTCATGATTCTAGCTCAATTTTCCACAATGCCATATTGAAATAGACGGGATTGTTCCCATCATCATAATGTTGAACATTATCCTATGACTCACCACAACATTTTCCCTTCAAAAAATTGTAAAAGAACGAGACAAGTTGGTTAAACACAATTTTCACGATTTCCGACCTCTTTTTCTCGGATTCTCTCGTGGAGAACGAACTGGTTTCTCTCTCTTTTCATCTCCATCAATTTTTCCCATTTTTATTGACCGCACCTAGTTCGATTTCCTTTTTTCTTTTCTGTTGTGTATTGATAAGACTTACTGATAAGTTAATGATAGAAAATACAAAACAATCCCCTTACTTTGTATGCTGGAACACCCTTTCTATACCTGATAATTTATACTAAAAATATAATGTTTCAGGAGAGAAACTTGGGTAAAAATGAGCGACGCCAACAACACGATTCGCATGAGCCGTGTGCTCTGCGACTTTCTAGTCCTCGTCCTGATAGGTTCGTGTAGTTCTCGTGGACAAGAGTGTGTATGCTTTACTTGTCCAACTTGGTGTTTACAAAGCGCACTTATAAGGAAATGAAACGGTGTTTGTGTTAGGTGAACCGAGAAAAAGGTGCTTGTAAAGTACTAAAAAGCTATGGGGGTTTTGTACTTCTCTCGGACAAAGCACGGACAAAGCATAGTTTTTATCCGAGAAAAGTACAAAATCAACATGAAAACGCATATTTTGTACTTCTCTCGGACAAAGCATAGTTTTTATCCGAGAGAAGTACAAAATCAATGAAAAACGCTTTTTTTTGTACTCCTTTTGGATAAACAATGTAGTTTTCTCCACGAGAAGTACAAAATCAATATTACATAGCTGGCCTAGAAGTTCAAAATTAGGCCAGGCAAATATTTTTTGGCAGAAAGATCGTACAAGCAATGTGATACCGTAGTTTGGCAATTTTTTGAATTTTTTCCGATTTTTTTGGATTTTCTTGTTTTTTAGTTTTTCTATGGATATTGATATTTTGTAATGATTTATCATTTTTCATCTGAAAAAAACTAGTAAATCGTTACAAAATATCAATATCCATAAAAGACCTCGAAAAAACAAGAACATCTGAAAAAATCCGGAAAAAAAAATCGAAAAATTCGCCAAACTACGATATCATATTGCTTTTACGATATTTCTGCCATTAAATATTCGTCTGGCCTAATTTTTTACTTCTAGGCCAGCGATGGGAGTTTTGTTAGAATTGATATGAAGAAAACCACATTTTTTGTCCGAAAGAAGTACAAATTATACTTTTTGAGTTGATTTTGTACTTCTCTCGGATAAAAACTTGTACTATGCGTTCACAATCGTCCGCAACGATGCTCCGTTGATTCCGCCCAGTGCACGTTGTTTAGCCAGCTGATTTTCGAAAAAAATTGAAAAAATCGCTTCAAAATCAACTGGCTAAACAGCATGCAGTGGACGGAATCAGCGGAGCGTCGTTGCGGGCGACTGACAGGGTTCTGTGAAATCATAATAATACAAGAAATTACCAAAATTGTCCAAAAGAAGTACAAAATCAAATTTTCAAAGTTGATTTTGTACTTTTCTCGAATAAAAACTGATAAAAACTGAACTGCCTAATACAAATTCCCAACATTGTCCAAAAGAAGTGCACAACCGAACCAACTCTTCCAGCCATCCCGCTGCTCATCTTCCACGAATTCGTGCCGCCGTACCGACGCGGCTTCTACTGCGATGACGAGTCGATCAGATACCCGTACCGCCCCTCCACCGTCACCCGCCAGATGCCTCATCGTCATCGGCTGCTCATCCCGATCTTGCTCATTTTGGCCACCGAGCTCTTCCGTACGCTGGCGTGGGAGAAGAAGTGCGAGCAGCAGTTCAAAACTTATCAAGTAAGGAATGCAAGTGCGCTCTAGTGGACAGGAGGGGGGGGGGAGAGGGGAGAGGGAGAGAGAGAGAGAGAGAGAGAGGGGAGAGAGAGAGAGAGAGAGAGAGAGAGAGAGAGAGAGAGAGAGAGAGAGAGAGAGAGAGAGAGAGAGAGAGAGAGAGAGAGAGAGAGAGAGAGAGAGAGAGAGAGAGAGAGAGAGAGAGAGAGAGAGAGAGAGAGAGAGAGAGAGAGAGAGAGAGAGAGAGAGAGAGAGACGGAGAGAGACAGAGAGACAGAGAGACAGAGAGACAGAGAGAGGACAGAGAGACAGAGAGTCAGAGAGACAGAGAGACAGAGAGAGAGACAGAGAGACAGAGAGACAGAGAGACAGAGAGACAGAGAGACAGAGAGACAGAGAGACAGAGAGACAGAGAGACAGAGAGACAGAGAGACAGAGAGACAGAGAAGAGACAGAGAGACAGAGAGACGAGAGACAGAGAGACAGAGAGACAGAGAGACAGAGAGACAGAGAGACAGAGAGACAGAGAGACAGAGAGACAGAGAGACAGAGAGACAGAGAGACAGAGAGACAGAGAGACAGAGAGACAGAGAGACAGAGAGACAGAGAGACAGAGAGACAGAGAGACAGAGAGAGAGAGAGGAGAGAGAGAGAGAGAGAGAGAGAGAGAGAGAGAGAGAGAGAGAGAGAGACAGAGAGAGAGAGAGAGAGACAGAGAGACAGAGAGACAGAGAGACAGAGAGACAGAGAGACAGAGAGACAGAGAGACAGAGAGACAGAGAGACAGAGAGACAGAGAGACAGAGAGACGAGACAGAGAGACAGAGAGAGAGAGAGAGAGAGAGAGATAGAGAGATAGAGAGACTGAGAGAGAGAGAGAGAGAGAGAGAGAGATAGAGAGACAGAGAGAGAGAGAGAGAGAGAGAGAGAGAGAGAGAGAGAGAGAGAGAGAGAGAGAGAGAGAGAGAGAGAGAGAGAGAGAGACAGAGAGACAGAGAGACAGAGAGACAGAGAGACAGAGAGAGAGAGAGAGAGACAGAGAGACAGAGAGACAGAGAGACAGAGAGACAGAGAGACAGAGAGACAGAGAGACAGAGAGACAGAGAGACAGAGAGACAGAGAGACAGAGAGACAGAGAGAGAGAGAGAGAGAGAGAGAGAGAGAGAGAGAGAGAGAGAGAGAGAGAGACAGAGAGAGAGAGACAGAGAGACAGAGAGAGAAAGAGTACTCGCATTAGAGAGACGCAGACACTCTTAATGCCTGCGTCTCTCTCATTTCCTTACTCTCTCTCTCTCTCTCGCTCTCTCTCTCTCTTCGCCCTCTCTATCCACCAATTCACCATGCCAAGTTAAAGGTGCGCAACCACTCGGTGCATCGTCTCATCGTCCGCCTCTACTGCTTCATCGGCTACTTCTTCGTGGGCGTCTGCTTCAACCAGCTGATGGTGGACATCGCCAAGTACACCATCGGCCGCCAACGCCCGCACTTTATGGACGTGTGCCGCCCGAACATTGGCTACACCGAGTGCACCAACCCGGACCTCTACATCACCGACTTCAAGTGCACGTCGAACGACACGAAGATGGTGCACGAGTCGCAGCTCTCCTTCTACTCGGGCCACTCGGCCTTCTCGTTCTACGCCGCCTGGTTCACGTCGCTCTACCTCCAGGCGCGACTCTTCCGTCCGCTATTCTCACGCCTTCTCCTTCCCGTCATCCAGTTCTTGTTGTTTGGTGGAGCCGCTTATGTGGCACTGACACGTGTCTCGGACTACAAACATCATTGGTCGGATGTGCTCGTTGGGGCGATTATGGGAAGTGCCATTGGGATCTTTGTCGCGCTGTTTGTGGCGGAGGTGTTCAAGAGAAGAGAGATTCCGACTTGTGGACCCTCCAATGAGTTTGGATTGATTAGGTGAGATTCTGGGAAGGTATTGTCGGATAGATCACGAAAATTAGTTCAAAAGTATCAAATACTGTCTATAGATTTCACATTTGTTTAAAACCATGCGAAAAACCCGAGGGAAACCATAGATTTTCCCATTTTGTGCAAGTTGGCGTCAGTTACTGCGCAGACACCGTTCTAATATAGTATAAACCGGTTTACATAGGTAATAACGATAGGCATTAGCGAAACATGTGGTACGGGAATAGGTTACGAGACTATTAGCTTATAATCAGGTCTTACCGGTAATGCTAAATGTTGATGATATTGGGAGATTCCTAATGCTGATTTGACATTGGAAAATTGTAATTTGACATCGGTTTTGATAATTTAACATAGAAAAAGGTTAATTTGACACCGGTATTGATAGTTTTACATGAGCAATGATAATTTGACATTGGAAAATGATAAATTTGCAACGATAATGATGATTTGACACCGCTTGTATATTTTTTGTCAAAATTATCGAATTGCGAAAAAGTGTGCATTCACCTCACCGCTACCGTGTCCTTGTGGGCGGGGCTTATTTGCAAAGTGCGGCACCAGTGCAACCTCGCCGCACAAAATGCCATTATTTTTATCGAAATTTCATTGATTTTATCAATTTTTCCATGTTTTCCTGCGACGCAGGACCTGCGTTTTTCTGTCAGAATACATAACAATGAAAGGAAAGTATAAAAAATCACTAAAATCACCTTAAAATCGAACTTTTTCTTCTTTTTTCAGTGGAAAGTTCGATTTTAAGGTGATTTCCAGTGATTTTTTAATAATTTCCGTTCATTTTTATGTATTTTGACAGAAAAACGACTGAAAAAAAGGAGAAATTGATAAAATCAATGAAATTTTGATGGAAATGATGACAAATGTGCGGCAAGGTTGCACTGGTGCCGCACTTTGCAACTAAGTCCCGCCCACAAGGATATGGTAGCGTGTACGGTATTTAATCATTTTGATAATGATTTGACACCGGTACTGATATATTGACATCGATAATGATCGCTAGGCATTGACAATGATAATTTTACATCGATAATGTCATCTAAACATGAGCAATATCATCCAAACACCAATATCTTCCCCCCATTACCAGTATCTATTCAGAATGGAGCGCCCCGACACCGGAGTAGCCACTACTAATGGAAACTCGGGCACCGTCGTCTCCACGCAACACGTCATCGTGTCGGAAGTGGACCCGGCCAACCAGAGACTGTAAGTCACGCCCCACATTCATAACTCTTCTTAATCTCTTCCCCAAAAGCATCGGCCAACTTATCAATAACACCACACCGCTTTGTCCGAACGTCAGAATTTAACCAGAAATCAAATGAGGGTTCGGGTTCTATGGGGGTCTTGCATGCAACATTTTTCAGTTTTCGGGTCGGATAAATATTACAGGAACGATTGGCAGCGAAAACTTGAGCAAAAGCGTCACGGACCTGAAATAAATATGTGAGAAATTGTAGAAATCCCATAGTTTCCTAGAGAATCAACCGAAAAAATATTAAAACTCGATAACCATCATCATCGTCGTCGTTCCACCACCTAATCGCTGTCCACGTCTTCTAACCAGTGCCACACGTCATCTGATCCGCATCTGAATATTGTAGAGTGTCCACCAGCTCGCCAGTGTTTAACCTCGGCCCGCCACGTCTTGCCACGTCGTCTGGAGACTTCAAAACGGAGCTGCGCGTCGATCCGTGCATCGTTGTGAATATGAAGTGATTCGCTGCCACGTCATCTTGTTTTTACACTTGTTTTCTGTGCTCTGCTGCTCTCGGTGTTTGAATCGTTTGAATCGTTTGAATTCCCGCCTGATCTTCTTTCGAACGATGCTCCGAAATTACGCCGTATTTCCGAAGCATCGTTGGAAACTTATTCTTTAGTGTTTCGTACGGATTTTTCGGATTTCTTCGGACTTTAGTCGGATTATAGCTTACCAATTTGATTTGACTAATAGGATTAGGATTATCTTCTGGTCACTGAATAATTGTAAACACTGATCAGGAACATTTTTAGGGGTACTGTAGAGTTTTAACGATGTTTCAAAGTTCTGCGGAATTCTGGAGCATCGTTAAGATATATAGAACCATTTACTGAGCATTCTAGTGTTGATCCACGTGGAAATAAATGTTTAAAGGCGCATTGACATATTCGAATGGGTCTCGCTACGAAAATACAGTATTTCACTAGAAATTTGTGTTTTCGTAACGAGACCTATTTGAATGTCTTCATGCTCCTTTAAACTTTGTTTTTTCATTGTTTTCGCTTCTTTGACACGTGGATTAACTTCAAAACGATAAATAATTGGTACTGTAGAATTTTAACGATGTTTCAAAGTTCTGCGAAATTCTGGAGCATCGTTGAGATTTACAGAACCATTTACTGAGCATTCTCGTGGTGATCCACGTGGAAAAAATCCGAAAACAATGAAATTTCAATGTTTAAAGGCGCATAGGCATATTCGAATGGGTCTCGCCACGAAGATACTGTATTTCACTGGAAAATAGTGTTTTCGTGATGAGAACTGAGTGAGTACCTCCATGCTCCTTCAAACTTTGATTTTTTCATAGTTTTTCTGCTTCTCCACATAAATGATCATTAGAATGCTCTTCAAAAAGTAAAATAGAATCTAATGATGCTCCGAAAGTTCCCGGATCTTCGGAGCATCGTGAGCTCACCACCGTACTCCTGAAAAGTTCTTTATCAGTTCGAGAATCCGAAAAATCTAACTTTTAACTTACAATAAGCAATTTTTCTGTAAATAGCTCCACATCCTCATTCCATTCAACACATTGTGCTTTCCTAGACCCCCTTATTTCGCAAAAAAACCATAGTCCAGTAGAGCGCACTTGCAACATCAAGTTATCGTGTTTTTTTGTGTTTGCAGCCTGTGGCCACACAACGACAACCGCTACATGGACCAATACTAAAGTCGTCTGCATGTTTTTCTCTCCTTTTTTCTGCATTTTTTAATTGTTCGTAGTAAATCTCGTTGTTTCCCACTCTTTTTGGGCCCTCTTCTTCTTTTCTCTACTTGGAAATGGTCTAAAATGATGAAAATTTAGAAAAGCGAAAAAATCGAATTCGCCACCCAAGGAATCCGCCAATACGCCACACTTTATCGAAATCAATCATGTTTAGAGACATAGAAAAATCGGTTGTCTTTTTGCCTTTGTAAAATAATATTAAATCGATCGTCGATGGAAATAAATCAATAAATATTGTCCTTTGTGAATTCACACACTCTTTGCTGCTCCGCTTCTCTCGTTTTCCCCCACAACACTCCTTGGTTTTTGGATTACGGTATTGTGAAGGTACGGTAGTGGACTGGAATGTGCAGTGTTTTTTGGAGCATGTTAGTGGAATATTGTGGAAAGTTATTCTGAAGTAATTGAGTGATAAAGTGAGCACAATATTTGAGCATCGTAGGGAAGTTGCTCAATCAAAGTTGGAAGAGAATAGTTGTTCTGGATTATTGTAATGTGCGAGACTCTACAAATTTTAGAAAAAGTTATGTTTTTTCTAAAATTTGGAGTTTTTGCTTTTCTAGAAAAGTTCTGTAAAGAGCTTGTAGTATTGTTAGAAAACTTGACGTCTTCTGAAGCATAGTACTGAAAACTTTGTCAACTTAGAGCTTTGTCGTGCTCAAAATTGAGCTCTAAAGCTGTTTTATGCAATCTTGTTGAGATTAACTAGAAAATTGACGAGGTTGAATTCTAGGCCAGCTTGAGTCGTGGATTATCAAATTTTCTGGTTTTTGCTGATTTTTTCTTCGGATTTCATGATTTTTAGAGTTTTTAACTCGAAAAATCATGACATTTGAAGAAAAACGGCAAAAAATCGATAAATTTTGATAATCCACGACCAAAGATGGCCTAGAATTCAACTTTGCCATTTTCCTAGTCCCTCTCGATCAAATTGCATAAAATGGCAGATCGGCACTCCATCTACAATCCATTCCTGGAAGAGTAATAGTGCGCCCAGAAATTGCAAGTGGGCGTGACCATGGATACAGTAATTTCATAATTCGGTCCCGTTTTTGCGTTTTTCTGGTAATTTTTGGTAAAATTTCAACTTTTAAAATCAATTTTTAAATTTTAGATCTTTAGAAGTTTGAAAAACTGAAAAAAAATCAATGAAAAACGGCGAAAATTGCAAATTTCTGTGCGCACTATCACTCCGTCAGAAATGGATGCTCCTCTACCGTACCACTGTAATCCACGTGTCACACACACATACAGTAGTCCGGGGTTGTTAGGTTGTTTTCGAAATGTTACAGTAATCCGGTGGCACGTCTCCGGCCCGACTCGATGTTCGACACGTGTTCCTACTACACGGCGAGAAGCGATTGGGACGCGACGAGTGGCCGGAGCAGCGTCTTCGGAAGAGACTACCAGTCCGTCCAGTCCGGCTACCTGATTATGGACTCGTTGGCCGAGGAGGAGCACTGAGATGACCTGAAAATTCTGAAAATAAACGTCTTCTTTTTTTCTTGAAATGTATTTTTCCTCGAGAAGCACGGTAGTTTGTTTGATTTGAAAACTGGATGAATTCTGACGTCACGGAATAGGCCACGCCCATTTTTCGATACTAAACTGTTATTTAGAGTCCACCAATCCACCGATGAGGCTCGTCGCGACTTCTTCCAAGCCGTCTGAAGATTCTGAATTCGCCACGTCATCTGCTTTGTGCTTTGCTTAACATGAGATCCAAAATTTTATACAACCAAATTCAAATTTCACACGATCTCTATATATATTTACCTCTTATTGCATTAATATGATAATCTGACACAAATAAAGCTTCGCACTGGAATTGTTTTGTCATGTAAAGATGAGAAATAGTGAAGTAGAGAGAGTGAAATGAGTTCTGTGCCTTTAAAGTTTCTCGTCGTCTGCGTCTACTCTCTAACTTGACTCTCTCGTCTTGGGTTTCAAACCTGGATAAAAATGATGAGTTCGTTGAATAAATTGCTACCGTATCCTTGTGGGCGGGGCTTATTTGCAAAGTGCGGCACCATACCATTTTTCTCATCATTTTTATCAAAATTTCATTGATTTCATCAATTTTCCCTCATTTTCAGGCGTTTTTCTGTCAAAATTCATGAAAATGAATGCAAATTATCAGAAAATCAATAGAAATCACCTTAAAATCTAACTTTTCACTGAAAAATGAAGAAAAGTATCGATTTTAAGGTGATTCCCAATGATTTTTTGATAATTTCCTTGATTTTTATGTATTCTGACAGAAAAACGCTTGAAAAAGATAAAATCAATGAAATTATGATGAACATGATGAGAAAAATGTGAGCTTGTGCCGCACTTTGCAAATAAGTCCCGCCTACAAGAATACGGTAGCGGTGAGGTGAATGAGCCTTTAAAGTTTCTCGTCGTCTGCGTCTACTCTCTAACTCGGGTCTCTCGTCTTCGGTTTCGAAACCTTTGTGAATATCAAAATGATGAATTTTTCTCATAATTTTCAAACAAAATTTCATTGATTTTATCAATGTGTTCCTTAAAAAGTACTTTTATTGAAAAAATATGGAACAAAAACTTGAGTTTTATAATGAGTTCGTCGAAGATTACTGGCACAATACACATCAAAAGATCATCCACAAAGTGAAGTTACAAAGGTCCACAAATCTGATCATCGAGCTCCTCGAGCCGCTTCCAAAGCGCCTCCTGCAGCTCCTCATCTCTCGCCGTGCTCTTCTCCAACCTCTTCTCATCATCCCAACACGACTCCCAGTACTTTCCACTGACCTCCCCGACCTCGGGATGCGTGGCACAGTACACAGTGGTCGCTGCTCCCTGGCTCGAGTTCTTGGTGAACGGCACCGAGAGCACGTTGAAGATCTTGCCGGCAGTGGAGGTGCGCATGATATCAGTTCGTACTAGGTCTCCAGGGTGGACTGAATAGACACTGATGGCTGGGTATTCGTCGCGGTGCAATTTGAAGGCGATGAGCATGTCGGCCATCTTCGAGTTGCCGTATTTGGCGAGCCCGGAGAGTTTTTCGGTGGTCGGGTGGGCTCCGCAGAGCACGTCGATTTTCTCTTCGAGGGACATGGATTTTTTCATCGAGTGGCGGGAGGCGAGGTAGGAGGAGAGGAAGATGACTCGCGAGGGGGCGGAGCTTCGGACTATTGGGAGGAGCACACGGAGCAGCTGGAAATGGTGATTGGTAGGTAGAGAAAACGGGAATTGTTGAACTTGGGTGGAAGGGCAAAATGTGGAGAAAAATTGGAAAGTCTAGAAAAAAGAGCACTAGTTGAATATTGTCAGTTCACTAATTAGGAAATGATCTGATGAATCCCTGGATTCTTCTTATAAAACCTATATCATTAAAAAGCTCTTGTTCTGACGAGTTCAAAACTCTGCTCCATTTTTCCCTCCGAGCTCTGTGAGCCGAGATATAGAGCTTCAAATTTTGATCTGATCCAACTACTTTGGAGTTCAACTTTGGAGCTCAATATCTCGGCTCACAGAGCTCGGTAAGGGAAATGAAACATAGTTCTGAAATCGTCAATTTATGAGCTTTTGAGTGAAATAATTGTCAGTCCTGTTATAAAAATCCGGGGACCCATCAGAGCATTTCCATTGCAATGAATGAATGAAATTGTGGTTTTCTTGTCGGAGTTCGGTTTACTGTTTTCATGATTTTTAAAAGCAGAATCAATAACACAAACTTGAAATCTTGCTCTTTTTCACTAGCTCTTTACACCAAACTCACACTAAAATGCGCCAACACATTGATCCCAAAATGCGCCTCAAAACCCTCGTTTGACTTTGGAAACGCTGGTTTGAACACTCCCGCATTCAGAATCAACCCATCTATCGGCCTGCAACTCATCCTTATTTTTATACTATCTTCTCACATTTAAATTCCAAAGAATTCGACAATTCCTTACCACTTCCTCGCCACATACTCCTCTCCAGCTTTTCTCGCCGATTTCACACTATTCAGATCACATTTTATGATATCAATCTTCGCATTCGGGTTCTTCTGCAGAATTTTCGATTTCAAGTCTTCTGAAGCTTTGACATTTCGGTTGATCATGACGACGTGGGCTCCGGCGAGGGCGAGCACTTCGGCAGTGTCGACGCCGATTCCAGACGTCGTTCCGGTGATGGCGTAGGTTTTTCCGAAGACGTTGACGCCTTGGAGGGTCTGAAGAATTAGAGATGAGAGTTAGAGAGTAGACGCAGACAGTGAGAGTTTAAAGGCGCATGGCTTACAGATTTGTCAGAAATTTACTATAATAGAAGAAAGCAAAGTATATTTATGAAATTCTAGTGTAATTTTTTTAAACTTATAATTTAAGTTATAAAGATAAAAATAGAAAAGCAACAAACCTCATAAGCATGAGTTCTTGAATGATAACGACGAGTTCTTTCGGGCATTGTTTTCACTGACAGTATTACTAAAAGTAAATGACAAACAGAATAATATCTGATCTTGACAATCGACCAAAATGTTACCTCCTTAAATACCCGTCCTATTTGTCATCGTACGCGCCGAGACAGTGTGTGTAGTGTAAGAGGCAGAGTGTAGTCCGTTTGTAGTCAGGTGGTTCTCTCGTCATGAAGGACACAGATTGACACAAATCATGGGTGGACTGAGAATAGTTGGGGATTCAGATGAGGAGGATGATTTTGTATTTAACTGTATAGAAAAAGAGCA
This sequence comes from Caenorhabditis imperialis, assembly GCA_963572205.1. Classification (NCBI taxonomy): domain Eukaryota; kingdom Metazoa; phylum Nematoda; class Chromadorea; order Rhabditida; family Rhabditidae; genus Caenorhabditis; species Caenorhabditis imperialis. Next base: position 8,834,816 of record OY751540.1, on the reverse strand, counting down.
TTAGAGCAAAATGAATTTAAAAAATTATTTGGCTCTAAGAACAGTTCAAGAATTTAAAAAAGTTCCGCGCTTGAAAAAGAGCCAATTTTAGAGCATTTCACTGTGCTTTTCAGAACGATATTAGTATCATTCGAAAGGAAATTTCATGAGGATTTCAAAACTGTTTTTCATTTTTCATAAAATTTACTTTGAGCCGAGATATGAAGCTTCTTTTTGGAGCACTGTTTTGCTCTCCTTGAAGCTCTAGAGCCAATTTCGTAGCATTTTGCTCTGCTTTTTAAAACGTAAATAGTATCATTTGAAAGGATTTTTTATGAGGATTTCAAAACTGTATTTCATTTTTCCAACCGAGCTCTATGAGCCGAGATATGAAGCTTTTAAAATGAGCACTAAATCATAGCAAGCAAAAAATTGCACATTTTCAAAGCCTTATATCTCGGCTCAAAGTGCGAATTAGCAAAAATGGAAAACAGTTTTGAAATCCTCACAAAAAGATCTTTCACATGATATTAATTTCATTCTGAAAGCCAAATTACCTTGGGAACAATTCCAAGTTAGATCAAAATTCGAATTTTCACCAGTTTTCTCAAAACAAAAAAAAAAACACTTCCAAATCCAAAATTTTCTTCATTTTTTTTGGCACATTATTTCTGACTATCCAATATATATAAAAAAGAGCAAAATGTATGAGGTATGCAAAGTACATGGGACTAGATCGAACATTTTCAGAGATCAAGAGAGTGAGAATAGAATGGGAATCCCGTTGACTGCAAAAAGGTAGGGAATGAGCACAAGTCTATCGGTAGAGTGGGAAGGCTCTGGCCGCCGAGAGGTTGTTCGATGAGCCCGTCGCGGCTCCAAATGCACTGTAGTTGACGGCCGAGGGGTTGAATATGGCGCTTCCGTTCTGAAAATGAGTTTTATCGATACAAAATTTAATTTCCTTTAAAATGAATTAATTTTCATTTTTCTAGCTCTTCTAGTTCTTGAGATAATCACTAAAAACCAAAAGTCACTCTAGCTGTCTGCGCCTCTACTCTACGCGCCACTCTCGTTGTCTCGCTTCTCTGCGTCTCTACCCAACTCCCTGTTTTCAGCTCTTTTTAATGATGGTTTTTAATGAACTTGATGGGATTTCAATTTGTAGATCAAAACTTTCAACTAATTGTAAACAGTTTCCGCGAGAACTACACGACTACTTGTCCAATTAACTAATTAACTAATTAACTAATTACCCAATTAACTCACATTAAAACCAATATTCAATGACCGATAGTTATTAGTCCATGAAGAGATATCAGGTGCAAATCGTCCCATTGCCTGTGAGTTGAAATAGTCCTGAGGGTGTGTGGCAGTGGGTGGTTGGAGAGCTTGAGCGATTCCTGAATTAATTAGCTAATTAGCTAATTAACTAATTAGTAATACCCACCTTGAAAATCAAACTTGTACGCATAACGCTTCCCGTGCACCTTCGCCATAATGTTCTTGTCGTAATAATACCGCAACGCTCTCGACATTTTATCGTAATTCATATTGGGCTTCGACTTGCGCTCTCCCCACTTCCGAGCGACCTCATCTGGATCCACCAGTTTGAATTCGCCATTCGTTCCCTCCCAGGTGATCACTTCCGAGTAGCGTTTGTCGGAGAGCAGCTCGAGCAGGAACTGCCAGAGTTGCGTCTGGCCGCTGCCAGAGTGTGCCAGGTTTTTGCTCGTGGGGCCGAGGATTTGGTAGGGGTCTGGAACATTTTGATGGTAATTTTGTTGTGTTGCTTTGAATTGGTCAGGTGCTTTTTGAAAAGAGGGGCGCTATTCATTTTCAGGAGTTGTTAGGGTATCGATATTTAGTATCATTCGATGCGAAATTTGATTCTGATCATTTTGGTATCAAATTCAGTTTTCTAGATCATCTAGTTCTTGAGATAATCGCAAAAAACCACAACCCACTTTAGCTGCCTGCGCCTCTACCCAACGCGACACTCTCGTTGCCTCGCTTCTCTGCGTCTCTACCCATTTTTCTCTTTTTTTATTACAAACCCAACCACAAACTCAATACGGTCATTTTGATGGTAATTTTATTTCGTTGTGTCGAATAGGTCAAAAGTTATACGAGCGAAGTACAGGTTTTGAAAAGAAAGATGGTATTCGATTTCGGAAAAAGGTAAGACATTGATGATTGGTATCATTCGATGCGAAATTTGATTCCGATCATTTTGGTAGCAAATTCATCTTTCTGCTCTTCTAGTTCTTGAGATAATCGCAAAATACTTAATGCCACTCTAGCTGTCTGCGTCTACTCCCTAAGCGCACTCTCGTCGTCTCGCTTCTCTGCGTCTCTACCTATTTCCCAGGTTTTCATGTTTTTTCCCAGTTTTTCAGTTCTTTCTCAAATTTGGAAACAAAGATTCAGGATCAGTTGAGATAACAGAAGTTTCAAAAAAAGCTAGTAAACATAGAACACACAGCAAAACAGCTGAAAATAAAAACTGCCCAGGAAACACTGAAAAATATTTCAATTCTAAACTTCATTAATACCACTTGATGCAAAATTTAATTTCCTTTCGAATGAACTAATTTTCATCTTTCGAGCTCCTCTAGTTCTCGAGATAATCGCGAAAAACCACAAGGCACTCTAGCTGTCTGCGCCTCTACCCAACGCGCCACTCTCATCGTCTCACTGTCTGCGTCTACTCCCTAAGCGCACTCTCGTCGTCTCGCTTCTCTGCGTCTCTACCCAATTTCCCTGTTTTTCATCACAATCCCAACCAAAACTTCCTAATTCCAAAACCAAGTGCCATCTTGACATCTCTCAAATGTGTGTTCTGATTAGTGCGAATTGTGTTGGTGGGTTGTGCGCCAATCGAATTAAATAAATCAGTGCGCGGTGATGCAAGAGGGCACATCTGTCTCAGATTGAGACATGTGCTTCACACAGGTGGGTAATTAGGCACCGTTCCGGAAGATTACTGTAGCTGTTTTGTTTTTGTAGGTTTTATGGAGACCGTAAAAAAAAACAATGAATTGCTTGCTTTTTGTTGCTTTTCGAGTGGATTAGAAGCAAGTAGAGAGGTTAGAGACGCAGAGCGAGTGGCGCGTAGAGTAGAGACGCAGAGAAGCGAGGCGGCGAGAGTGGCGCGTAAGGTAGAGACGCAGACGACGAGTGTGTTTTAGTATTTTGAGAGTATCTCGAGAACTAGAAGGGCTAGAAACATAAAAGTTATACCATTTTGAAGGAAATTAAATTTTGCATCGAATGATATCGATGAAAATTGAGAGCGTTTTCTGTTTCAAGATGTTTTCAGCCTTTTTCTATGATTTTTCCGCCTTCTGCAAGAGCACATCCCCTGTAGAGTTACTCCTTGCCTAATTACCAATACGTTCAAAAAATCTTATTAGCCTGTCTTTGTCCCCCACAGAGAGCCACCTGACAGGAAGCGCCCCCCTTCTGACACAGATGCGCTTCTGATTTTAATTGGCCCTCTTCTTCTCCGTCCACCCCCATTCGACATCTTGACTAACTGCGCACTGATTATTTATTTAAGAGCGTCGGTCCCTAACAAATCTTCGAAGAGGAGCCATCTGAAGAAGAAGATGTCAAGCCTCTTACAAACAGATGGAAGACTTTTCTTGAAATGCGATACGTCGCGGCGAAAGCGAGAGAGCAAGAGCATCATGTTTGCCTACAGTGTTCCTGACGCCTTCTGGGGGCTGTCAAAGCCGATTATGTCGCTCCGCGAGCATTGTGCAATTATAGGCGGGAGCACTTGAAAGAGCACAGGAAGCAATGCGGCTACCGGGTGTGGTTGGGAAGTAATGGATATATAGGTACGGGAAATTGGGAAATGGATGCTCATAATACTGATGTGTTTATGTCATAACTCCGCCCATTATTGCTCTTTTAAAATGAACTCTTTTGTAAAAGAAGCAGAAAATGGAGCTCTACAACTTTGTAGTTAAACACTTTTTATGAATGTCAATTCTGAGCAAGATATCTTGAATAGTTTGGGGGTGGGGCTCTTTGAGTGTCCAAACTATCGATGCTATCTTGCTCAGTTTTAATTTTCATAAAAAGTGTTCAACTACAAAGTTGTAGAGCTCAAGTTTCTGCTTCTCCTACAAAAAATTTGAACTCAAAAGAGCAATTGTGGGCGGAGTTAGAAAGGCTACAGTACCCCCATACCATTCAAACACCCCAAATCCGTGGCATCTGTCTCCTTATAATTTTGCCGCAGAGTCTGTTACACAACATAATTGTTTCTTAGCACCTCCCCCCCATCCAAATACAATAGGACAAGCCGTGTGTCGGCAAGAGCCTAGAGAACCGAAAGAAAGATAATAGACGTACACACGCGAGACACGCAATTAAAGTATCTCGCGCGCGCAGAGTTTTTGATGGATGAATGAGTCTGAAGCTGGGGACTACGGTAGTTGGGGAAGAGAACAAACAGGGTTTGTTAGGGCGCTGATTGTTTTCGTATGTACAGTAGGCAGGAAATTGAACCGGAAGTTGGGGGAGAAGCAGTATCTTCTTGCTCTTCTTCTTCTTCGATTTTACTTGGGTAATTTGGAAAGTACCTGGACTGGCGAAAGAGGTCGAGTTGCTCAGCTTGAGAGCGCCGGTGTAGTAGGAGCTGAGCATATTGAAGTTCTGAATCTCATCGGTTTTGGAGGTAGGTGCGAAGGCGTTCATGGAGATGTTGAAGACGTCTGGAAATGGTATTCTTCTTTATAGTCAGATTGAGTTCAGATTGAATGGTGATTGGAATGGCGAAGATAATAGGAATAGCTGGAGTTGTTAGAGAAGTGAAAAAGTGAGCTCTAGAGAAGTTCAAGATCGTAGAATGATAAGATAGATATTCGGGTCAGAATTTCGTAGAATTTGGAGTTTTCTTTCTAATGATAAAGAAGAGCAAGATCATTATCAGTATAAGGAGCAAGATCATAAGTGTCATGCTCTAGATACAGCCCTAAATCGATTAAAATGAGCCCTGAAAAGCTATCAATAAGTTAGCTCGCAAGTTCAAGTTTAAAAGTATCGAGTTCTGGGATCTTGAAGAGCCTAGAGAAAAGAGCAGTGAGCCCAGAGCCTAGAGCCTAGAGCCACTAGCCTGGAGCCTAGAGCCAAAAGCCCTGAGCCCTGAGCACTGAGCCCTGAGCCCAGAGCCTAGAGCCTAGAGCCTAGATCTCAAAACTTCTCACTGGTCCTAAAAGCCAAACCTGAACTTCCTAACTTATTCTTTACAGGCTTTGTGCTCCTTCAAAACTCCCTACTTTTTTGATACGATTCCTTCTGGAACATGTGCTCATTCTCTACTAGATAGAGCTCCCTACTAACTGACTTCACCTCAAACAAACCTCCCCCAACTCCCCCGTGAAATCACTTCTCCATTTCCTCTCCATCCTCCTATCACTTACCACTTTTGGCCGCACCGCTTCCACTCGAGCCGTTACTTCCGCCGGAAGAGCCATTAGAGCCCGCTTCGGTATAAAATTGACGGCGGCTCTTGAAAAAAAAACGCAAATTACTGGCAAACGTATCATTACCCTCTCACCTCTTTCCCGCTATTATCGCTGGACGAGGTGGCGATGGCGGTGCTCGTGGCGTTGGCGGTGGAGAGGTTCATGCCGGCAAAGTGGTCTGAAGACGTTGAAAGTGTGGGGCGAATGAAGTCGTCGAATCATTCCACCGAATCGGGCGACGGCGACGACAGGAAATTTGGTTACCGCAGAGGCAAGGAGGAGCGGGAGGAGGAGGAGGAGCACAACAGAATTACATGAAGATTCGAGAAGAGTTTCGCAGGAATTCAGAAGGCGTTAGCGCGTCAAAATTGAATCGGGACGGAAAGGGATGGATGGGAAGGAAAAGGGTTTTTTTGCCAGTAATCGTCTAGGCACTGTTTGCATGATATTGAAAAGAGCATATCTCGGCTCAGAGTGATGATAGAGACTTGGTTTTGATATCAAAATGTAGAGAATCTTGTCTTCTATAATCTTGCTAATTTTGAGATTGATTGAAAAAGAATGAGTAGTGATTTGGGGTCAAAATCTGCCGGGCTCAAAATTTTCATGATAGTCAAGAAGTAGTCAAGTAGTCAAGAAGTGATGAGCCTAAACGCTGTTCTAACTATCAAGGAATGTCCCTAAAACCTACTATCCTGTAGTAAATTTAATTCTCTACAATTTGATAGCAAAATCATGTCGATATGATGCTCGAGAATTGAGTTATATCGCATTTAATAACGCCTACTTTTCCCTAGTTCACCCGGTTGTATAGAAACCGTACTGAAGCTTCTAGAAATTGCAGAAACTTCAATTTTATATCAAAATAACCAGAATCAAGTGCTTTTTCATATACCAGAGCAAAAATCAAAGAAGAAGAACATGTTAGCTCACCATTTTCGTTCTTCTGCATTCCCGGATCCTGGTAGAACATGCGGTTCTGCGACAGATCGTTTTGCATGCCATTCTGAATCAAAAACTTTGCATTTTCAACATTATCATAAGACAATGTCATAAAACCATATAAAGGAAGAAAAGTGACTTACGAAGAAGGCGAAATTGTGAAACGACGACTGCGGCGGAAGCGCGGCGGTATTGGATTGCTGCTGCTGCTCCTGCTTGATGTCCGAATACTTGATCACATCCTCATCCGGCGCGGATCGCACGCCGACGACAATATCGGGCACTGACGAGACGACTTGCATTCGCATCCGCTTCCTTTTCCTGTATCTGATCGCGCGGCGGCGCTCGCCGGCTCACGTGTGGGCGGGGCGAAGCGAGCGGGGGGCGGGGCGAGGCGGGCGATTGGTGCGGAGAGTGGCTCCCGAATCATGCGACGACTGGAATTGGTATGTTTACTTTGGATAGAAAGAGAAAGAAGATGGTGAGGAAGGAAGTGAGGAAGAAATGGAGCTTGTTAGCGAAAGTGGTGTTCGGTTTTGGGTTTGGTTCTGGATTCTGGATATAAGATAGATTTCGAGAATAATAGGAAAGAAATTGTTTTGATTATTGTGAAAATGAAGAGTTTCCGAGTTTGCCCATCAGAATTTAACAATATTCCTCTATTTTTCAATCTTCTATTGAACATACATTGCTTCCAAAAGTTTCTGAATAGTTTCATTGATAACAATAATCTTGAAAGCTCTAAATGCTCCAAAAAGCTCTAAATGCTCCAGAATTCTAGAAGCCAAAGATCATCAGAATCCAATGACGTCTTCTGAATCTACGCTAGAATCATAAAGCCGGAAGGTGAAAATGATGAGTAACTCCGGAAATTGGAAAAGTTTACCTTTTTCCTTTTCCGTCATGAAAAAAGTTGGGCTTATTTTGATTTCATAACTTTTTTGGCTATTTGGGATTTAGATGGAAAGGGTTTGAAACAGAAATTCAGAAGATTCAGCTGAATATTAAAGAACTGATAGCAATGAAAAAGCTAAAAAAGCGGAGAACTTAAAAAAAATTTCAAAAAATTGAACCCAAATTTTTTCTCATAGTAGTGTGAAATTCAAGAAGTCATAAGTTTTGTTCTGATTAACAAATTTTTATGATCTTACTATCAATCGATAGAGAATTAAGTGAGCTTTCAAATGATGTCAAATTCAAAAAAATTATTTGAAAATGAAAAAAGTTATGCGCTTTTAAAGTCTACAGTACTTCGGTCTCAACAAGTTGGGAATAAACTTGTCCAAGAGAAGTACACAGCTGGAAAATTGGAAGTTTCCAGAAATTTGAACATTGGTGGCCTAGAAAACCATTTCTAGGCCATGCTGAACTTGAAATTTTCAAAATTAGCAAGGTGTTTTACATGGCCTAGGATAATTTTCTAGGCCACAGCTTCTGAATGGTTGAAATGAATCTTCTCTTCATTATACCCATTATCAGTAGAAGAAAATGCATTGTCCAAAAGAAGTACACAACTGAAACCGAAGATATTTCCATGATTCCAAGCCTTCCCCTCCCCTTCCAATGCACTAAATCTTGTCCAATTGAAGTACAAAACCTGTCATTTCTCATTTTTCACCTTCTGTTTTGATTGTCGTCCCACTTCCGCTCCAATTACCTCCACCACCCACCCACCAAAAACTCGTCGCCCACCTGGTGTGAGCCTGCACCATTCCCTCCTACAGTAAGCCACCTGGATCTCGACGCGCCAAACAATTACTCCTCCGGCTGTCGTTGTCTCCCAATACAAAATGGCACCAATTAGGGGGGTGAACAAGCTTGAGGAGCAGCTGGGTGAAATAAGGAGAACAAAAAATGATTGAGATGGAAAATACAATTGATAGATAGATATTGGGGAGACATATAATAGAGAAAATGGGAATGAGCTAGTTGGTTTTGACAGAGAAGAAAGGGAAGTGGGGCACCGGAAGCGGGGTGATGGAGTTGTATCACCAAAGCTGATTTATTGTTATTTTTGAGAGGGGGAAGGGTTTTGGAGGTTATGAATGTGAGGGGGAAATTGAAGAGAATGCAGTTTTAAGTATACAGTAGTGATAAGATGTTCAGAAGCCACTACTAGATTTTTCTGGTTCTCATAGTTCATTTTTCTCTCAGTTATCAGATGAAAAGTAAGCGTTCTATATATCAATCGATGCAGAATCTTTCGCTGATTCTAAAAATATAACTTTCAAAAGTTTTGCACTACCCATTCTTGAGATATTCTTCAAAAACTAAGAACCATTCGTTGTAATCTGTACTCAACCAAATTTAATGTTTTTATAACCGTTTTATCCAGAATTTCATGCTGATTTCAAAAACCTAAATATCACACTTGTCCGACCAACCATTCTCAAGATACAGCGCAAAACATAATCTCATAGTCTCTCGTCGTCTGCGTCTACTCTCTAGACCACCTCCCTCCTTCCCTCTCTCTCCGTCTAACCCTCTGCGTCTCTAACACGTGTCCGCATCCCCTCGAGTTTCCCAACACCCACACCATTCCGCCACCATGGTGTGAAAATCGGGTGCAAACAGGAGACGTTTCCGGGTGGCGGTGGCACCAAAAAGCGGCGATGGCTAACAAATCAGTGGGAGTTCACAGTTGCATGTTAGTATAACATCCGCCTCAATCTTTTGATGGTGTTTGGTGGAGGTTTCCGACAGAATTTGGGTGTACTTCTCGTGGACAAGTTTTCTGTACTTCTCTAGGACAAGTTTCGTGTACTTCTCGTGGACAATCGGTATCAGACAAATGGAAAACTTGGTGTACTTCTCGTGGACAAGTTTCGTGTACTTCTCGTGGACAAGTTTCGTGTACTTCTCGTGGACAATCGGTATCAGACAAATGGAAAACTTGGTGTACTTCTCGTGGACAAGTTTCGTGTACTTCTCGTGAACAACAACCCAGCGGCTCTTCCAAAAAGGCCCATCACATAGTAACCCACTCGAACAATTTACAATTCTTCTCCCCCCGCCTCAAGTGGGCATAAGGAAGCGGTTAATGAGGTCGTGCCGCCATAAATAGCCAGAACATCTTACTGCACACCACACGGAGCCGCCAGAGTGAAAAGCATCGCCCTCTCTAATGTATGAGCTGGTGACAGACGGTGGCGAGAGAGTGGGGCGAAAGGGGAGACGCAGACACAAGTGACTACCAGTTGAACAGATTGCGTGGGTGACACCGGAAACTCGCGGAGTTGAAAGGAAGTGAGGGAAGGGACTCGTTTGTCCGAGAGAAGTACACGAATGTCGTCGTCATTACTGTCATGACGAACGTGGAAATGGGGAGGAGAAACTTGAAATTAATTAGCATGTAGGAGAAAGTTTTGAGGTGGAAAAGTGAAGGGAGACATAATAAGGAAAGGATTTGTGTGGAGATCTCTTGGTTTCCTGGAGGTACTTCTTTTGATTGTTTTTAGTGTTTGATCAGTGAGAAAAGTTTGTAAATCGGAAGAAGTCAGCGTAAATCGACAATAATCTTGTACTTCTATAGCAGTAGAGGTTAGTATTAGTTTAAATTTGTGGCTCTATACAAAATGCTCCATAAATTCATGTGAATAGTTGCGTAAATCTGAACTGGTCTCCGTAAATTCACACAAACTTCGTAAATCCACATCAACCTCCGTAAATCCACACCAATTTCACATGAATAGTTTTGTAAAACCATATCAACCATCGTAAATCCACACTGAACCTCCGTAAATCTACCCAAATCTCTTTAAATCCACATCGAAAGTTTCGTAAATCTACACATCTCCTCGTAAATCGACCCTAACCTCTGTAAATCCACACCAATTTCTCATGAATAGTAACGTAAATCCACCCCAACCTCTGTAAATCCACAATTACCTCTGTAGATCTACACAGCTCCTCGTAAATCCACATGAACCATCGTAAATCTAAGCCCATTTTTCTCTGCACCTCTCACTTCGTAAATCCACACTCATCTCTGTAAATCCACCCCAACCTCTGTAAATCTACATCAACTTCTCCGTAAATCCACACTATCCTCCGTAAATCTACATTTCTCCCTCTCTGACCTCTTCTTCAAAGAATCCCCCAAACTCTGAATCATCAAATGTTATTGATGACGTCGGATGCAACTTTCTTACACTTTTTTCGATAAAAATCTGCGCTTTTTCTGCCCCCCCCCCCCCCCCCATCCATATAAAAGTAATAAGCGTTCACTTGTTGCTGTTTTCCAGACGTCTTCTCTCCTTCCATCACTGCCCCCTATTATTGCCAGTCAAGTGGGTGTACGATATACTTGTACTACGACCGATTTATTTCAGTTCCGTCCCGCGCTTTTGCTATTATTATTATAAATGTGAAAGATAATCATAATAATGAGAGTGTGTGTGTGTGGTCGAGAAAAAAGCGAAATGCCGAGAGACATGAAGAACTGGAGGAGACCATTGTGGATTCGAAAGCGGATCCCTCTCGTTTTTTTTCTGTTATCACCACTTTTTCTCGATTTTATCGCTTTTCTGCTTTCTGCTGTTCAGTGATAACAGTGGTGTGTCTTCTTATTTTGCTGATTAGTGTGGATTTACGGAGAAGTTGGTGTAGATTTACGGAAGATGGTGTGGATTTACGGGGGTTAGTGTGGATTTACGGAGGTTAGTGTGGATTTACGATGGTTAGTGTGGATTTACGGAGAAGTTGGTGTGGATTTACAAACTGTTAAAGTGAATTAACGAAGAGTAGAGTGGATTTACGGATAGTTAGGGTCAATTTACAAAGACTAGTGTAGATTTACGGAGAGCTGTGTGGATTTACGGAAGGTTGGTGTGGATTTACGGAAGGTAGTGTGGATTTACGGAGAGTCAGTCCTGATTTACGCAGGTAAGTGTAGATTTACGCTGGTTAGTGTAGATTTACGAAAGTTGGTGTGGATTTACGAAGAGATGTATCGATTTACGAAGATTTGTGTGGGTTCACGGAGCGAAAGTGTGGATTTACGGAGAGTATTGTAGATTTACGGAGGGAGAGTCAGTCCTGATTTACGCAGGTAAGTGTAGATTTACGAAGAGCTGTGTGGATTTACGGAGAAATTTGTGTGGATTTACGGAGGTTAATGTGGATTTACGGAGCGTCAGAATAGCTTTACGAATGGTAGTGTGGTTTTACGGAGAGTCGTGTAGATTTACGGAGAAATTAGTGTAGATTTACGGAGAGTCAGTCCTGATTTACGTAGGTAAGTGTAGATTTACGCTGGTTAGTGTAGATTTACAAACTTTGGTGTGGATTTACGACAGTTGGTGTAGATTTACGACAGTTGGTGTAGATTTACGCAGAGTTATGTGGATTTACGCAGTTATATGTAGGTTTACAAGGGTCAATGTGGATTTACGGAAGATTGTGTGGATTTACGAGCACCAGTGTGGATTTACGGAGACTAGTGTGTAGTTCAAGAATTTCTTGAGCTTTTACTATTTCCAGGTCAAATCTCGTTGGTTCTAAATCATAGATCGATCGAAAAGTCACAAATTGTGTGACTTTCATCCGTTATTAAACTTTCTCCCTCGCAACTTTTAAAAGTTCAAGTCTAATCCGCTTTTCCCGCATATATTTCGATATTTCTTGGGATCCCCCCCTCCATCTGGCATCCACAAAACGAATAGGATATCTCGTTTTTGTTTCCAAAACTTTTTCCTTTTCCCCTTCTCCCCACTCCAATCTGGACTGGCTAGGGCATTGTCTCGGCTAATAAATTACGATAAAATACCTGCCCACTCCTTCTTCGTCTTCGCTTATTCTGGGATAACATCTTCTCATATTTCTTGTTGCCAATCCCTTCTGATGTTTCAAATTTTTTGAATTTTTTTTTAATTTTTGGGGGAGGGTAAGAAGAGAAAGAGAAAGAAGAGAATAACATTTAGATAATCGTATTCCGAATGAAATCGAGAATTCTTTTGATAAAAAGTGCGTGTTCGTTGCTTATAAATGGCGAGGAAAGGTCGGGGGTTTTTCAGTTTTAGAGTGTGTCATGGATTACTGTAGATAGGGGTACTGTAGATAGGGTTACTGTAGGTGTAAAGATTACTGTAAGTCTGTCAGGTTACTGTATTTGAATGGCTATGGTAAAAGTTCTTTGGATTACTGTAATTTGCTGTGGTCACACCATGAAGATAGAGAGCTTTTTGATCTACCTGTCAGGCTACTGTACTTAGAGGGTGATATAGGATGCTTTATGGATTACTGTAGATGAGACACATTGCTTGAAGATTACTGTAAGTCTGCCAGGTTACTGTACTTCAATGGCTATAGTAAAAGTTCTTCAGATTACTGTAATTAGCTCTAGACCTGAAATTTTGACCTACCAAAAACTGTTTGGTTACTGTACTTTGTAGTCCATGTGCTTTAGCTTTTTCAAATTGTTTTATTTTTGACCTACCTATCCAGATCTTCAAAAATCTTCATCATTTTTAAAATTGGATCAATTTGAAGCTCTAAAAACAATGCATTCTTCCAGTATGATTCGACATCTTCCAGTATAATTGAGCTTATGTGGAGCCACTCTACACCATAGAACCTCCCCTTATCATATCCACCATCCATAACCTCATCTGAAACGCTTCCAGACCTCCTAGACTGTCCACCACGAATTGGTTCTGCCAAATCAATCTCATTTACGTAACACGCATCCTCCGGCCGCTTCTTCCCTTTTTCTTTCCCGTTTTCGCCCCTTAACCAGCCTTTTCTTTCCCCCCCGCCCCCCCACTTTTTTCCTCCCGTTTTCCTATATGAATTCGATTAGTGGATTCTGTGTTTGCATTTTAAGTGACCTTCAGGTTGAACGGAGATTTTAACTAGTAGATTTCTTTAGTTTTCATCGTTTTACCGCTTTAGATCCAATAGATAGAATCTGTGCTTTGAACAGAAACTCAGATAGTAGTAATGTTAAAAACTATTTTAGTTTTTCCCGTATATTTTGAAAACTAATAAGTTTCAAGTATCAGGAACCATTCAGTTAGATTCAGCTTCAAATTCTGCGTCGAATGATATAGATATGTAACTATAAAAGGGCTCAAGAAGCGAAAAAAGGCGAGAACGGTCAGAGACGCAGAGGAGTTAGACGGCGAGGGTCAGGGCGTAGAGTAGAGGCGCAGACAGCTAGAGCGATGCGGTTTTTTGCGATTATCTCGAGAACTAATAAAGGTAGAAGAATGAAATTTGCACCAAACGAAAGGGAATTGAATTTTGCATCGAATGAAATATAACAAAAAGTTAGAGACCTACACCCACCAAAGTAAGACCCCTATTCCAGAACCCAACCATAAACTTCATCATCAAATGGTATGAAAACTTTCCCACCACTTCAAACTTTCCCAAACAGCAGGTGGTTAGGGATGGCATGTCAAAATGCAAATCAGTCCTCTCCTCTCGTCCACCATCGGAAAAAATCCCGTTTCGCGCGGCCGGCAGTCAGCCAGCAAAAGCTTCGGAATGTGGTTTTGCTGCGAGGATTAGTTTGTTCAGGATGTGACGGAAAGTGATAAGATAGTAGCGCCCACTACTTGTTGCCTTTTTATTGGTTTTTCTCTTTCTGAAAATTTTGGTGCAATTTTCAAGTCTTTAGCGCTTACCATTCCCGAGATAAATGCAAAAAACCAATTCCCTCTCGTTGTCTGCGTCTACTCATTAAGAGACACTCGAAAAAATGGAAGAAAGGGACGCTATTTGATTTTAAAAATTGATAGGATATTAATAATTAATATCATTCGATTGGAAATTTCATTCCCAATATTTTGGTACTAAATTCATCTTTCTAGCTCTTCTACTTCTCGAGATAATCGCAAAAAACCCAAAAGCACTCTCACTGTCTGCGTCTACTATCTAGCACTACTCTCGTCGTCTCGCTTCTTTGCGTCTCTGCCTCGGTTGCATAATTTCGATGAGATTTCTCTTATTCTTATCAGAAATCCAGTTTTTCTTCCCGACGAAATGATAATAATCATCGTCATTGAACTCGATTTTTCTGGTGTTGACATATACTCTGCTCGTCTAATCCCTCTGCGTCTCTGACCCCATTCTCTTAAAACTTGAAGTGAAAAGAGAGAAGAGAGAGAGAAAAGTGTAACATTTCAATTCCAGACTGTACCCAATTACCGAAAGAGAATACTGAAATTAGATAGTAAATTAAATTCCACCCCCCATTTAGGCTCCGCCCCCTTTCTCTCTCTTTTGTCCCCCTCCCAACACATATCAAGTTCTTGATGATTTTCGCGTTGCCTTTTTTGATCGGATCGCGGAAGTAGGTAGCCGCGAATCCAGTTTATCACCCACCATGATATCTTTTTCCTTTTTTTTTTCGAAATCACCATCACTGTCTTCTGCATATTTTCCTTATTCTCTGTCTCGATTTCTGATTTTTTGGTGGCGCTTTAGAAGAAGTAGAAGAGGACACTTGGCAAACATGAATACCGTTCTAATGTGATAACCTAGCCGTGTATTTCGGCTAGTTGTTCCTTGACGGAACAACTTGTCCGATGGTTTTGATTGGATTGGGATAGGGGGGATGTGGTTGAAAACTTGTGGTAGACCGGATGGTCAGCTGGAGTTGGTAAAGGGGTTAGCCGGAGTTGGTGAATGTTAGCCGGAGTATAGAACTGGAGAGTTGGAGAGTGTATAGCAAGAGACTGGTAGGAGTCTGGAGATTGACTGGGAGTTAGAAAAGCTAGCCGGAGTATTGAGGGTTAGTTCCTTAGCCGGATTGAAGCAGCCGGAGAGTAGCCGGAGTTGGTAAATGTTAGCCGGAGTATAGAACTGGATAGTTGAAGAGAATATAGCCGGAGTACTCAGCCGAAGATATCTCTGTAGACTGACTAGGAGTTTGAAAGGTTAGCCGGAGTATTTAGGGTTAGTTTTTCAGCCGGATTGTGGCAGCCGGAGTTAATGAATGTTAGCCGGAGTATATAGACAAACAGTTGAAAAGTGTATAGTCGGAAACTAGCCGGACTGCTCGGCTGGAACTCTGTTTTGTTTCTCATGAGTTTTCGGTAAGATCAAGTGGCTGGGGTAAGGTTTATTGACCGGAGTTCACAGCCGGAGTTGGTTAAGGTTAGCCGGAGTTAAAGCCGGAGTTATGATCAAAGCTTACAGCCGGAGTTAAGACCGAAGCTGATTCTGATCATGTTACCGGAGTAACATGCTATGTTCAGCATTGATTTGCCGATCAAACTCTTTGACTTAAAATAGCCGGAGTTACTTTATTAACTCTGCCGGAGTTCATTTGGTCGGCCGGAGTTGAAAATGTATTACCAGGGAAACCGGCAGCAACTCCGGCTGCAGCTACCTCTCTCACTGCCGGAGTATACTTTGATTAGCCGAAGTTATAAGTTGCTAACCAAAAAGAAACATTATTTTCAAGATAGTTCACTTCTGCTTTTCTCAGCCGGAGCCCCCTCTTCCTCCCCCTCTCCCTTCTTCATTTTCCACTTTCAATCACTTCTATTCTTCCCCTATCTCTCTCCCCCCCCTCCCTCTCCCCCAATTTCCACCCCTCACCCACTATTTTCCAGCAAATCATGAGGTTGCTCATACTGGCCGTCGTGCTCGGCGTCGTCGCAGCTCAAGAAGAGCCCAAGTGAGTTGATTAATTGGATAATTGGCGCCCCGTGCTCCGCCTAATTACCCTAATTGAATCAATTCAGGACCGTCGTGGAGCGAGCCATCGCCGAGCCGGGACAAGACGACAAGTTCAAGATTTGTAAGTTCTTTTGAAACGTAACGGATTATGCAAAAGCATCCGGTTTACGTACGTCTTTTGTTTGAGTAAGCGATGGCTGACTGACCATTTTGCATATCCCCTTCCGAACATTTTATTCTAGACGTCGGAACGATTGATGGAGTGCGTCGGGAATTGTTCAACGAGGTGGACGGAGGACAGATTGAAGTTGCTCGTGAGTTTAATAGAGAATGTGCTCTGGGAAATAGTGCACATCAGCTTGTGTCTGCGTCTATTATCTAAACAGTGTCTCTAGTTTAGAGAGATGCAGATTTAGTAAGGGACGCAGAGAAACGAAGTGAAGAAAGTTGCTATTTGAGTAGAGACGCAGAAAAACTAGACAACGAGAGTCGACACTTGAGTAGAGACGCAGAGAAAAGAAACAACGAGAGTCGACACTTGAGTAGAGATGCAGAGACGCAGAGAAACGAGACAACGAGAGTCGGTCGACACTGGAGTAGAGACGCAGAGAAAAGAGACATCAAGAGTCGACACTTGAGTAGAGACGCAGACCACGAGAGAGCTTACGTTTTTTCAATTTATCTCGAGAACCCGTTGTCCAATCTTTACAAAAATTATATATTTGAACTCGTCATGAAGTTCTGCATCTAATGCTTGTTAGCCGATCCCAAAGAAACAAACATTCCAGCCGACAACACGCCAAACGTGCAGGACCCATTCGGCGCCTACGACGACAACAACGTCGTGTCCGCCGACAACGAAAAAGTGCTCTTCGTGCCAAAACCATATCGTCCTGGAGGCGACAAAAAGGAGCAGAAGAAGACGACGAAGACGGTGACGACGCCACGGCCCACCCGTCCGCCACCACCAGCCACTACCATCAGAACGATTCCGTTCGTCCAGACGACGCCAATTCCGCAGACCCTTCCGCCAGTGGTGCAGACGTAAGAATCATCTAAATTTTTTATATCCTCTAACAAAAAAAAACTTGATTCCAGCACCCGCCAGCCATTCGTGCCACAAACCGTCGCCACGATTGCACCACAATTCGTGCGCCCACCGGCGCCAACTGCTCCGCCACGTGTCCTGCAGCCGCAGCAGCCGCAGCCGATCCGCCCCATCCAGCCGGTGCAGCCGCAGCCGGTGCAGCCGCGGCCGCAGTTCACCCAGGCGCCGTTCACCCGTCCACCATTCACCCCCGCGCCATTCACCCAGCCCGTGTTCCGACCACAGCCGACGTTTGCTACGTAAGTGAGAAAGAGAGACGAGAGAGGGGAGTTAGAGAGTAGACGCAGAGAGTTAGAGTAGATCAAAACTTTGAATCGCCATAACTTTGCTCATTTTCACGCTAGAGACCTGATTCTTTTACCAAAATGTAGAGAAACTTTTCAACTTTTCAGTCGCCCACCACCACCACCCCCACCAGCCACCACCGCCGCGCCACGCTTCCCACCACAACAGGGACAGAACCTGCGGTCCGGCACGTGCGCCGCCTCCATCTTCTACATCTCCACACCCATCAGCGGACCGTCGCGTCTCACCTTCACCCACTTCGCCGTCGCCGTCACCGTCGATCAGTGCGCCAGAACTTGTCACGAGTTCAATTGTGCTGTGAGTTGTGGCACTTTTGAAGTTTAAAGGAAAACTTCTTCAGATTGCTCATTACAATCCTCTCAACGGACACTGCGAATTCAACCCGTCCACCGCGTTTGCCATCAGAAACGGACAGTGCCCGGCGTGGCCGTCGCTTCACTACAGAAACAATGTGGTGGCCAATGAGCCAGTGAGAATCTTCTGTGTGACGTGCCAGCGACCGAGAAGACGTCCGGCTGGAAGAAGACCGTTCAGAGGACAGGCCAGACGAGGACAGCGTCTTGGAAGAAAGACGTTAGTTCGATAGAAAATGATGCGCTGATTTTAAAAATATAACTCTCAAGCCATAAAATTGAAGTTGAAGCGAGTTATGACCCGTAAAAGTGGTAGAGGTTAGAGACGCAGAGGAAGGAGGTAGTAGACGCAGAGAGTTAGAGGGGGAGTGGGGAGGAGACGCAGACAACGAGAGTGATTTAGTTTTTTGAGTTTATCTCGAGAACGGAGAGAGTTAGAGAGATGAAACTAGCACCAAAATGATCAGAATCAAATTTCGCATCTATTTCAACCCAGTCCATTGCTTAATTCTTCAATGCGCTTCAAAAGTTACACCATTCGATAGAAAAAGAAGCGCTGATTTCAAAAATATAACTCTCAACCCATAAAAGCAAAGTTGAAGCGAGTTATGACCCCTCCAAGAAAAGGTGGTTAGAGACGCAGAGGAATGAGGTAGTAGATGCAGACGGTTAGAGGTGGAGGAGACGCAGACGACGAGAGTGATTTAGTTTATTGAGTTTATCTCGAGAACTAGAAGAGCTAGAAAGATGAAACTTTTACCAAAATAATCAGAATTAAATTTTACATTTATTTCAGCCCAGTCCACATCCCTACCACTGCTGTTGAGCCACAAAATGTAAGTTTTCTATTCATTTCTTTCTTTATTTCATTCCAATCCCTTTTTCCAGACCGAAGTAAAACAGCGTCAACTCCGTGCCACGTCTTCGGAAAACGTGGAGCCGTCGTCGGAGCGCTCGTCCCAACTGAACCTGCTCAAGCAGCTCGAGGACCTGCAGTTGTGATTGATTCCAGATCTCCCTTTCATATTTATTAGGTGACCCGATAATAAGCCACGCCCCCATTTTTCCTTCCAAATCACGCCCCCGAACTGCTCAAGTTTTGTTGTGTTTATCATGATTATGTGCCCGTTTTCTTCTTTTTTCAATTCATTTTTATTGGTTTTTTGATCGAAAAAAGACAATAAAAAATAATGTTTTATATCAGGATAAGTACAGTATACCAGTACACAGGGGGGAAAAGTTGGGAACATTAAAAAAAATGAAATGCAAAAAGGGAAAGGCAACATGGTGTGAGGGGAGAGATTACGGTAGTGAGGGAAGGGGGAGTACTGTAGATTAATTAGGTTAATTAGCATAATTAGATAATAAGATAATTACACTTCGGACTGCAAACTTCCAGATGGATGTCGGTTTATTGGATTTCTGAAATTTTTCAACCTATCATCAATTCGAAAGTCCTCAAAAACTCACTTAAAAAGCTCATTTGCATCAATTCTCGATATTTCACTTGATCTGGAGGAGAAGGCACCCGAGGTGGCGAAATAGGCTGCGTTGTTGTAACTGGAAACGTTTTCAGGTAAAGGAGAGTCTTCTGATTTCAAAAATATAAATTTCAACCTATGGAAATGAGTTTGAAGCGAGTTATTGCGCCAAAACTTACACCATTCAATAGAAAATGATGCGCTGATTTCAAAAATATAACTTTTATCTCATAAACTTAAAGTTGAAGCGAGTTATGACGCCTCCAAGAAAAAGAGGTTAGAGACGCAGAGGAAGGAGGTAGTAGACGCAGAGAGTTAGAAGGGCGCGCTGGGAAGAGACGCAGATAGCTAGCGCAATTTACTTTTTTGCATTTATCTCGAGAACTAGAAGCGCTACAGACTTGCAACTTTTACCAAAGAGATCAGCTCAAAATTTTACGCCATATAGACTCCAACAATCAATATTTACCTAATACTATGGTCCATTTGAGCGGGCGACGGAACAGGCGGAAGTGGTGTTGATGTGATTCTGTAACATGTTGTCATATTTATAATATAATCCAATTAAGGGTCCGGATAATCTCTCACTTATAGGATTTCCCCCTATTATTTTACCTTGGCGGTGTGTTTTCGACGCCGAAAGTGGTCGACTTGCTCACATGGTCGCCATCAAAGGTTGTCGTGGTGCGCTGTTGCTTCTTAACGTATAATCTAAAATGGAAAAGGTGATAAGGTTAGAGCACACTATTAGTCTAGAGCTTACCTCTTCTTCGAGTTGCCTCTGAGCTTTTCGACGAAACTGGCGATTCCTTCGCTCAATGGTGTTCGTTTCACCGCCAAGAGTACACCAATGACGATTGGTGTCAAGCAGATCGCCATGAGGGCGATGAGCATGGCGGTGGGGATGAAGGAGGACTCGATTTGAGGGTCACAGGTGTTCTGGAATAGGGATACAGTAATCTGAGGGATAGTAATCTACAGTAATCCCAAGCATTTGAACTAATCGAAAAAGTACAGTAATCCTGAACTTCAACTCGAATGATTGCAGCTTTTTCAATACAAAAACTAAGTGAGGAGTGTTTGCGGACTAACAAAACTACAGTAATCCAATTATTGTCACAAATTAAGGGATGTTTGTGTTTGCGGACTAATGAAGCTACAGTAATCCACTGAAAATACAGATTTTCGGTGTTCACAGACTGATATAAGTACAGTAACCTGTTAGGAAATTAGAAAACTGAAATCTACAGTAATCCTGAAACTCTAAGAATTTGTCAAAGGTACAGTAATCTAACATACTTACAGTATTCTGCTTGAAAAATTACAAAAATATACCAAAAGCTAACTGACAACTACAGTAATCCGTTTTGACTACAGTAATCTCCACAGCTCAAAATGTATGCTACCGTAACTATCCTACAGTAATCTCTAACTTTTCATCTGCACGACCCCCTTTTTCGAATGTCCTCTATTATATGAAGAGTTACTCATTCCCCCGACATCCTTTTCCACTGATCAACACAAATAAAAAAGAGGTGATACCAGTCGCGAACTCAACGATTAATCCTCTTCATTACCCTTCTCCAGAACATTTTCTCACCCCAAAGAAAAAAAAATTTCTTCCCAACAAACTTTAATCCCATCTCCCCCTCAATATCCAAAAATAATTTTCAAAGAAACATACATTCGGATTAAGTTTGCGTCTATTTGCGGCGTACAAATTCAGATCGAAAGTGCACCCGAGGCCCATCTCCATTTGCTGAATGCCGCCGACGTTGTGCGGAATCGCGTGGTTCAGAAGTTTCTCGGTGGCATTTGGAAGCATTGATGAGTAGGGCATCAGGGCGAAGGTGAACAGGTGCACTTGGATGATGGCGTAGATTACGCCACATGTCAGGGCGATCTGGAAATGGGTTATTGTCATAGTAGGATTGAGTTTTGAGCCTTAAATCTGCTCAGTTGCTCAGTATTCATCATTTTCTAAACAGTGAACTGTTAAATTTAATGAAAACTCTAAATAAACTCCAAAATATCGCAATTCCAGCTACTTTATCAAAGTTTTAATTGATCAGGTTATGCAAAATTTCATTCTGAACATTTTGGTGAAAGTTTCACCTCTCTAACCCTTCTCATTCTCGAGATAAACTCAAAAAACTAAATTACTCTTGTTGTCTGCGTCTCCTCCCCTCTCCCCCTCTCACTGTCTGCGTCTACTACCTCCTTCCTCTGCGTCTCTAACCTCTCCTACTTTGACGGCTCATAACTCGCTTCAACTTGAATTTTATGGCTTGAAAGTTATATTTTTGAAATCAGCGTAAAATTTTCTATAAGTCTATATAAGTCACTTCATTCAAAAACACATAAGGTTCGCATTTTTTCCTAGCACTTTAGTATAAAAAGTGCTATAATCTTTTCCTATTCAAAAAACTTCCTTTTCGCCACTGTTCAAGACATCAATCTTCGCTAATCGTACGAGGAAATTTTGTCATAAGACTGGTGTGAAAAAATTTTTTCATTTTCTCTCTAGTTTAAGCAGATTTTCAGATGAGCGAATCGAATCTTGACGCGAATCAGCGAGTACTACAAGAGATAGAGGAGATATATTTTTCGATTGAAAAAAAAATTGTCGAATGCTTAAAATTGTCTTTTTCGTTCTGGGAATGATCTGGATCGTATCAAGAGCAATTGAATCATTAAAAAATTAAAAGAGAGGTGTTTGCGGACTAATGAAGCTACAGTAACCCACTCCCAACCAAAAAATGAACTTGTCGGTGCATGCACACTTTCGCAACTACAGTAACCCGAAACTCACCCAATAAACGACCTTCTTGGTTCCACTGGACACATCACAACTAAAGTACAAAATGATGGCGATGGCGATGAATGCAAATATTCCGAGCTCCGAGAGCAGGTAGCATCGAAGAAGTGTTTTGTACTGCAAAATCCGGATTTCATTTCTATTTTCATTCCGGACATTTCAGGTGAATTAATCTTGGAAAAGTCTGGTAAATACAGCTTTTCACCCACTCTACTTAAAACTAAGACACAAAACTCACAGTTCGTTCATTTCCGAGCACCTCGAGCTCCTTGTCGGTGAGCTGGTAGATGCCGAGGAACGGGCGCTCCGAGATCTTGGAGATTTGGATGGTTTTGTCGAGGAAGTCGACGAGGTGCTCGTAGACTTGCTTGTCCTTCCAGGTATAGACGAGGAGGATGATCGAGGAGACCTGGAAATTGGGAAAATTGAGTTTGGAAGTAGATCAGAAGGTTACTGTAGTCTAGAAAGTGTGCAAACACTCTATGAGTCATTTCAAGGGATTACTGTAGATTCAAAAGTCCGCAATCACCAAAACTCCGAACAACCAAGGATTACTGTAGGTTCATAAGTCCGCAAACACTCAAACTCTGAGTCCGTAATCACCAGAACTCTAAACAGCCAAAGATTACTGTACTTTTCAAAGTCTGTGAACACCGCAAATTAACTTTTTTGTTCGTAACGGGTTACTGTATGTACACAAATCCGCAAACACCACTACTCCAAACAATCAAGGATAACTGTAGTTTCATAGGTCCGCAAACATCAGAACTCCGAACAGCCAAAGATTACTGTAGTTTCAAAAGTCCGCAAACACTCAAACTCTGATTTTCGTGATTTTCACGGATTACTATAGGCTCACAAGTCCGCAAACACTCAAACTCTGATTTCCGCGATTTTCACGGATTACTGTAGGTCCATAAGTCCGCAAACACCCAAAATCTGATTTTCGCGATTTTCACGGTTTACTGTAGTTTCAAAAGTCCGCAAACACCAAAACTCCAAACAACCAAGGATTACTGTAGGTTCACAAGTCCGCAAACACCCAAAATCTGATTTTCGTGATTTTCACGGATTACTGTAGTTTCAAAAGTCCGCAAACACCCGAACTCCGAACTGCTAAAGATTACTGTACTTTTCAAAAGTCCGCAAACACCGCAAATCTTAAATTCACAACTTTTACGGATTACTGTAGGTTCAAAAGTCCGCAAACACCCTAACTTTGAACAAAGATGAGCTCACACGCTTCACTGATCCCAAAGTACACTCCTTTCTTCTTCCTCCTACATATTTATTTATGTGTTTTTTTTCGCCTTCCCCGAAACAGATTAATGTAAGAAAACTACGTAGCATGGAGGCCTTTGATCTAACGGATCATGATTGCAGTTTGCAGAGCCATGTGACGTGGCAAATGAGCAACATTAATTAATAAGAGCATCAAGAGTCTGTGTGATCTGTTGATGTATCGAACTTCAGAATAATAGGGGAGGCTTCAAGTTCAAAAATTCATTATTGTGATTGCAGACTTTTGAAGCTACAGTAACCCGATCAAAATTTGAAGGTGTTTGCGGACATGTGAAGCTACAGTAATCCCACCTAATCTCGGAACTCGGTGTCTACACACTTTAAGGCTACCGTAACCCGTCTTCAGTGTTTGCGGACTTATGAAGCTACAGTAACCCACTCAATCCCATCAAACCTTGCAACTCGGTGTCTGCATTCTGTGTTTGCGGACTTTTCAAACTACAGTAACCCGCTCCCCTCCCATCAATTTCCCATTTAATAATCCTAGACTCTTCTCCGTGCTAGACATTTGTTTTTTTCACAAAAAAACCAAAAAAAAAAAAGAAAAAAAAAGAGATTTTTTTTTCGAAAATAACAGAAAAAATTCATCACCACATTATCCCATTATCTCCCTCCAATTCAAATTCTTCTCCCCGTGCCTAGTAAATTTTCAGTCTTCTGCCCTATTATCGGATTATTCACTAATCTCGCGAGCAGCCCCTGAGTTCCTACTGTTTCGCGGCTTTGTCGGAGTGAGAGGGAGAGAAAAAAAATGAAAATCTGGGCAAAATAATTGACTGTGAGAAAGAAAAAAGAGTGGAGCACGAAACATTTCAAAGATTATATGATTAAGCAGTGGAGTGACGAAAAAAAGTTGTTTTTTCTCGGGCTGCCATTCATGAAAGTGTGACGCACTTTTACATTGTTTATGTCTACACGTTGCAATGATAATCTCTCAAAGTTTAGAAAATCACAACTCTCTGATCAAACATACTCGACTGGAACGAAAGCCGAGGTGTAACTTGAGATACGCTTCACCAAATGTATCATACATAGTAGTGATCGATTGAAAAAAACGCGCTGATTTCAAAAATATAACTCTCACCCTACAAAATCAAAGTTGAAGCGAGTTATGACCTCTACAAGAAAAAAAGGGTAGAGACGCAGAGGAAGGAGGTAGTAGACGCAGACAGTGAGAGGGGGAGAGGCGCGCGTTGAGAAGAGGCGCAGACAACGAGAGTGATTTAGTTTTTTGAGTTTATCTCGAGAACGGATAGAGTTAGAAAGATGAAACTTTCACCAAAATGTTCGGAATCCAATTTTACATAACCTGAACAACTCGATTTTATTTAACTGCTTCTCCCCGTTTTTTCAGCTGATTTTCCAGCAAATCCTCATCTATTTCCATTTCCTATCTTGTTTATCACTCTAAAACATGCTACGAAACCACGAAACATGCCTGAGAACGTTGCCTAATCCCGAGTTTCCCCTTAACAACTCCGGCCAACCCACCCATTAATCCCACCCTCTATGGTGAGGTCAGAACGCCATTTTCCCTTAAATCCTATCACTTAATAATCTCTGATATCATCCCCCCCTTCTCCTCCCTCTCAGGATTAAGGGGCGGGGCGTGAGTGGTATAAAATCGGGGCTCCTCGTGGAAGCGGCACACACTTTTGTTCGACGCCTTCTACAATTCTGAATAATGTTCCACATTCATCAAGACATCTACACGTTCAACTCGAACGAGCTGATGGTGAAGAAGACGCCGGTGTGCCGGGTGCCGAGCAACGGAGAGAAGAAGATCATCCAGCGCGGGCTCGAGGATCGACGTCGCGGATTCCGACGAAGTGTCACGTCGTTGTATTGACCACGTCTTCTTCATTTTACGGTACCTTTCGCATCTCACCATATTTGTTTCTTGTTTTTCAATCAGCGGGTTCTCGAATAAACTCATTTATTTGGATTCTTGCTCACTGTAACCATCTAATTTCCGGGACGTCTGTCTCATCGGAAGTCAGAGAAATGGCACAATTATCATTATGAGACTGGCATTTCGGAGAATGTCAGGAGAGTTGCAGAAGCGTTTTAAAGGGTGGGAAGTGATAAGTTTCAACTTTAACTCTCACAGGAAATGGTAATCGGAATTGCCGATGTGAACCTGCTGGATGTTAGCCGGATTGGACTCTGAATTTCAGACAATGTTAAGCGTAAAAGAGAAAAAGTTCGGGTGGTCAAATTCCGAGTGAAATTTGAGTGGAGATAGGCTAACTAAAACCGGCAATGAACAGCCTGTAATGAATCGGGAATAGTTTGATGAGTTTTTGGAGTTCCCTAATGAGCTATATATCATTCAAAAGCTCTTGTTTCAACAATTCCAGAACTGTATTCCATTTCTCCCATCGAGCTCTGTGAGCCGAGATATGGAGCTCTAAAGTTAGGCACTGAAACTAGTCCAAAAGGGGTAGTCGGTTCAAACTTCAGAGCTCCATATCTCGGCTCACAGAGCTCGGTTGGAAAAATTGATTATAGTTCTGGAATTGTTAAATCAAACGCTTTCGATTGATATAAATATCATGGAACTTCCCACTATTGCCTCATAAGTATCGGCAAAAGATCGGCTGCTCCATGCACTTCCAGCCAAGATTATCCACTCCGCTAACTCTAGAAGGACATTCCTTTACAGCCGATTTCAGTACTTTTTTCAGTACGGTTAACCGGATTCCTGCTCTCAAGAGCATCTACCAAGCTCCACATCTTCTAAACTTCAGCACAAAGATCGTCCTCTCTCTAGTAAATTCAAAATATTCTGAGCTTTCACTAAATCCCGTTCCGCATTCATATTTCCTCCCCATTTCCTCTAAAAATGACTTGAAAATGCTACGGATTTCATTCAAATCATCTATTTTCTGACGTCTTCTTCTCCGAATTCATCCTTCTCATCCCTCTTTCCACCCACCCCTATAGTAAACAAGAGTAAAGTTCCTCCTTGAAAAAACAATAAAGTACAGTAACCCTTTCACTTCTTGCTCTCTGCAAAAAACTGCTCCCTTAATCCTTGCTCTCTGATTAATTACATGACTCCTCAGCACCCCTCATGACCAGCTCGCTTGACTGGAAAAAAGGGGGCGTGGCCGTGGAGATTTCGAGCATGAAGACTCCACCTCCCCCCCTCGCGACTTTGAGCTCACTATCAGTTGAAGAATTTCACGTCTTCTGAATATACTCTTCTGAACCTCTTCTGAAGATGTTCCACATCAATCAAGACATCATGACCAACGTCGACCTGCATCAGTCTGTCGCCGTCAAGAAGGCGGTGCAGCGGACCGTCGAGGAGAAGCGCAAGGGCTTCCGACGCTGCGTTTCGGCCTTCTATTAACGTCTTCTGGATTCGCCAGACGTCTTCTGGATCTCGATAAGTGTACATAACGGTTTCTTGTTCTTGTTATAATATTTTGTTTTCTTTTGCTGGCTACTGTATATGTATATAGATCACTTCAAGTAGATCAAGTAATCAAACTTTTCAAAATAAAAAAGTTTCATGTTTCAAGGAATTGTGTTTTATGTGTAAAGTAGTTGAGATGAAAAGTGAAGCAACACAGTTGAAATGACTGCTACAGTAATCGAATAAATGTCATTTAGGTAGCTGTGAAGTTTGAGTTGGGAAGTCGACACAGCTGAACTTATGGCTACAGTAACCTGCTGAACTTAAACTAGCAATGAGCCCTCGGTGCATCATTGGGAAGTTGTTTGACACAGTTGAAGTCACTGTTACAGTAATCTAATAGATGTACTTTAGCTGTGAAGCTTTAGATCTGTAGCTGGAAAGATGTTTGACACAGCTGAACTCACAGCTACAGTAACCCACTTGACCTAATCTAACTGTGAACCTTCAGATCATTATATCAGTTTTGAAGTTGACACAGTTGAACTCATAGCTACAGTAACCCGCTAATCTTCATCTAACAGAGGCTTAGAATCATCGTTGAGAAGGTGTTTGACACAGTTGAAGTTATGGCTACAGTAATCCACTAAAACGTATCTAGCAGTAGAACTTCACATCCTCAATTCTGTTGGGAAGTCGACACAGTTGAACTCATGGCTACAGTAACCTGCTAAACTTCAACTAGCAATGAAGCTTCCGAGCATCGTTAAGAAGTTATTTGACACAGCTGAACTCATTGCTACAGTAACCCACTAATACTTATCTAGTAGTAGAAATTCAGATCCGAACTTCAATTGGGAAGTCGACACAGCTAAACTCACTGCTACAGTAACCCGCTAAACTTCAACTATCAATGCACCCTCGGAGCCCCGTTGCAAATTTTTGACACAGCTGACCTCATAGCTACAGTAACTTGTTCAACTTCCCACTAATATTCCTTGCAACACCTCCAAGTGCTTCCCCATCTGCGTCTCTTCCCATTGAGCACAAAAGAGCACGTTCAGTTTCCCAGTAAACATTTCGTTCCGGGAAGCGAATTAGGGCAAAGATCCAAGTTTTGAGATTAATCCATGACACATGGTTATTTTGAGATAACTTCCAACTTTCTCTGTTTCCAGAATGTGAATCACCCATAAAGATTTCTTTGCAAGCCTGGAAACTGGAAACTTGGAAACCCCACTCAACTGGAACACTCTTCTGATTCTAGACTCTTCCACGTGGAAAATGTGCTCTTTTTTTAGATCAAAACCTATAAAAAAACTCACTAAAACAGCGGCTCCAAGTGAAAGAGCAAGAAACATGCCAACTGATTCTCTCCATGTTTGTGGTCCTTTAAAGGTCACTTTGTTCGAGACGGTTCGAATTGGAGGTGGAGGTGGAAGAGCTGGAGGGGTTTTGGGCTCGTCGAGGAAGTCCATTACTGGAAAATTGAGCATTTTCTCGAAAAGTACACGAAGAGCCAATAGGAGAAGTGAAAAGGTGAGGAAAAAGAACCCAGAAAAACCTATTAAAAGTACAAAAAGTAATAGGCAAACGGTCTCCGGCTAACCGGCTTCAGATGTCCGAATCCCTGAATATGCAGCCGAACGCATATTAGTATAGTCTAATAGGGCAAATTGAGAAGGAGAAGCTTTCGAAGACCACCTGCTGTGGAAATCGACTTATCGGGTGGGTATAGGTGGGGGAGGAAAGGGAGAAAAGGGAGACTTTTATGTTGGTGTTCCGAATCTGTACATTTGCATGTGAAAAGGAGGGGAAAAGAGAGAGGGAAAGATCAAAAAAGTAAAGAGGAAAATACTTGAAACAAGGTCAAAAAGGTTTGGGTTTTTATATCGGAATGACTTTTATATAATAAAGATTACTAATGAAGTTATAATAATAGTAATAAAGTATTTATTATCATTTTCAGAATTTTGGACTTTTGGTATGAAGTAATGTTAAGTTTACCATAGTTAAAATGGTTCAAGACTATAACGGGATCTTGGAGCACCATTGCCATTTGAGTGAACTTAAATTAGGTATAACTCCGCCCACTTTTTTCAATCAGTATGAAACTTTTCAGAAATACGTATCAAAATGAGCTCTACAACTTTGTAGTTGAGCAATTTTAATGAAAATTGAAAATGAGCTCGCAAACTGTAGTTTTTCAAGCTGGAGTACCACTGTTATTTGGGTACAGTTGAAATAGATGTAACTCCGCCCACTTTTGATCAATTAGTATCAAATTTTTTGGAGTTGTAGATTATTATGAGCTCTACAACTTTGTAATTGAGCAAGTTAGATGAAAGTTGAAGATGAGCTCAGGAACTTGGATTTTAAAATTCACATTTCTTGTTAAAAATGATCAGTCATTTCAGAGCTCTTCAGAACTCAAAAACAATATATAACTACAAAGTTCTATTAACATGTTGTACAGTTTGTATTGAAACCTAAATTTAAAAAAAACCAAGATAAATGAGCAATTTTGAACAGAGTTATGATAGTTTTAGGTAATTGCTCATTCTAATTTACTTTCCCTTGCCTTTTTGATCTTTATCTTTGAACTTTTAGATAGAAACTATAATGGAATTGAAAAGGATCAGAATCAGAATCAAACCTTCATCATTTTGTATTCCCCATGCAAAAATTTTCTATTTTAAGTAGAGTAGTCAGGAAAAAGGTTCCATAAAGATATATAATGATAAAAAAGGGGTTACTCAAATCTTTATCATTATAATTATGAATTTTTCATCAAAAATGGATGTTCAACTTCTACTTCTACTAAAAAGTGCAGACCACCACGAAAATCAATACTTCCACACTACCACTACCACTAATAATAATTAATCCACCGCATAGAAAGGGACTCAGAGGGCGGTGGCCATGGTGAAAAGGGTGCAAAAGGGGGAGAAACGGAGGGTGTGGAGGGGAAATTAGAGGTTATTACTAACGGACAAATTCTGTGTGTCTGTCGGTGTATCTGTGAGTAGCGGACCCTGGAGAAGTCCCTAGAAATAGGAATGAGCCCAATTTTCGGTTACGGCCCTTATTTGGCGCCGCGATGATGCCCGTCCAAACTAGAAGTTGATAGCTTTAATTTGAAGGGTACTTTACCTGAAAATTTCTGAAAATGACCCTGCGCGGGGTCCCAAAACCGCGTGCACATGTACGCACCTGCGCTGCCCATTTCAAGTGTGTCGGGGTGGTCCCGGCGGTTACGCGGGCGGACGGTGTGCAGAGGGTCAGGGGTTCGATTCTTTTCGGGTCAAAATTTTTTGCCTTTATTGGGAAAGTGTATTGGGACATTTAGGCAAGTTCCCGGCCCCATAAAAAGCCAGCCGAAGAGCTGCGCAGCAGCTCGACCGGCTGGTTAGAGGTTAATCGGGGGGACAGACAGGTACGAGGTCACCCCCCAAAAAGGGGGGGGGGGAACAAAATGAAGGCACTTTTAGGGTAACTGTATTGGCTTTTGACCTACTCATAGAGGAATGTTGTGGGATGTTGTGGGGAGATGAGAAGCTCAAGGAAATCCAAAAGAGGTGAAGAAAGGGAAAAGGGATGTAAAATGTTTGAGTTTTTGTGAAAATTTTTTAGAAAATTAGATGAAAATCGAGTTGCTTTTTTGATTCTTAGACAGTTTTGAGCATTCTACTTTAATTTTTATAATGAAAAACAGCAAGAAAATGTAGGAAACCTGAGATTTTTCGATTTTCAAAAAGTTAGATTAGAACAGTTCATAACTCCGCCCATAATTGATATTTCTTTATGACATTTTCTTAAAATCTATACCAATACTAGAGCAATAGCTTCACAATAAAACATATTTAATAAAAATTAAAATTGAGCTCAATATCGGCTCTTGCATTCGGAAATCTTTAGGCCAAAGAGCATCTCAACTCAATGCACCTTCTGAAAAACTTCAATTTCCAAGCTTATTTTCCATTTTCATCAAAAGTAGTCAACTACAAAGTTGTAGAGCTCATAATAATCTATAACTCCAGAAAATTTAATCCAAATTGAACAAAAGTGGGCGGAGTTATATCTATTTCAACTATACTCAAGTGGCAACTGTGCTCCAGTTGAAAAACTTCAATTTGCAGGCTCATTTTTAAGATTCATCAAAAGTGTTCAACTACGAAGTTGTAGAGCTTATGTTTTTACACAACTTCAGAAAATTTGATTCTGATTGAACAAAAATGGGCGGAGCTATGAATAGAGGTATGACAGTGCATTGAAAATTGGAAGTTTTGAACGGATTTTGAGCCGCTATCTTTGATTTTTAATGGAAAAATAGAAAAAGAGCAATTTTCTGAATACATTAGGCTCTTCTGGTCTCCAACATCATCTGCGGAAGGAAAGTGAAATGAAGACGAACGAAATTGACTAGGTCATCCATCGCATCCCCGACGGGAAATGACGAGAAAATGAGCTTATTCTCCCCTTTTTCCTAATTTTTTCTGGGTTTTTCTGGGTTTTTCTTATTCCCATCTAATTCAACACCTAAACAGTTTCAAAAAAAAGAAAACCGAAAAAATAGTCGAATAGTTAGGAAGCAAACCAAGGCCAAAATCGGGTAGTGAGAATGGAAGATTTATGACTTTTTTGGGGATGCAGAAATTTGGACAAAAGGACTCGTAAGGTGAGGATTAGTCATATACAGGTCAGCCGTTTTTTGGAGATGGAGATGAAGAAAAAAAGGAGGAAAAAGTGGTTGATCAGGGTGATTAACCTGGATAAAGTACGGATAAAGTACAGTGATTTGGGAAAAAATTGAGGTGGAAATTGTAGTTAGTTCAGATGATATCAGGAAAGTAATTAAGTGGGTAATTATCTGGGTAATTAAGTGATAATTAGAAGATTATCCTATTGATAGGTAAGGTTGATAAAAGACAATGATTAGAGGGACTGAGAAAAGCTTAAATTGGGAGGCATCAGATAATTAATCAGTTGAGCAATAAAAGGAGGTAATTAACAGGGTAATTAACAAAGTAATTAATCAATCAATCAGCAAAGTGATAAAATTTAACAAATCACTGATAAAGAAGGCGAAAAACTTACAAGTGAGAGTTACTGAAATGAGCAAGTATCCTAGTTTCTTCAAAGTTGCTTTATAATTATGATAATTAAAGACTAATTAAAAGGTAATTAGAGATAATTAAGATAGTTAAGGATGCAATCAGAGACTTAATTATGATGATAATCACAAGGAGTAGTGGAAATAGGGTGGATGGGTTGAGGGAGTTTGGAAGAGGAGGATTAGAGTATGAGGTGGCTGGTGGTGATTAAAGAAGGTAGAGAATGTAGGGAGGGTAGCTAGTGTGATGATAAAGGGGTAGTGGAAATAGGCAAAATTAGTGAAATAAGAATCACAGGAAAACAATTGTTATGCCTAGATTATTCATGATTGCAATTATAATTAAACTGAAAGCTTGCTAATTAGTTACCACAATTAATTAACTAATTAATTAATTACTACAATACCCGAGCTCGGAACAAGAAAATAATCTGAAGCTAATACTTTCCAATTCAAATTCCAAAACCCCAAAACAAGAAAAACATTCCACTGGTGAAACGCGTAAAACGGCGGTTCAGGTTGGAGGACACCGCCCGATATATTCAAATTGGGGACAGTGTCGATGATCTGCAATTGAGAAGCCGTGTGTGTGCGTCTGTCCGTCTGTGTCTCCCACACCACACGATACGATCTACCAGTCAAGGACGGCCATGTAAACGGTCGAGCGGCCACCGACGGCGCGTCTTGAGTCATCTGGAGGTCGTCGTGGGTGGTGGGAAGAAATGTGATAGCAAACTTGGGGAGGAGATGAGAGGGGAAATGATCCGATGTATTGATTGGTTGATGGGAAAGTGAGAAAATATGAGGACGGCGGATTTCAATCAGTGGTAGTTGTATAATGCCAAAAATTTTGAAAAAACCAACTAAAATAAAGAAAATAATGTGTTTTTTGCTCTTTTGTGGTATCAAAATGCTCCAAATTAAACAGCTGACTCGATTTCATCATTCTTGACCTAATAACTAGATGCTCATCTAAGTTATTTGTGGTTTTTAAGAGGCGCGACTATTGAAAAACAAGGTAGATCAAAACCAGAGTCGTTGAGAATCCATTGAAGAGTGATAGAGAAATAGAGACGCAGAGAGTTAGAAAAATCAATTGAAGTTCAATAGAGCAAGCTTGCAGACCTGAAAAACACACTTTAAGGGTCAAAATTTGGTTTGTTTTTGATGGATCTCTTCATGAAACAATGCAGAGAGTTGGAGGTTGAGGTTGAAAATCGTCAAATAACTCTGTTGATTGTATAGCTATCAAGATGAAAACTATATCATTAGATAGACAATTAAATTTGGAGCATTTTGATACCAAATATAAGCACATTCCTTTAGAGGTTTTGGTTTAAAATGTGCATTTTTTTAAACTGTTTTTTTTTTTCATTTCCTCTTTTTCTTCTTTTCCCGTTACTTTTTTTCACCAAATTTTCTCCATTTTTTCATATTTTTTCTATATTTTTTATGATTCTCATCAATTATAACACTAGATTTTTATCTTATTATCATTTTTATTTCTTATCAAACCTCCCATCAATCATCATTTGCATGCCTATCCTGACATCACCAATCACTTAATTATCTTCTAATCTCTGATAATTCGATTATCATATATGAATTCATCCAATTCTAAATATAGATGCTCTCCTGAAGCCATATACTCTATTCAATCCAATTAATCTCTCTTTCATCAAGGTTGTGAGGGTGTTGCAAAGCAAAATCTAATCCGTTCCGATTCAGAACTTTTTTCCCTTTTTCTTTGCTTTTTTAAAAGGGACTGATCTTAGAAAGGATTATATAATTGTCACAATCAGGATGGGTGCAAAAAAGGATCTAAAAAGTTTCAAATCGGAATGCAATTGCGCTCTACGGGACACTAATGACCAACGATGCTCCAGCATGGAAAATGTATATTTTCAGTTTGCTTTGCCATTTCCTGTGTAATGTTAGAAAACATGGTATTTCCAAGTGGAAAATATGCTTTTTGGCTTCAAAACAGTCATTTTTCAGATACTAGGATGCTAGAGACACCATTAAAGAGACGCAGACATCTCTCTGCGTCTCTCTCATTTTCATACTCTCTCATCGCTCAAAGAGTGGGTGTTTTTGAGAGACGCAGACATCACTCTGCGTCTCTTTCCTTCCCATACTTACTCATCGCTCAAGTGTTCTCTAATCGAGGAACACTTTTTGTTTCTTCCAGAGATCCAATCGGGATTAAAAATTATAAATCCAGACGATTGGCATTCAATTCATTCTAATTGGAAGTGTTAAGATTTTGACCTTATTAGGAACGAAAAATTCTAACTTCACATGGCAATTCCAGAGATCGGAGTGTTAATTTTGACAGATAAAGAAAAGAAGGGGCTTACGATTTGATTTTGACAAATTCATAGAAAATGTGACATTTATTTGGAACCAACGACTGTTAAACGCTCGTCATCATTCCAACAAAATCATGATCTTTGACATTTGACATAAACACTAAAAATTCGAGCGTTTGTATTTTTCAGTTTTTAAAGGAGGTGCCAACTATTTTTTTCACTCGACGGAATTTGGTCATTTCGAGTACCGCATCCACGAATCTGAAAGTGAAATTCTCTAAAAATTCCTCGTTTTTGGGCAATTCGCGTTTCAAAAAAGCTAAGGAGCAAAATCCGCGAGGACTAAACTTTCGCATGGCCGAGTTTTTTCGTCATCGTGGGTGCTGATTTTTATTGATTTTTCGAATTTTTCAGCGATTTTTTCTTTTTTACTGCAATTCTTTTGTAATTAAAAAAACAAAATACAAGCAAAAACATACAAAAAGAAAAAAAAAACCGCTGAAAAATTCGAAAAATCAATAAAAATCAGAACCCACGATGACAAAAAAACTCGGCCATGCGAAAGTTAGTCCTCGCGGATTTTGCTCCTTAGCTTTTTTGAAACGCGAATTGCTCGAAAACGAGGAATTTTTTGGGAATTTAACTTTCAGATTCGTGGATGCGGTACTCGAAATGACCAAATTCCGTCGTGTGAAAAAAATAGTTGGCACCTCCTTTAATGAAACTTATATCATTCGAAAGATCTTGTTCTGACGAGTTCAGAACAGTGCTCCATTATTTCTACCGAACTCTGTGAGCCGAGATATGAAGCTCTGAAGTTACGAACTAAAAATTTTACAAGTTCAAACTTCAAAGCTCCATATCTCGGCTCACAGAGCTCGGTAGAAAAAAATGGAATACAGTTCTGAACTTGTCAAAACAAGAGCTTTTGAATGGGTATAGACCTCGTTAGGATTCATCAAACCATTCCTTTGAAAAACTGTTTTGAAACTGATTGTGATGGAAGTAAGTATCATAGTTAATAATATGTATTTTGCCGTTCTACCGCAGCTTTTCGGCCATCCTCATTTTTACACATTTTAAGCCATTTTAAGGCTTATTTTCATTGATTTCTAACCTTCAGTCATCAAAAACGTGTCATTTTCAGCAAATTTCAAAAATGGGGAAATGGTCGAAAAGCTGCGGTAGAACGGTGAATAAAAAATAATGCTAAATAAATGATCTTTTCAAAAAATCTTAAACCTCTGACAAATTATGATCTTGAAGAACTTGTAGACACACTAAAGATCAAGAACTTCCGTGGTTGTTTTATATGCGAGATACTTTGCCGGATAAGGTACTATCAAGAGAAACTGGTATTATAAATTTAGATTCTTCAGAAGGTAAAGGTACTCATTGGATTTGCTACTCCAAGAATAATAAGAACATTTATTACTTTGATTCGTTCGGACTAGATCCACCATCAGAACTTCAACAATATCTGAAAACCTCGAAAGCTAAAGATAAAAAATCAGTCATCGAATTGTCAACATTTCAAATTCAAGAATTTGGAACACATCATTGTGGTTATTACTGTTTATTACTTTTGAAACTTTTGGAATCCACAGATTTCCAAAAAATTATTTTATCATTTCTTGAGGACTAAAACCGTAAGCATTTGTTTCATATGAATTTGGTATGCTTCGAATACAACATTGTTTCTTTCTAACAATACTCTTATTGAAAAGACTCTCTTGAAAATCTTCAACTTTTAACTTCTTGACAACACACTTCTTTATTCCTTTACTCTTTTTATTTTCTTCTCTCTCTCTCTCTCTCTCTCTCTCTTCTCTCTTCTCTCTCTCTCTCTCTCTCTCTCTCTCTCTCTCTCTCTCTCTCTCTCTCTCTCTCTCTCTCTCTCTCTCTCTCTCTCTCTCTCCTCTCTCTCTCTCTCTCTCTCTCTCTCTCTCTCTCTCTCTCTCTCTCTCTCTCTCTCTCTCTCTCTCTCCTCTCTCTCTCTCTCTCTCTCTCTCTCTCTCTCTCTCTCTCTCTCTCTCTCTCTCTCTCTCTCTCTCTCTCTCTCTCTCTCTCTCTCTCTCTCTCTCTCTCTCTCTCTCTCTCTCTCTCTCTCTCTCTCACTCTCTCTCTCTCTCTCTCTCTCTCTCTCTCTCTCTCTCTCTCTCTCTCTCTCTCTCTCTCTCTCTCTCTCTCTCTCTCTCTCTCTCTCTCTCTCTCTCTCTCTCTCTCTCTCTTGTGAATTGGGCCCCAATGGCCAATTCACATCCTTTTTGGTCATGAGTAGGCCTTTTAGGCCCGATTCTCATATATATAATTCAAACGCCGCGCGCTTTTATCCGCCGGCGGTCGCTGCGAGACCGCGTTCGACCGGAGTGTCGTACGCTCACTTTTTAGCGGCGATTTTCGAAAATGCGAGAGTTTTTTTCTCTCCGCATTCGGGAATTTTCACCGCTTCCGCGTACGACCGATTGTCCGGAGCTTTTTCCCCTCTTACTTCTTTTATACATTGACCCAATGCGTTTTTCTCGGCGTGCCTTCATGGGATTCTGACACCCACCGAAAGGAATCCAGGAGATGACGCTCCTCCTCGTGAAGCCCGAGTTTTATCGCCGATGACCAGTTTTTCCCCATTACCGGGGTTTTTCTCCCCAAATACGACCGCATTCAAGAGGGTTTTTCGATCGGGATCCATCGGCAGAGTCACCCGCGTGCCGCACCTTGGATCCGCGTGCTTTTCCCTCATTAATTATGATTATCAATGCATTTCCCACTCCGAGAGACTGATTCTCTCTTATATTCCTCCCAAGTAATATCAGTCAATAAATGGGTCATTGATTTCTATCGTGTTCTGTTAATTACATCGCTTATCTCATATTTGTCATAAAATCAATACTCGGCGTTCCGTATAAGTCCAGGGCTCAGAGACTCAGCGAGGGTCGCCAATTCGCCCGAGTCGCTAGTCTCGACATGGTGCATCGACCGGGAAAGGTGTCTGAGGATACTTTTCCTGACCGAATTGGGCCTGGCTGCGTGAACACTGATATTTATTGATTTTTTAACCTTTTGACAAATTTAAGCGAATTTCGGACCGAAACGCTCGAACCTGAATGAATTATTGATTTTTGGGTCAAACAGAGAATCCGGAGGCTATTGATCCACAATTGTCGACGCAATCCGAGTTCAGACACCAATCTATGACCTTTTACAAACAAAAAACCACCGAAATTTCTCAACCATCACTTGTTGAGCGGATTACCGAGCAGTTGTGCTACGAGAGCCAACCCAAATCCGCGTCCGACCTGAAATGGTCCATCAGAAACCTAAATCTGTTCAACATATATGTGATTCAGGAAGATTACAGAGCTGTTGAGTTACGAGAACCACAGAATTCCGCATCCTGACACGATACTGGCGATAGTTTGATTTTAACTATCGTTCAATTGTTTATTTTCAGACCGCTCTTTTTTCTCCGTCGTTCTTTCCGTGATGTCTAATATGTAAAGCGAATTCAACAAGGTATTTACTTTTTGTTTTTTTTTCTTCATTTTAAAAGGGAACTTTTCAGAGTTCCTCATCGTCTGACAGCAAGGAGGACTCGTACGAAATGATGGAAGCACTGCCGGCGTTTCAACATGATATGATGTTGACCGACATCAACAACGCTGCACTCAAGCATGTGAGATATTATTAATAATACCAGCCGGTCGAGCTGCTGCGCAGCTCTTCGGCTGGCTTCTTATGGGGCCGGGAATTCACTAAAATGTCCGAATACACTTTTACAAAGAAAGCAAAAAAGTTTTTTCTCGAAAAGAATCGAACTCCTGACCCTCTGCACACAATCCGCCCGCGTATCCGCCGGGACCACCCCGATACACCTGAAAAGGGCAGCGCAGGTGCGTACATGTGCACGCGGTTTTGGGACCCCCTCGCAGGGACATTTTGAGAAATTTTCAGGTAAACTACCCATCAAATTAAAGCTATCAACTTCTAGTTTTGACGGGCATCACCGCGGCACCAAATAAGGGCCGTAACCGAAAATTGGGCTCATTCCTATGGCTGGGGACTGCGCTAGGGCTAGCGCCACACAGACACACGGACAAATACACAGAATTTGTCCGTTAGTAATAGTAAAATTATATAATGTTTTGTTCTAACTTTTTCTCATCTTATTTCTAATCCTATGTTTTCAGCTCGGCGACTACACTGGCATCGAACATTTGAGTGCTGGATCGTTCACATCGCCAGCATTTCCTGTAGAAGGCGTTATTTACGGACCGAATAATCGACTAATGGTGTGCCTCAACTGTCGTCTTGCCAAGAAGCCTAGTGCTCCCATCGTCAAAGTGTGGTACGTGGTCGACACGGCATCGAATTGCACATTCCTCGATGAGAAAACGATCAGCAAACTCACGGGCTCCGACGCGATTCCTTCGGCTCTTCCTGTCTCTATTCAGGTTCAGTTTTTGTACTTTCAATTGTATGACTATACTTTTAATGATTCAAATGTCTCATTTTAGGAGGAAAATTCCGTGATCGAGTGCGACCTCTCACACAGCCATTTCAAGGGCGCGAACGTGTTGGGTATGAAGGCAATGCTGGATTTGGAGGTGACCATTGAAGGGATGAACGGCAAGCAAAAAAGTTGGCGCCTTGCGAAACAATAATAGCTCTGTATATGTAACATTTTACAGTAATTTCTTGAAAAGATAAATATTTTGTCCGAATCTGTGTTTTTAAATGCTTTCTAACAATCTTTCCTGTTATCATGTCTTCTCTATGAGCAATCATAGAGTTACATACCTAATTCTGTTTCTTTCTGTTTCTTTAATTCCTTAATTTGACAAAGTATCTCGCATAAAAACAACCACGGAAGTTCTTGATCTTTAGTGTGTCTACAAGTTCTTCAAGATCATAATTTGTCAGAGGTTTAAGATTTTTTGAAAAGATCATTTATTTAGCATTATTTTTATTCACCGTTTTACCGCAGCTTTTCGACCATTTCCCCATTTTTGAAATTTGCTGAAAATGACACGTTTTTGATGACTGAAGGTTAGAAATCAATGAAAATAAGCCTTAAAATGGCTTAAAATGTGTAAAAATGAGGATGGGCGAAAAGCTGCGGTAGAACGGCAAAATACATATTATTATAGTTAGAAAAAGTTAGGATACTGAAAGTGAAACTTTATGAAAATTTGCATATTGATTAAATCAATCAAGCTGAATAAGAATCTAAAGATAATTTTTGA
Source organism: Caenorhabditis imperialis (assembly GCA_963572205.1). NCBI lineage: Eukaryota > Metazoa > Nematoda > Chromadorea > Rhabditida > Rhabditidae > Caenorhabditis > Caenorhabditis imperialis. Next base: position 8,795,385 of record OY751540.1, on the reverse strand, counting down.
AAAATGCATAATATTCAGAAGATACAACGTCTTCAAGTTAAACAGTATCTTTACTATTACTAACGGACAAATTCTGTGTGTCTGTCGGTGTATCTGTGAGTAGCGGACCCTGGAGAAGTCCCTAGAAATAGGAATGAGCCCAATTTTCGGTTACGGCCCTTATTTGGCGCCGCGATGATGCCCGTCCAAACTAGAAGTTGATAGCTTTAATTTGAAGGGTACTTTACCTGAAAATTTCTGAAAATGACCCTGCGCGGGGTCCCAAAACCGCGTGCACATGTACGCACCTGCGCTGCCCATTTCAAGTGTGTCGGGGTGGTCCCGGCGGTTACGCGGGCGGACGGTGTGCAGAGGGTCAGGGGTTCGATTCTTTTCGGGTCAAAATTTTTTGCCTTTATTGGGAAAGTGTATTGGGACATTTAGGCAAGTTCCCGGCCCCATAAAAAGCCAGCCGAAGAGCTGCGCAGCAGCTCGACCGGCTGGTCGACCTTTAGTCAATGTGTCCGATTTTTTCAGTTTTTCTCAAATCTGAGACGGTTGAAAAAGTTACAGTAGTTCCAGTACCATTCGCTGCGAGACCCATCGAGCTCATTCTCAGCTCTTTCCAGTTCCAAATGCTCAATTTTAAATGTTAAATGTTGATTTTCCTGGTATGAACACCCTTGCCTTTACGATAATCTCACTTTTTAATAAGGAAATCTTTGCATTCTTGGTAAGGAAGTTTTGAACAATGAAAACTGACAACTAATACTGAAAACACAATCTGAATTATTACTGATAGTAAGTTATAGTCTTTATAAAACTATGTGCTCATTAACTTATAAAAGCAGTGTTTCTGACCCAATTTTTCTCATTTTTTTCCCTCATTTTCCTTTGAAAATCACAAAAATGTGCTCCATTTCTGATGCTGTGCTCTTGATCTAAGAGAAAAAATGGAAATATTATCACAAGCGGAATGGAATGTGCAATTACTCAAAAATACGCATCGAGGTGTGTAATCATAGTGGAAAATGAGACCCCGTGGTGGCTTCTGAATCTTCCACGTCTTCTGAATCACACGACACCCTGTCTGCAGTGTGCTGAATTCTTGGCCCTGTTCAGAATCCAGTTACGACGATTAGGGGATGTCGGATTGAGAGATTGGAAAGAAGGGATTAGCATTTACTTAAAAATATACAGGCAATTGGATGAAACAGGGGGAGAATATGAATCTTCAGAAGCGAAGATCTCGGCTCACAGAGCAATTTTTGAAAATTGAGAAAATTCTGAAAATTGGACACTAGATTCGAAAAGACAAAATTCCTACCAGCTTTTGGCGGCGGCTCCCTTTGCCCCACACATGTACGCACTCTGAACCGCGTCGATCGCGTGCACCGGTGGCGCAGTGGTTAACGCGTGCGTCTTCCACTCGGAACCTTTTGGGTTCGACACCGCTCTCTGTCTCCTCATTTCTTTCGATGCGCGGTAGGGTTCCTTTGCAGATTGGTTTGCGCGAATTCGCGATGAGTGCATAAACGAAAGATAGGTTTCACTATGAAAATCCATGGACTCTTCTGATATATGGATACTAAATTCTTTATCAGATCTTCAGTTTTGACGCCTTTAGACAATTTATCTGTCTGTATAGACTCCACTTCATCTAGATATTAGCAAATCTGTAAATTTTTTGACGCAAATGCTAATCAGCTCCTGATTTAAGAATTTCAGACACCCTCTTTAAAATCCGAAAATCTGGAAAAACCCCCGGATTGCTCATCCGACGTGTTCCGCATCGTTATTGGATATTTTGGTGTTGACGTAAAAATCTCTGAAAATCCATCTTTTTCAGGTCAACCCGATAAAGTGACTTGATCATTCGGAAGATGTGATGATTCTTACAACTTGAGGAATTGGAGAAAACAAATAAAATGATAAATCTTTCTTATATTTAAAAATGGGATGGGGTTTGTGTCTGTAGTGAATTCTGTGCCCATTTGCAATTGCAACCCAATCTGCAAGTTCGCAAGCAAGTCCGCAACCCACAGAGCGAAACAAATGAAATGAGACAGAGTGCGGTGTCGAACCCATCGGACCCCCCAAAAGGGACCAAGTCAAAGACAAGCGCGTTAACCACTGCGCCATCGGTTCACGCGGTCGACGCCGCGACAGAGTGCGTACAAGAGCGCGAGGAAGCCCGTACTCATCGCAAAGAGAAAGAGACCGAGTGTGGTGTCGAACCCATCGGACCCCTCAAAAGGGACGGAGTGGAAGGCTAGCGCGTTAACCACTGCGCCACCGATGTACGCGGTCGACGGTGGGAAGAGTGCGTACAAGTGCGGGGCAGACCCGGTTTGAAGTGGTGGCGCCGCGAAAGTCGCACCGAAATAGAGAATCGATCTTGGAATCGATTCAATTGCTCATATTATGATCTGCCACGTCTTCTGAATCTCCAGAATCTTCTGAATCTTCTGAATCCCTTCTCCAGAAGACTTCCACTTTCCAACAACATCATCCAACAAAACAATTCCATCAAAAATAATCATTTTATTCTTCACTTTGAATGCATTTATATACAATTAACATTAGTAGCACCCGTGCTCCAGAATCCGTAGACTTGAGGAAGAGGTCAAAAAGTGCCAGGTTACTGTAGCTTCGCCAGCCGCCTGCTCCGTCTCGAGAATTGAAGATCAGCCGAATAGGTGAGGTTCTCTTGGTAAATGTGGAACATCTTCAGAATTTCAGAATTTCAGAATTCGAGAGATTCAGAACAATCTGTGCTCCACACCGAACATCTCCAGCTTATATAAAGCTCTAGTCCCGCCCCTTTTATGACTAAGGGGCGTGGCCCAGAGCCAAGTAAACAAGAGCAGAGGGCAGAATGAGTAATTCGAGGTGCTAATTGATGATAGAAACATCATAAAGGATTATGATTTTGAATGCACCATTATTATAAAGGGTTAATGGATCCCGAAAGAATGAGTGATGTGTGGCAATGTGATAGAGATTAGACACCGAGATTAAAAATCGCAAGGAAGTTGTTTTTATTGCTCTTGACCGGGGAAAGGGGAAAAACAGCTGGGAAATGAGCCAAAAATATAGGGAATTCGAAGAACCACACTGATTTGTCATTTATGTCATGTTTGTCTGTTTGGTACAGAGAAATGAGGTTTTAGGAATTGGGACCCATCTAGAGCAATCATTTTTGCTCAATTTGGGACTCTTGGAGCAAGATTCTTTTTCTAATTCTGCACTGAAAGTTTTGAGCCAATTCGTTCGATCAACCGTCAGTTCAAAATTTCATTCGGATGAGACAAAGTTTTTCTCGGTTTTCATATATGATCCTAAAAGGATTGAGAACTTGTGCCAATTCATTTCAATTACAGAATTATTTTTATGAAAAGGCGGATTTTAATGGAGCACAAGGACGAATTTGATAAAACTACACCGGCATCATGAAAATAGAGTTGAACTTTTTGATAGGAAGATGGGAGGGAACACTGTAGATCTAGTTCGTCAGTTCCTTCTAGAGATGACAAGTGCTAGATGAATCAAGACAATACAGCGTCTTCTGAATAGTTTCGTTACTGATTCAGTTCAAAAAACCATGCTCATTGCAATTTGAACTAAACATTTTGGGGATCAATGTCTCGGCTCCAATGACTATTTTACAAACATGGAGCACTGTTCTAAATGCTAAGCATATTGACAGGGAATGTTGGCCTTTCAGAACAATATTGGTATCATTCAAAAGGTCTTTTTGTGAGGATTTCAAAACTGCATTCTATTTTTGCTAAATGACACTTTGCGCCGAGATATGAAACTTTGAAAATGTGCACTTTTTTTGGTTTTGTGCCCATTTTCAAAGCTTCATATCTCGGTTCAAATTTTCATTTATCAAAAATGAAAAACAGTTTTGGAATCCTCACAAAAAGACCTTTTGAATGATACCCATCTCGTTCTACATAAATGGGCAATTTATCTCTGGATCATTCTCTAGTTAAGTCAAAACTACAGTATCCCAAATTTAACTTCCAATAAGCTCCTTCTTTTCATCACATTGCTTCCTATAGTGTTTTCAGAGATTGATGACCATATATAACATGTTTTCCTAGCTCATGGAGCATTTGAAAAGGTCGAAACGCTCATTTCCGGATGACTTTTTACAAGTTAGTGATTTTTAGCTAGTGATTTTTAAACATCACACATCTTTCAACACCAAAATTTTCTTCTCGTGTAAAAAAGCTCTGAAACTCTGAAAACAAACAATACTAAAAGGCATTTCAATACCAGTATAGTCACAAACTACAATCCGTCTATCAAAAGCGTTCAACTATACGAAGTGTATAAAAAATCAAGTTTTTGAAAAAATTGCATGTTTTTGTAAAAACCTGTCTCGTCATGGCTAATGGGGTGTCTGCAGAATTTCACGTCATCGACGGATTCGGAATATATTTTCGAAGAACAGGGAACATCGGAAATGATAAATTATCTTCCTATTAGAAGAAAAGTTGAAGGATAAATGCTCACTTTCAATATCGAAATCCGACATTTGTAGTTCGGGTTACTGTAGTTAGGATTACTGTAGCTAGGGTTACTGTAGTTAGGGTTACTGTAGATTGGGTTACTGTAGCTAGGGTTACTGTAGTTAGGGTTACTGTAGTTAGGGTTACTGTAGTTAGGGTTACTGTAGTTAGGGTTACTGTAGCTAGGGTTACTGTAGTTAGGGTTACTGTAGTTAGGGTTACTGTAGTTAGGGTTACTGTACTGATGTCCCCGAACACGAACTCTATTCTCTAATAGATCTCTATTCCAAGAAGGTCAGAATTAGGCGTTTAAAAATCCGGATCAAATTTTTCAATGGAAAATCTAAAAATCCCAAGTTTCGTGACAAAACGATGAAGTTAAAAATACAAGAAATTCCATCTTATCTGTTTGGGGGAAATAACAAAAATAAACGATGCTCATTACTTTGATTGATCTCACTTATTTGATCTACTTGATGTATAGATTTTGTTTTTGATAGGAAGCTGATAGAATGAAAATTGGAGAAAAAAGTTTAATGTTTGAAAAAATTACTGAAATTGAGTGTTTGACCCAAATTTTATTCATCAGTTTTCGGTTTCCAAATTATTCTGGAGAAAAAATGCTTCTAGTCTCAAAATTTTGCAGTTTTTGCTTTTTTTTTCGATTTTTCACGGTGTCTGCGCAGTACCTGACGCAAAATTGCACAAAATTGGAAAATCAGTGTTTTTTTTTTGGCTTTTTTCTCAGGTTTTTTGCATTTTTTGCCTCAAATCTATAATCTATACACTTTGTTTAATGATTTTGAACCAATTTCCATCATCTATTTCATATCAAAAGCTGGAAAAACTCGAAAAAAGCGTCAAAGTCCAATGGAGCGCATTTGCAGACCCCATTTTTTGGCGCAGACAATATCAATGAAAGCTAGCACTAATAGTGATGTAATAAAAGCAAAATTGATCGTTTTTTTTTGGCATCATGCCAACTTTTAATGAGCTTCAATGAGTTTTAACTTAAGAAGTGGAAAAATTATTGAAATTCGTTATATTTACAGTTTTTCAATTGATTTCATTAAACTTAAACTGCTCTTAGTGCTCTTCAGATGCTCCAAATCAATCTTTTCATTTTTGATTCTTTAATATTTGCTCCAAAATGACTTATAATGCTCCGGAATGCTCCATTTTGATACTAATTACTCTTAATTGATTCAGAATCCTTCAAATCACTTTTTGACTTTTTTTAATGCTCCGAATTTCTCACTATATCTTCCAACTCTTTCAAATTCCAACTACAGTGACCCAAAGACGCATCATCCGATTTCTGATGATTCAAAGCCCCGCCCCTTTATCTTTAAAATCTGCCACGTCACACTCTAATCGCAAAAAAAGAGCAAAAAAAATGTGCTCGCGATGAGCAATTCCTGTTTACGAGTTGCTCACTGTTGCGCACATTATTAGGCACAAGGCCAAGTGCAAGAAAATGCAAAAACGTGATAGGAAAAAGCGGAATTTCGGAGCATCGTTGGAGCTCTTTCAGAGATCGAAGAAATGGAATGAGGTAAGCGGATATTTCCGTCGGATATTGCGTAAATGTGTCTGATTTTTTGGGGAAAAATGCTCATTTTTATAGAAATCAGAAGAAAAGAGCACAAAAAATGTGGGAATGGATGAAAAGAGCACAATTAATGCCAATAATGAATAGTAAAAATGATCAAGAAAGGGAAAATTTCAGTGGAAAAATCAGAATTTTTTGAAAAATATAAATAAAAAACGTTTCAAATACGAAAAAGAGCACGAAAAATGCTCAAAAATTCAGGCGACAGTATTGGTAAGTGAGAAAAAGAGCACTTCCTTCTTGCCCTTCAACTGCTTCGATTGGTGCGGTTCGATGGCCTTCAGGATGGCGGCGAGTCGAGTCACCATCTCCGATTTGTTCATTCCGTCGCACTTTCCACTCATTTTTTGGAGCAGTTCCTGAAGGAAATTTGATTGGATTACTGTAAAAATGGTTCAAAAAAAGAAAAAGCGCAAAAAATCGGAAAATTCTCGGAATTTTTCAAAATATGGAAAGATTTTGAGTCAAAATGAGCAAAAAATAATCGAAAAGTTGCATTTTTGCTCAATTTTTATGTAAATTTTGCATTTTTCACTGATTTTTCATGATTTTTCATACAAAACTTTTTCATTATTATGATTGTATTGGAAAAGTGAAAAAGCGAAAGTTTTTAATTTATAAAATGCATTTTCATAATCTACCAGCCTGCTGGGGCGGCTCACGCCGCCTCAGCATGGCTGGGAAGTTATTCAGAAATATTCACGTGAAAATGTTTGTATGGGTGGTTCATTCGGTAGCACGTTTGTCTTTCGTTCAAAAGGTCGCTGGTTCGACTTTTGTCTACTTCACGTTATTTCTTTCGTTCCCCTACATGCACAGAGTTGACTACTCATACACACACACACACACACACAAACATCCCCCAACAGGATTTTAAATATAAGAAAGATTTTGCTGGAAGAAACTGCTGAAAAAAATGTTTTATCTATTTTTTTGAATTTTTTATTCGGAATTATAAATTTTAGAAAGCTAGGTTAAACTTCCAGGAAAAATTGATAAAATAACAAGATCTGGAGCCAAAATGAGTGAAATTTGATCGAAAAGTTCAATTTCAGTTCAGTTTTTATGTAAATTTAGCAATTTTCCCCTTTAAGGAAACTATTTGAAGCCGCAAATTGAACTTTTTCCCAAATTTATAGCCCAAGTAGAATAAAAGTCGCTGAGCAAGAATCTGCAATCAAATTCTGCGGATTTTTTCTGTGCTCCGAGATATGGTAAGGTCAAAAATACAGTGAAATATGGTCTTCACTGTATTTTTGACCTTACCATATCTCGGAGCACAGAAAAAATCAGTAGACTTCGATTGCAGATTCTTGCTCAGCGAGTTCTGTTCTACTTGGGGTATAAATATGGTAAAAAGTTCAATTTGCGTCTTCAAATAGTTACCTTAAAGGAGAAAATTGCAAAATTTACATAGAAACTGCACAAAAATTGAATTTTTCGATCAAATTTCATTCATTTTGCCTGCAGATCATGTTATTTTTTCAATTTTTCAGAAATTTAAAGATTTCTTGAGCTTTTTATACTTTTACAGTAATCTTTTTCTCGAAAAAAAGAAAAAAATTAACAATTCTCTGTTTTAAAATGCAATTTTTATGCATTCTTTGTGCTCTTTTTGCTGAAAAACTGAAATTTTTCAAATTTTTTGTTACTTTTTCATTCAATCGAACCCAAAAACCCCAAAATTACCTTGGTAGTATGCGGTTTCCTCCTCAAATACCTCCTAACCGTCTCCTCATTCAACCCCTCCTCAAACTTCTTCGCCTTCTTCGGATCACTCGGTCCGAGCTCGTCATTCTTGAATGCTCCATCGTCCGTCATTGCTCTTTTCTTCGACTCTCCCTCCTTCGCCTCCTTCTTCGGCAGGAATACCACCGAGTCCATTTTCTCAGTGTCGGGGTCATCTGAATCAGATCCCGACGAGTCGCGCTCCTCGACGTCGTGGTTCTTCTTCTTGTCATCTGGCTTCAACAGCTTCTTTGCCAGATCGTCATCTGATTCCGAGCTGTCCGAATCGAACATTTTACGGGCTCCTTCTTCCTCGGCCACGCCCACCAGTTGTTTCTCCACTTTTTCGTCGGATGGTACTTGCTCGCGGCTGGAAATTTGGAGTTTGAGGTGGTTTTGGAGCAATTTTGGCTCTAATTTGAAGGGGTCTTCGAAAATTGGAGCCACTTGAAGACGTGAATTGAACTTTTTATGAAATTTATACCCCAGATAGAATAGCACTCACTGAGCAAGAATCTGCAATCAAATTCTGCGGATTTTTTTCTGTGCTCCGAGATATGGGTCACGAAAGGTCAAAAACAGTGAAAAATGTGCATTTTTGACCTTACTTGACCCATATCTCGGAACACAGAAAAAAGCCACAGAATTTGATTGCAGATTCTTGCTCAGTGAATTCGATTCTATCTGGGATATGAATTTGATAAAAAGTTCAACGTCTTCAAGTAGTTCCCTTCTAGAATTTTAGAAGTAGCTCACTCAGAATCAGTTCCAGAATCCGAGATGTAGTCGTACTCTCTTCCTTCATCTTCACCGTCTGATGACTCGTATTCTGGAAGAATAATTCAGAATTCAGAATTCGAAGAATCCACTCACTAGCGACATCATCACTATTCTCAACACGCTGCCTCTTCTCCTTCGCCGGCTTCACATTCTTCTTCTTCTTCCCCTTCTTTCCCTTCTTCCCCTCCTCTCCACCCTCTCCCTCATCGTCGCCCTCATCTGAATCATCCGACGACCCTTCGTCCTTAATCTTCAGCAACCTCTTCTGTTGCTCCGACAGATCCGTCTCATCCGACGCATTCAACTGATTCTGTATGGCCGCCTTCAGTGCGAACTGATTCATCACTCGGTTTCTCTGCGAGAACTGCTCCTCCGCCTGATCAATGTCCAATGTTTTGTGGGTGATCGCTGGCAGGAATTTGTGCCATTCGTCCACTTTGTACGCTTTGAATTCGGAAGACTGATTGGGTTTCAGGAACACCCAGTAGTCGGCGTGCTCGTTGGCTCCGCCCTCTCGGATTCCACGCATTTGGCGGACGCGGCCTTCGGGCTCCTGGAAAAGGGAGCAACTTGAAGACGTTGAACTTTTCACCAGATTTATACCCCAGATAGAATAGCACTCGCTGAGCAAGAACCTGCAATCGAATTCTACGGATTTTTTCTGTGCTCATTAGTTAGAGAGATGGGTCAAATAAGGTCAAAAATACATTTTTCACTGTATTTTTGACCATACTTGACCCATCTCTCTAACTAATGAGCACAGAAAAAATCCGCAGAATTTGATTGCAGATTCTTGCTCAGCGAGTTCTATTCTATCTGGGGTATCAATTTGGGAAAAATTTTCCTTGTGAGAGAAAAACGGTGGAAATCTTGAAAAAATTGTTGAAAATTGAGCGATTTATAAAAAGTTATGATAATTTTTAGGTTAATTTGATGAAACATCACGAATTTTTCAGTTATTTTTGTATGTTTAATGATAAAATTCAATAATTTTTACATTTTCTGAAGCTTATGAAAAAAAACTTAACATAAAGTGAAAAACTTCATTTTTTGTAGTTTTTAGGTTAATTTTTGAAATCTGCTCTTTTTTCGCAAATTTTGAGCGGAAAAACTTGATTTTTGTACATTTTCTTCAATTTTTCAACTTATGAGCTTTAAAACTTTATAATATAGAAATTTTAGTGAAAAATGTGGATGTTTTGTAGTTTTTGGCTTAATTTTCGAGTTCTGAACATATTTTCCCTTTTTGAGCAATTTTGAGCGGTAAAAACTTGATTTTCTCTATATTTTCCACTCAATTTGCTCAATTTCCTTTCCTTTCCCATACTTTAAAAGCCAATCTCCACGGCTGATTATCGAGATGGTACTTCTTCGATGTCCTTCCGTACTTTTTCCGTCTCGCCTCCTCCCTGGCCGCCTTTCCGTACTCGGAGCCCTCTCCGTACTCCTGAACTGTTTGGGTGGCCAGGACCACGCCCCTATTATCCTCTCTCTCCATGGTGACTTGTGACTCCATCGTCCACTTGGAAGTGTCGATTTTGTCCATTCCGTTGAACATCATCACCGAGTACCGGATGTCGTCGGAGCGTTTGGCAACGCGGACGCTGAATTCGCTCCGCACTTCTTCTTTGTTTCCACTCATTGGCTGGAAGGAGCAATTATAAAAAAGGGGCGTGGCTTGTAAAAACTTCAGCGCTTACAAGGGAAGTTTTTGACTACAAGGATTGAACTTTTCACTAAATTTATACCATAGGTAAGAGCTCTCTTGTGAGCACATTCATGGAATCAGATTTTGCAGAATGCTCCCGTGAGCCAAGATATGGAGCAGACAAGGTAAAAAACAGTGAAAACTGATCAAAAGGCCTTTTTTCACTGTATTTTCGACCTTCTCTGATCCATATCTCGGCTCCCGGAGCATTCCGCAAAATCTGCGACTGTGCTCAGGGAGCTTTCATGGTATAAATTTGGTAAAAAGTTTGAACAATTCAAAAAATATCGATAAAAGTATCAAAAGCGCTGTGAAAACGCTAAAAACCATGAAAATCCAGGCAAAATTCAAGAAAAAAGGAAAAAAAAAACAATTTTAAATAAAAAACAACCTATTCTACACCAAAAACAAACAAAAAGTATCCTAAAAAATACACGTAAACCACCAATTTCTAGGTGAAAAATGGAAAATTAGAGCCTAGAAGATGTTCAACAGCGACTTCCGATTCTGCGCCTGATACTTTAACACCTTCATCTCGATCACATTGGCAATCTCCTCGGCCTTCCGATTCTGTCCATAGTAGTCGTGGAACTGGCCGTCCGGGTCGATGAGGTACATGATGACGGTGTGGTCGACGATGTAGTCGTCCTCTTGCTGACTGGTGCGCGGGCCTTGGCTGTGGTAGACGCGGAACGTCTTCGCCACCTTGTTCACTTGCTCCGTGGAGCCCGTGAAGCCGCGGAGCTTTGAGGAGAACTCGGAGCAGTATTCTTTCACGCGAGCAACAGAGTCACGTTCCGGATCCACTGGAAATGGGGGTTGAACTTTTTATCATATTCATACTGAGAGCTCGCTGAGCCCAGATTTTGCGGAATGCTCATGACAGTGAAAATATGCTCTTTTGATCATTTTTCACTGTTATCGGCTCTCCGGAGCATTCCTTAAAATCTGAACGTGCTCAATGAGCTATTGGCTGTCTATGGTATAAATTTGGTAAAAAGTTTGGCTCCCGGACATTTCACAGCCGTTTTTGGCCTATTTTCGGTCAATTTTCTCGGGGATTTCAGTTTTCAATGTTTTTTCCATAAAGTACCGCAAAAATATACGTTTTGAACATGATTTTATTGATTTTTTCTAATTTAATGCACATTTTTGATCTCAGACACTTTATATCTTGAAAAAATCGCGAGTTTCATTGAAATCCAGACTTGATTGACAAGACAAAACTGTGTTTTGTTTGGTATTGTCAATCAAAATGTCTGAATTTCGATGAAACTCGCAGTTTTTTCAAGATAAAAGGTATAAGATGTAAAAAATGTGCATTAAATTAGAAAATATCGATAAAATTATGTTCAAAACGTCTATTTTTGGTGTAATTTATAAAAAAAAAACATTAAAAACGAAAATCCTGAGAAAATTGAGCCAAAATAGGCCAAAAATAGCTGCGAAATGTCTGGAAGCTAAACTTTTTACCAAAGTTATACCATAAGAGCTCCCTGAGCACACTCATGGAATCTGATTTTGTGGAATACTGAAAATTCTACCTGAAATGAAAACTGGAACAATCGGGACGGCGTCCTTCTTGCCGTCAATAATCTCCACCACCTTCACCATCTTCTCGATCTCATCCGGACAGATATCCGGACAATTTGTGAAGCCAAAGTACATCAGAAGCCAATTCCCGCGGAGCTGCTCGGAGCCCTCGAGCTTCCCGTCGGTGTTCACCAGCTCCCACTCGCCGCCGATTCTCGCCTTGCCCGCCGTCTGTTTTCGGTGCTTTTCGCGTTCGTCTAGTCGCTGAAAAACATCATTTTTTGGGATAATTGAACGTTTTTGAATAAAAAATCAGGGAAAAACAAGGAAAATTACAATTTTCTTCACATAAAACAGAGCGGCCAGACAGCTCCCGCCGATCGCCAACGTGCCCAGAGCAACTTTCCAGTTGAAAATGCCGCTGCTCCGCTGGAACGACTCCTGCTCGGCTTGTCTCCGGAAGTTCATAAAGTTCTTGTCGTACTCTTCGGTTTTCTCCGTCTTTTCACTCGTGTTCCCCAGTTTTGAGCTCTCCATTTCTCCGCTTTTCAGAATCTCGTTCAGTTTTTTCAAATCTTTTTGTAAATCTGTCTCCAAGTCGTCTCTGTAATAAAATTATTGAATTTAAAGTATTATTCCACAAATTCTTCGAGTTTACCCTTTTTTATCCGAAAACCTGGCGATAGAAAGCGCCGATGGTATTGATTTTTTGCATAACCCAGTGGAAATCGCTGAAGAGCATGCTAGTGAGACACTTCGCAGCATTCTGATTTGTTTTGGCTGGAAAAATATATATTTTTTATTTTTTGAATGAATTTCATCATTATTTTTGGATATTTTTCGATGAAAAATTGAACAAATATGATTTTGAACGAATAAAATTTTAATTTTGATATGGAAAATCAAAATTATTAATTTTTTCTTTTTAAAACTCAAATTTTAAATTGAAAAACAACGCGGTGCACCGAAAAAAATTGAAATTTCCCCGACGTCACCGCGTAAATCCACACCAAATCGGCTCTTCGCTGCAAGACCTTGTCCGAGAGGAGTACACGGCCGAACATTTGCACCGGGGTTTCTAGGTCGGCGGCCGTCGTAAATCGACACATGTTTTTTTTGTTTTTTTTTCTCATTTTTCCGGATTTTCACCTTTCCCGTGCAAAACAAACAATTCTCGGTCATGTTTTTCCAATTTTTTTGATTGTCGGCACCCTCTTGACTACCTCCACTAGTTTAATGCTACGTTTTCCATCCCAAAATGCGATATTTATTAGAGTTAGAAGTAGAAATCTTTTAAAAACTAATTAAAAATTGAATATTCAATCATTAAAATTAGTTAGCAGCCATCTCCTTGAAGTGTTTGATGAGGCTTTCCTTTGACGATAAAATCGGCGAAACAGTCTGAAGTTTTTCCGTGTCCAAAGCACAATTTCCTTTGGTGGCGAGCAACACTTGAGCTCTTTCGGTCTCCACGCCGATTGGAGTCGGGTTTACAGTGTCGTCGACGATCTTAATTGGTTAATTAATAATTACACTAATTACCAAGTGATAATTAGGTGATAATTACCTCCTTGTAAATCTTAACGACTTCATAGAGACTAATCGGCTCTGGATTCACCAAGTTCAACGTTCCACCGCTTCGTTGCTCCATTAAGTTGAGCATTGCATGCATACAATCTGGTAGGATAGTTAGGGATACTGGAATGTCGAAGAGCTCTCTGAAAAATGAGCACTTTCAGTAGAGCTTCAGTACTGAGAAAGCACTCACTTGTACTTGATAATCTTGGAGAGCAAATTCCTGGGTTGCTCCAAATCCAAGCTCAACGGCAATGTAATTCTCACGTTCAAATTCTCCCACCCCTTCTGATTGAAGTAGTTCATCTGACGATCGGTGAACCCTTTGACGACAGAGTAGGCGGAGCCGAAGAATGATGGCTCATCTGTAACTGTTTTTGTTGCCAATCCATAAAAAACACGTCGTCGTTACCTTCTTCTTTGAATTGGGCGCCGCCGATCGGGTGTTGCTTATCATAAGCAAACATGTACCCGGTGCCTATATAGGTGTAATGGAGCCCGATTTTACGGCACATGTGAGCCAGAATTGTTGCGCTGAAAGACGTTTTTTCGTGAGAGTTTTCTTTGAAAAAAGAGCTAAAGGGAAGTGTTTGACATAAAACGTTGAACTTTTCATCAAATTTATACTATAGGTAGCTGAGAGCTCCTTGAACACATTCATGGAATCAGATTTTGCAGAATGCTCCTGAGAGCCGAGATATGGGTCACGCAGGGTCAAAAATACAGTGAAAAAGTGTCCTTTCGATCATTTTTCACTGTAATTTTGACTTCGGTGACTCATATCTCGGCTCACAGAAGCAATCTGCAAAATCTGATTCCATGAATGTGCTCAGAAAGCTCTCAGCTACCTATGGTATGAATTTGGTGAAAAGTTGAGAGATCAAATTGAGATCAAGCACTTCCCTTGTAACTCACCTGTACATGTTATCCCTGACATTGATGAACACCTTATCAGCTCCACCCTCCAAGTACTCTATCGTGTTGCACCCTGGCCCGTGGGTCCTTCCAGTGACACAAATCACATGTGTCACACCCAACAGCGCCAACTCCCTCTCCACCTCCTCATCGCTATCGAATCCCACCTTCTTGCTAGCGAGCACGTACGGAATATTACGTGCCTTGAGCACATGCTGAAGCTCCTGACCCACGTATCCCTTGCCTCCATAAATCGCCACATGCATTTTGACGTGAGCGTGCTCGCGAAGCGCACTGGCGACAGTGTGACGCATTCCGTCGTCGAACGAGGTGGTCGGCTCCCAGCCCAATGCGTTTTTCGCTTTCTCAATGCTTATAAGATAGCGAAGATCGTTATAGGGACGGTCGGGAATCGACCGGTACTTTGGCGCCTGGTGCTCTCGATTCAGTTGACGGTCGACTTCTTCCTGGATAGTTTTCGCCAGGTCCGCCACATTCTTCTCGTAGTAAGTGCCAAGGTTGTAGATCTCATTGAGCTCTCCCTTCTCGCAAACCGCTTTGAGTCCGGAGCTCGCGTCGTCCACGAAAAGCCACGAGCGAAGTTGCTTTCCGGTGCCCTGGATGGTGTATTCCCCACGGACCTTGGCAATCTCGATGAACCGCGGCACGACCTTCACATCCCACTGGTTAGGCCCGTAGATATTATTCATTCTGGCGGTGACTATTGGAAGGTTGTACTGAGCCTGATAGGCACGGACGTAGGCTTCACCAGCGATTTTGGTGGCAGCGTACGGATTGCCAGGCACCAGACGAGAGTACTCCACCTTTCCTTGCTCATTCTCGGAGAGATCCGAGTCTCCGTACACCTCGTCAGTGCTGATGTGCACGAATCGCTTGATCTTTCCGTAGGCACGAACTGTGTCGAGGAACTGGAT
This sequence comes from Caenorhabditis imperialis, assembly GCA_963572205.1. Lineage (NCBI taxonomy): Eukaryota > Metazoa > Nematoda > Chromadorea > Rhabditida > Rhabditidae > Caenorhabditis > Caenorhabditis imperialis. The sequence continues at coordinate 8,780,097 of OY751540.1, read as the reverse complement.
GAAGGAAAGCACGTTGTTCTGCACTGCTTCGGCCGTCTCGTTGTAGCAACGGGTGGAGGTGCAGTCGGCGGCGAAGTGGATTACGGTGTCGATCTGGAATTTGTTGGAGAATAGAGCGTAAAGTTGCGTGTTTTCTAGTACTAACGCACCTCATTCTCCTCGAACACGCTCAAAATAGCGGCTTCATTCTTGATATCGGTCAGCACCAACTTGTACCTCGGCGAATTTCTCACCGACTCTTTCACATTCTGAGTGTCCGAATTCAGAATCAGCTTGTCAATGTTGACGAAGTTGCAGTTTGGCCAGGCGTCATGAATGTAGTTGACAAAGTTGGAGCCAATGAAGCCGCACCCTCCGGTGATCACCACATTTTTTGGTGTGTACACCATTCTGGAAGATTGTGAATTAAAACTTTACGACTTCTAGTAAAAATCTAGAATCTGATCCTCAAAAAGTTACTGAAAAGGCGAAAACAGTCAAAAGTAAACCGCATTGCGGTACAGATTGTCATCGACCTCCCCCAAAAGATTGTGGATATAGATAGAGAGCGAGAGACGTAGAGTAATAGTAGGTGAAGGTCGTTTTTCGGGATACACGTCGAAAATCGATTTGAAACTGACCAAAGTACAGGGGAAAGTTGGAAATGCCATGAAAATACCATAAAGTTGGTGATGTTTGATCCTCAATGGTGATTCAGAACTGAAATTGAAAAAATAAAGGAATTTTTCTTAATTGTCGAGAGAAAAAAAGGTTTCCGGTTGTAACTAGTATGTTTCGCAAGCACTTTATGGGTGGACAACGCGATTTTCCAATTCTCCACGCAGTCTTTCCGTTTCTTTCGTTCTGATCATGTGAGAAGAGCACAAATGTGCTCTTTTTTGCTTGACGCCATTCGTTTTTCGTTCCATTCGGTTCGGGTTTCCTCTCTGTTTGCTCGATTAAGTTGAAGTGTCAACTTTATGCTCCAGGTTTGACGGTTTTATAATGGTTGGGAGAGATTATGAGTTTTGCTCATTTTATAATTATAAATGGATGATCGTGTTATTCGTTCCACCGGAAGAGTTCCGGCTTGTCGGATCAGCTGCGAGAAATTATGACGAGCTTTTACACTTTTCCGCCAGCTGTCAAGCTTTGGTCAAAAGTGAGTGTTTAGTGTCGAAGAACCAGATGGGCTTTATGAGCAATCTTAGGTTATTTTTTGCAGTTTCTCGTCCTTCGAAAAGATAGTTAGTCCTTTTAGTGAAAGTAATCTGAAAAAACTAGTCCATGATTACTCTTTCAAAGCTTTATGGCTGTTTTCCAAGTTCCAAAGCTCGAAAACACCTATAAAGCCATGAAAAACTCGTAAAAAGTAATGAGGGACTAGGTTTCGTGAAAATGTGTTGTTTGGTGGCCTAGTTTTTCTGCCTAAGTTCTCATCTAAACCATTCCGAGCTCAAAAAAAAAGAGATTTCGAATAAATCAACAGTGATTTATAACTGTCTAGACGTATATTTCTTCTGAAGAACGCCTGCCAGAAAAAGTAGACGTCACGACGAAGCCAAAGAATATCCAGAGGATATTCGGCTTGTTTGACACACTCATTCTCATTTATGAGGTACTTGTGTCTCTCATTCCATATAGACTCTTGAAGTCTACCCATCTCTTTCTCTCTCTCTCACTTTTTCCATTTTTTCCAGTCTTTGACAAAATGAAACGAAAAACTGAGAGAAAACGGGGAGTTGTGGCCACATTGCGTGCCTCGAATCGAGTTAGCGTTATCCGGTCAATTTGGGTTCGTTTGCATGAGATTTTCGAGCATTTTTCGAATTTTGCCGAAAATTGTTTTGCTCTTCGGCTCTTTTGCCCCGGCTCTCTTGGAATATTACGATTTTCACTTTTTGGGTGTTCTGAAAAGTGAAAAGTGTAATCCTAATCCGATGCCACAACAAGTGAATAAATAGTCGAATTTATTCGGCAAATATTTACTTTTTTGTTATTCCCTGTCGATTGGTTCGTTCTCTCTCCCATAATTATTGGATAGAGAATAATTGATGGTTTTTATGTGCCTTTCCACATAAATGCATAGATTGTTGGTTTTCCGTTGGCTGTGTGGCTTCCCGTTGTTTTTTGAGCGAAAAAGTTATCATTGGAGCATAGTTTCTGATAGTCTAGAAAATAGTGTTTTTTCACTGAAATTGATCAGAATTTTTGAAGTTCACAGTGCAATTTTCGCAAAAATTGCATTTTTCCATCATCCTGATGAAAATTCGCTCCATCGCACCCCTTTCTTCCTATTTCCTCCGATTTACCATCAGAAATGTTAAATGTTGATAAAGGCAGTTACTATGATCATTATGATAGTGATTACTTAACTTTATAAGATTCCGTAGTAATTCAATCCATCAAAAAGTTGGCAAAATGCCAAGACCAGTTTTGTTAACTAGACAAAGAATGTTCGGCATTTTTATTTGTCTAGTTAACAAAATTGATGAGTCTTGGCAGTTTGCCAACTTTTTCAGCGGTATATCACTATCATAGATCTTCATTGAAAACTGGAGAAACTTGGTGTTAGGGCATGGAACCAAAACACAATTTTCTCCTGATTTGAGAATCAGCTGAAAAGAGTCTGAAATTGTTCGGAGAATAATCAAAAACATCCTCAAGGCTACTAGCCAATGCATACCTTGTTTTGTTATGCAATCCCCTCTTAGTTCGTAACGCTCTCTCTCCATTCCCAACGTCTTCTGGCCGTCGGAATGAATGAATTTTTGGCGGCGGTGTGTGTTGCATTGCGACAAATTCTCGTTTTTCGAGAGAGAAGACGTATATCGTTTTCACACTTTTTGTTACGAGACTGATAATTTGATTGCTGGTCGCTTCGTTTTTGGCTTGTCAGCAAGTTGTTAGATGTTAGAGCATTTGATGAGCTCATCTGTCATTCCTGGATTCCGAGAAACTAGAGGAATAGGAGAAAAAATGCTAAATATCAGAATTATTGATACAGCGTTGATATCAATAACTTGTCCAAAGTTAGTCCTGTAATTAACACGTTCAACGATGCTCCACAATTTCGCTTTTTGATCTAGTTGGTACTAAACTGTAGCTTGAAAACTCGCGAAATTGTGGAGCATCGTTGGCAAATGTTAATCCGCAAGACTTTTGATCGGATTATGGATATCAAGCTGTGTCAATAATTCTGTTGTTTAACACTTTTTGTTCGATTTTTCACTGGGAAAAAGTTCCTTGCTAATCCTATACTTTTTTATGATATCCATGAAAATAGAATACTTTTTGCATTGTTAAAGAGATAAGCTGGTTTTGAGGGGGTTTTCATGCTCCAAATATTTGGAGCATTGAAGCATATTGATGAGACTTTTCTAGCTTTTCTAATACAAATTTTTCCTTTTATGTATCATTCGTATCTTTCTGACTATAATAAGAAAAGCAAATTCATCTTCCAGCTCGTTCCCAATGATGTCCTCAAAATTCCGGACAGGGGACGCGTGGATCATTGGGCAGCGAATGGCGGCGCGCCTCGACCACGAAGCCTACCCCCTCCACAAGGCTGCGTTCTTCAACGACACCCAGTCGATCGTCCAGTTGCTCCGAGTCGGCAGAAGTCTCTCGGAAAAAGACATGCACGGCAACACGGCTCTTCACATTGCCACCATGCTCGGTCATCGAGAAGCTATTGCCATTTTGCTGGCCAATAATGCACCTGTCAGAATAAAGAACATTGATGGATGGAACCCGCTGATGGAGTCGGTTAGCTATGGAGATCGACAGATTAGTGAGTTTTCCCGTAAATCGACACTAGTGTGTAGATTTACGAAGCATTGTACTGCTTGCACTGACAGAATGTTACAGATTCAGTACTAACTAGGAAACGTTCAGCAGATGTTTTGGCTCTTTATAATGAGAGAGCTCTCGTTATAAGGTGCTCAGAACTGTTTTCATTGTTTGCAAAATGGCACTGGGAGCCGATATAGAGTTAACAAAATCCTGTAAATTGCCCGCAACGACGCTCCGATGATTCCGCCCAGTGCACGTTGTTTAGCTAGTTGAATTTTTAAGCGATTTTTTCAAAAATCAACTGACTAAACAACGTGCACTGATCGGAATTACCGGAGCGTCGTTGCGGGCAATAGACAGAATTTTGAAAACTCATATGATGTGGCTTTTTATTACCAAATTCTGTACCTTCTATATCGGCTCTCAGTGTCATTTAGCTAACAACAAGAACAGCTCTGAGCACCTTATAACGAGAGCTCTTCTCTCATTCTGAAGAGCCAAACCATCAGCTGAACATTGCCTAATTAGCATTGAGTCTGTAGCATCTTCGTGGCATTTCACAGACATAATCTAACCCTGCCTATTTTCCAGTAACCGAGATGCTACGAAAACTAAAATCACAAACCTCTGAAAAGATGACACGTGGCAAGCCGCACCTACTGAAAATGTTCCAATCCCTCGGCGACTTCTACATGGAATTCAAGTGGGACTTCCAGTCCTGGATCCCCCTCCTCTCACGCATCCTGCCATCTGACGTGTGCCTCATCTACAAAAAGGGCAACCTCCTCCGAATGGACACCACACTGGCCGACTTCAGCGAGCGCAACTGGGAACGCGGCGACATCACGTTCCTGTTCAACGTGGACGCGGTGCCCGGCGAGCAGCTGGTGGTGATGGACAACAAGACGAAGGTGTTTCAGCGGGGAAGACGTGAAGAGTCGGAAGCGGAGATCGACGAGGAGGTCGACGTGCTCATGTCGACAGACATTGTCAACGCGCACATCTCGACGAAGACGATCAGCTTCAAACAGGCCTACTCGGGATGGGTGTTCAAGCACGCGAGAGAGGAGCAGATGGGCGATTTCCCAGTGAACTTTTATAGTGTCGATGGGCTCAAAATGACGAGCAGGAAGCGGAGGGAGCACTTGACGAGTGATGATGTCAAGAAGAACAAGTCCATTTTGAGTAGTTTGACGAGTGGAAATGTTGTCAATGATGATGAGTTTGCGGTGAGTTCGACACAGATAAATCTTGTGGTACAGTAATCGTATAGACACAGGTGAAGTCAGGGCAACAGTAACTTTTAAAACACTAGTTTCGTAAGTTGACAGCTGATTTCAGTGCTATACAAATTCTGATGATTGAAGAATGCAATAGACACATCTGAAGTTAGTGTTACAGTAATCCTACAGTAGTTAACTTCGAAATAGAGAAACAGCTCAAATCAGTGTTACTATCAGTGCTCATTTCTCACTTCCTTCACCCACAATCTAATCCACAATTTCAGAGCCTCCAACACCGCAAATCCCTCCCGCCACCAGGCCGCCTGCCAACCACATGGGAAGAATACTCGGGAGCAGCTCCCGGAGCACCACCACAACTCGGACGTCCCCAAGTGGTCAAAACCAACGAGAAGCAGTTCAAGGCGCTGGTGGGCATGAGCGAGGAGTTCCCGCTGTCGGTGGAGGTGCTCGTGAACCTACTCGAAGTGGTGTCGCCGTTCAAACATTTGGACAAACTGCGACGGTTCTGTCAGGCGAGACTTCCGCCCGGATTTCCGGTTTGTGTTGGTGAGTGAATTGGATTGAAGATTTATTGCCGGGATTTGGTAGGAAAATGGTTATCAGAAAGGGGTACTGAAAGGGAAATGAAAAAAGGAAAGCTAGAGTAATCCGTTGAATGGATTACTGTAATTTATCAAAACTACACTTTAGTGTGAAACTTTTAGTTTACTGTAGCTAACTATCAAATTAAGTTATCAAAACGAATGCGGTACTGAAAGAAATAGAAATGAGAAAGTTTGAAAACTACAGTAATCGGTTGATTCGATTACTGTAACTCATCAAAACTACACTGTAGTATGATACTGTTAGATTACTGTACTGATCCTGCCAAATTACTAGAGATTACTGTAAGCAAACAGAATTATTACATTAATCTACCGTTATCCATTAACTACTACAGTAATCATTACAGATTAATAACTGATTACTGTACTGATCCTCCTAACTTACTAGAGATTACTGTAGCTTAACAGAACGATTACAGTAAGATACAATACTCTATCGACTACTACAGTTATCGTTACTTTAACAGACTACTGTAGCTTTCTAAGCAAGTTTGAATAAGTACTACTGTAATTTACAACTAGTTTCTGAAATTTTCGATACAGTAATCCTTATAACTACAGTAACCCTGAAAACCATCATAATTTCCAGAAATCCCTCTCCTTGCCACAATCGCCGCCAAAGTCACCTTCCAAAAGTTTGAATTCACCGACAAAATCCACGACAAACTGTTCACAATTCCCACCTCGTATCGAGAAGATCCCACGCGATTCCCTGATTTATAAGCCCCGCCCCCTTTTTTTGTTTTGTTTTATCAGTCTCTGTGCTATAGATATTTCCAAATGATTCTTGTACCAAAATTGCATTTTCTTTTCACACAACTTTACACGAACTCCCTACAGGTATCTTTCTTTTTTCCCATTTTTTTCGTCATTTTCCAGTGTTTTTCAGTGTATTTTCAGTGTATTTTCAGTGAAACTGAAAGAAAATTCAATCTCAGTGTATTCTTCCCCCGTGCTAGTACATAAATTATTATTATATAAATGTATATAAGTGAATCTCCAATCCTATTATTATTATTGTTCGGATCGAATTATGCGGGGTGGTTTAATATGTGTCGCGGTCTCTCTTTTCAGCAAGCTTGTACGCTGAATTATAGGCGTTGTAATTAAAAAGACAGAAGCCCCCGCCCACTTTTCCTTATTAGGATCTCGTCAGGATCCACCCATTTTTTGCTTTATAAACGGGGCGGCGAGAGATAATTGTCGATTTCGTTTGACCCCGATTTCACTTTTCGTCTTTTATCCCATTCGTTGCCTTATCACGTTATCAGTTTGATTCGAAAAAGTTAAGGATGAGGATACTAATACTGATTGTCGGATTGATGGTGTTAGTCGATGGTGTCGCTGTTGGTGTCGGGGAGAAGAGCAAGAAGAATTGCAGTGGGAAGAAGGCGAAGGTGAGTTGAACTTTATATCAATCGATGCAGAATTTCATGCTGAACAAGTTTCCAGTACTTTATTGTTCATGAAAATCACTTTGGAGCAAGTTATGAGCACTCAAATTTGAGATGTGTTGTTCCATGGACTTGGAAGTTTACCAGCAACGTTGAGGGCTCAAAACTAGCTTCAACTCGATTTTTGTGAATCAAAAGTAACAGAACTAGAATCAGTGAAATTTGAAATGTAGATTTACTATGGATTACTGTAGTTTGGATTACAACTTTAAAATGATACTGTTATATTCTAAATGTATGAATTCTGATACTGAAATTAACTATACATTTTTTCGATGCAACTGTAGATTTAGGCGCTCAAAACCCAAACACTTTTCCACATAGAAAAAAACAGGCTTTCCATCAACTTTTTTGTGATTATCTCAAGTTTTTTTTTAAAAATTAACTTTATACCAAACATCCCCTATCCTAATTCCCATTCCCATCCCAGGCCTTCGCAGTCGGAACACACGGAGCCAACGGCATCGACGCCGTCGAGTTCGAAGACCGCACTCTCCGCAAACCCATCCAAAAAGTGTACTTCTGGCCGAGTCTCACCGACTTCGAAAAGAACGTGCTTCGTGACGCCTTCCGTCAGATCGGCAGACGGACGTGCGTCCAATTCCAGGAGCAAGAGTACAAGCCGTGGTACCACGCGGATCGGTGGGACGCCAACAGTCCGCACGTGCTCATCAGAAAGTCGGGCAAGTTCGCGGCGTACTCGGATGCCGTTGTCGAGGGGCTCGTCGACCGCACGATTCTTTATGTGGCTCAGAGCTCTTTTGAGACGTCCAATTTCAATCACTCGCGGGGAATGGTCATGGATCAGTTGGTGCGGTTCATGGGGTTGCAGAGGGAGTTGTACAGACCGGATGCGGTTTCGTATGTGCAGGCGATCAGGTGGGTGTGGGAGAGAAGGGAGGAGAGGGAGATGAGAGGAGAGAGGGGGAGGGGGAGGGGGAGATGAGGGATGAGAGATGAGAGTTTGAGAGTAGACGCAGAGAAAGAGAGAGAGACAGGCTTTCCCTGAAGTGTTATGTTTGTCATGCACCCTCCACGACGAGAGAGCATTGATGACTAGCTCACGGTTTTATGATTTCCAGAGTTTCGTATTTTGATCTATATCAATCGAAAGCTCTCGTTTTGACGATTTCGGAACTGTGTTTCATTTTTCCTACTGAGCTTTGTGAGCCGAGATATGGAGCTCTGAAGTTGGGAACTGAAAAGATTACAAGTCCAGAAGTGTAGTAGTGTTGGTCTATTCAACAAATCTTACAAACAATTTTATATACTCCAGATTATAGAAGAAGCTTTGAAACAAGTTGGCCCAAAATGATATTGCATTTTTTGATTTGAACCCCAAATTACTTTTAGTGCTGTTCAAATTTTGGAACTCTATATCTCGGTTCACAGAGCTCTGTTTCAAAAATGAATCAGCGTTCTCAACTCGTCATAAAAAGAGCTTTCGAATGATATAGGTCTCACTGAGAAACTCCAAAGAATCATCAATCTCCGCGACGAGAGAGCATTACTGACTCTAATCTGAACCCTTTCAAGTCAAAATACCTTAACTGTTTCTTTCTAAATCTCCAAAAATCTCCAATACAACATTACCCTTCCCAATTCCAGCGGCGGTGTGCCCAACCTAGGAACACCCGACTACAACCCAATCCAGCTCACCTGGCCCTTCGACCCCGAAAGCATCACAGTACCGCTCTGGGGTCGCGAAAAGTTCCGCCTGACACCCTATTGCCCAGCTCGAAATGACGCGGACATCGGAGCCGGTCAGCGAGTGGGTCTGCTCACCAAATGGGACACCGTCAAGATCAACTCGATGTACTGTCCGGAGCGCATTCAGGACGCTGATCCGACCAGAGGGCCTTGCGTGGTGCCACGTGCCAAGGATCTCGACAGCTTCAAGAGGCGGCTGTGGGCGTACAAGAGGCTGCTGGCAAAAAACAACAAGAAGGTGGCGAAGAAGAAGAAGGTGTGATTGAGGATGATCTCGGAATCTAATTGTGAAAGTTTCTGTACATTTTGTGACATTAATAAATTATTGGTTTATTATCACATTCCAAATAAGAAAAGATCATCGGAGAACCAGTAACCAGTTTCTGTCGTCCCTCACAACATCACAGAGTGCGTATTGGCTTGCGAGCATCTCGTCCTCAATGGCTCCAGCTCGCTCTGCCGTCTGCCCACGTCGCCGGGAACCACGCGCCACAGAAGCTTCTGGATCACAAATTGACGGATTTCCGGGATTCTGAACGGAAATCGAATAGGAAATTGTGTGGGAAGGGGGATTACCTGGTCGCGTAGATTATCGGGTTGGTCAGCGTTTTCGCCATAATGTTCACCAACACCACTATCGAGCTGATGGTGATGTAGACGCTTTGCTTCTTGTAGAGCGGCATGTCTTCAGCGGTCAGGATGTACATGATGCTCGCTGGCATCCAGCCAAAGAGGAATGTGCCGAAGATGAGGACCGCTGTGATGACGGTGCGACGGCCACGGGCGGAGGCTCCTGGGGTTGCTCCGGCGGCAGTTTTGTTGCGGACCTGGAAGGAGAAAGGAGTTAGAGGGTGTAGTGATAAGTAGAGACACAGACAGTATGAGAGCGATAGATGCCCGGTAAGAGTAGACGCAGAAAGTTAGACAGCTAGAGACGCGCATTATGCATAGACGCAGACAATTAGACAGGTAGAGACGCGCTATAAGTAGAAGCACAGCCAGTTAGAGAGCGAGAGAAGCGCGATTTGAAGAGATGCAGATAGTGAGACAGCTAGAGACACACATTATGCATAGACGCAGACAACTATATCACTAGTGACGCGCGGTATGAATAGACGCAGACAACTCCAGAGCGAGAGACACGCATAATGCATAGACGCAGACTATTCCAGAGCAAAGGACTCACGATATGAAGAGACGCGGGCAGTTAGAGAGCGAGAGACGCACGATAACAATAGGCGCAGACAGTTTGACAACGAGAGCGCAATAGATATAGACGCAGACAATTCCAGAGCTAGAGACGCTTTATATGAATAGACGCAGACACTTAGACAGCGAAACCAACCTCCGTGATCTTCTGCAGCATTCTGATGTAGAAAATCGTCGTGGCGATGATAAGAATGATGATAATCAATGAAATCAGCGCTCGGAAGAAGAAGTTCTCGTAGAAGCTGATTCCCATGCACTTTTCGTTTCTGAAACCCTCCATCACATTTCAAAAATCCACGTATCATTTTGATAAACTCACTGATAACCCTGTCCCTCCCAGCTGGCGAAGTAGATCATCAGCACCAGTGGCGGGGTGGCCCACATGAGGAAAATGATGATGTGGATGGTGCGCAATGGGAGCACTTTGTGGTGGTCGAACGGCCGTTTGATCGTCATGTAGTGGGAGAAGGCCAGCGCGACCAGGTGGAAGATGCCGGTGAGAAGTCCACCCGTTCGGAAAGCCTGAAATTTTGGATTTTTTGGTGAAAACACCATGTTTCTAGCTTCATTTTGAAGCGAGTTATGCACCGTGGGTCAGAGACGCAGAGCGAGACGACCAGAGTGCGCTTAGAGTAGAGACGCAGAGTGCGAGAGCGCAGAGGTTTTTTGTGATTATCTCGAGAATGGGTAAAGCTAGACTTGATTAAAAACTATATTTAGAATCAGGAGAAAATTTCGCGTCGTTTCAGACTTTTTAAAACAGGTGAACTTCTAGAGTTTCTGCCCCCGTCTGAACTTTTGACCACACACATCATACACATCATCTCAAATTCGCCACTTAATTCATCAAAACGTCTTCAGAAAAGAAGTGCGGCGATCATCGTCAAATGAAATTCGTTTGCGCCTTGTTGCGTCTCGAATGAAATTAGGCAATGAGCAAAAGATGAGCAACGTTTCACGGCTCAATGAGCCCCGTCAACTCGTCCACCCACCTCCAGAGTCAGCGGGAAACAGTAGGTGCCGTGCGGCCACTGCAGCACCACCGGCTTGTAGCTGTTCCAGAAGAGCGAGAGGGCGATGACGAAGCTGGTCCACGTGTCGGAGAGGGCCAGGGAGTAGGTGAGCTCGAGAGAAGACGTGCGGGATTTCACGTGGAAGCGCGAGGAGAAGACCATGATGTTGAGAAGCGCCGCGAGAAGGCAGAGCACTACGATTGACGGGATGCAGATCTCGTAGAGGATGTATTTGACTGTTTCCATCTGAAATTCGTTAAAAAATAGATTATTTTGATGCACAAGATAGATCAAACGATAGAAAATTCAGAGACGAATTCAACGATATAAAAAACTCTCAAAACCGTCCACCCATCATCGAAATACAGAGCTTTAAAGGTGATAAGGGTAGAGACGCAGAGGAACAAGGTAGTAGACGCAGACATCGAGAGAGCGAGAAGCGTGCACTGGTAAGAGGCGCAGACGACGAGAGGAAAAATGTTTTTCGTGAATATCTCGAGAACTAGAAGAGCTAGAAAGTTGAAATTACCACTGAATTTTTGGAAATTTAATTCTCTATTCATTGATATCAAGAAAACTCGGATACGGTAGATTGCAAAAATTTTACAGCTTCAAAGATAGCAAAAAAGTGCATAGTGAGGAGAAATCATAAATAAACACAAAATAAACATTGAATCATGATGATGAAACCAGAAGAAGACGTCAATTCAAATTGAATAGCACCTAGTTAGGAAGATTTTTGACCTCTTCTGAAACTATTTTAGTTTACCAAAGAACTACAAACATTAAGGGGCGTGGCCAGAAACATTGCTTGAAATTGAAATCCGTCCACACCCAAAACGACCAATCATCACGCAAACTTGGGGGTTAAAGTTGAAAAGGAAAAAACAAAGTTTCAGAAAAAACAAAAGTTGTCTTGAAAATTTGAAACGAAAAATGTTTAGGTTGAACTTGACTCGTTAGTCGAAAAAGAGGGAGAAACGTGCAGCGGACTTTAGTCGAGCAGGATGCAAGGTCATTTATCCTTGTTGTTGTTTCTGTTGCAACCGACGATTAGGAGTGGCTCATTTTCAAGTCATGCTCATTGAACTTTACATATTTTTCAAAGAGACAGTGAAAAAACCATGTTTGTAGCGTTGTTCCGCGACGAGTTACAAGCGAGTATCTGGAGAACCAAGAGTATATATCTGGAGAACCAAGAGTGTTACAGAGGTGAAAGTTATGTTTTTGAAATCAGCGGAAAATTTTACATCGGATGGTATGTAAATATAACATTTTTGCAGATATTTTTCAAGAATTAAGAAGTTTAATAGAGGGACCTGCTAAAAAAAAGAAAAAGAAAACAAGAACCTGGATCACTAATAGTAAATGTCAATCATTCTAACGAAGAACTAGCAGTTGTTGTGGGGGGAGCATCACAACTTGAAAACAGCTGTTTTCTCCAACTGGAACTTGTCTGAAATTCATCTAGACTGAAATATCTTGAAAAACTGGCACCATCTCATATTCATAGTCCTATTTTGCCCCCAATACTCGGAATATTCACATACAGAGAATACACTGAAATATTTATGAAACCGTTCGGAGCAAAGAGAAAAGAGCCCAAAAAAGGAGCACCAAATAGTACAAAAAGTGTAATAAAACGGACGGATATAAAGGTGCTCGAACAAAAGGGGGCGTGAAAAGTGGGGCGGAGTCCTGAAAGAGAGTCGGATTGCAAAAAGGCATGTGCTTCATGGAAAGGGTGGAAAAAAGTTGTTATAAGGGGAAGGGTGAAAGGGGAAAATGAAGAAAAAGTCAAGGGGCTCGAGACGTTTAATTGGAGAGCCCTTGGCCACGCCCACTTTTTCGGGGAGGGTTTGGAATTTTAATGATGGGAACAATGAGTTGAGTTCAATGAAACAGGGCTCACAGTTTTCGAGAGGTTAGAGACGCAGAGGAATGGTTTTCGTTTTTTGGATATATCTCAAGATAGAGCAATTCGTTGAGAATGATACTTACACTATCAGAATCAGCGCAAAATTCTGCGTAAAACGATATAAAGAAACCCTACAAAAGTCGAGAAAAAGAGGTTAGAGACGCAGAGGAAAGGGGAGAGCGAGACGACAGAGGGCGCGTAGTGAGTAGACGCAGACAACGAAAGCGCGATAGTTTTTTTGCATTTATCTCGAGAACCACGAAAGATACAAAGATGAGAATTATATTTTTGGAATCCACGTGGAATTTGGAATCGAATGATATAAGAATCATGTTACAAAGAACGACCACTTTGTGATCTTTCTAAAATCCTTCCCTTTTTGTTTACGCACTCTTGATTACTCACTTCATCTAATTCCACGATGATCCGATGTCTGAGTGCGTGAGTTTCCCCAACTTTGCTCATATTATTAACAACCAATTTTTTCTTTTCCAGTTCTTTTTTCTCGCCGTTCGGATTAACCTAGTCGCTTTGCTGACGACGTCGTCAAATCGGATTTGATGGGGGATTTTTGGATTTTAGAATCATTATACCTATTACTGTTAGAATTCCAAATTCAGAATTTCGAATTCCAAATTCAGAAGACGTCAAAAAGAAGACGTCCGAGGAGAGCAGTTTTAATTTAGCTCTGAAGTGCCTCCGGCGAAATGAACTTGGAAGTTAGTTCTTTGGTACGACGATGGAAAAGTGATGTGATTTTGGTTTCAGAATTCACAATTCAGAATCTGAATTCAGAATTTTAATTACAAAAATTGAAAAAATTGATCCTGGACAGGTGGAAACCAGTCTTTAGACTTCAAAACAGATGTTGCTGAAAAATTATTAGTTTTTTGAAAATAATTTTTGATTATGTTAGATCGGAAGAGTACATATGCAGATTTTTCCGCTGATTTCAAAAATATAACTATCAATGCTCTAGCTCAACTACTTCTCGAGTTATCCTCAAAAAACCAATGCGCTCTCGTCGCCTGCGTCTCTACTCAACGCGCGTTCTCGTCGTCTAGCTACTCTGCGTCTCTAACCACATACCACTGAATTTGTAGGGCGCATAACTCGATTCATATAAAACTTTACGAAAAAAGTGAAATATTTTTTAAATCAGAAGAGAATTTACTTTCAGGCACACCCTTATTCAATTATAGCCGGTATTCAAAAAAGGAGAAAAAGTGATGTGAAAGACTTGTGGTGAGTAGAAAAACAAGCACAATTTTCGAAAAATCTGTGCACTTTCTGTACTTTTCATCGTAAATCCATCCGGATTGTGACAAGACTCGAAAAAAGACGAAAAAAGGACCATTTCTCATATTTATTTTCCATTTTCTTTCCAATTTTCTCAAAGAGAGAGTAAATGAGGAAATGAGAAGGCTCTATGAAACTGGAATGGAGTGCTGAAACTGGAAAATAGAAAAAAAAAGAGAAGGGACAATCGGCGCAAGTGTCAGGTTTCAGAACGAACGGCGAAAAATTGGAGACGTTTCGTGAAAAACAACAACATTTTTCACTATGCGAGAATTGATTGGAGTGAGAGCGGTGATTTAGGATTCATGGGACTGGAAAGGAAATAAAGGTGGAAACGAAAACAAAGGTGTAAATTGATATACAAAAGTGATCTACCAGTGGTAGATCAAATATTGATGAAACTGAAACTTTTGGATAGGTCAAATGTGCATGCGCTTTTGATCTACCAAAACAGTTTTTACAGTGTTTTTGACCTACATGTTTTTTGATCTACCATAAGATTATTATATGGTTTTTGACTTACTAGTCATGTAATTTGGGACATTTGACCTACCATAAAACCATTTTTGATCTACCGAAATGTTTTCACATGTCTTTGACCTATCATAAACTATAACATAGTGTTTTGATCTACCATAAGATTAGAAAATGATTTTTGACTTACTAATCATGTTATTTGGAAAATTTTACCTACCATGAAACCATTTTTGATCTACTGGAATGTTTTTGAATTATTTTTGTCAAATTTCTCAATCCTTCAATTGTTTTTGACCTACTGTAAGCAATTAGAAGGTTTTTTGACCTACCATAAACATATTCTACTGTTTTGATCTACCAATCATGTAATTTGAACAATTTGACCTACCATGACAAACTTTTTAATCTACTATAACGCCTTCACATGTTTCTGACCTACCAAAAGCAGTAAAAAAGGGTTTTTGGCCTGCCATAACCAGTAAGAAGGTTTTTTTTTGACCTACTCTTACATTTTTGATCTACCCTAAACTTTTGACAGTTGTTTTTATCCTTTTTTGACCTACCTTCAGACTTTTTTTGATCTACCTCACAATTTTAAATGATTTTCGAACTACTACCCCGTCATCATCCTCCCTTTGCTCATCGTTGTTTTTCAGTTCATTTCTAATCCAAATCCAGATCATATCTCACTTTGTACTTTTTCCAATCAAAAAATATATAGAAAATGTATGCGAACCGGATCATGAAAATTCGTATCTTTTTTGCTTTTTCTGGAGGAATTTTGGAAATTTTAACGAGCAAAAGTACATTCAGAATGATCGGAGAGTGAGCAAACTGGAAAAGTGCGGATGATCTTCCTGGTTCCATCGAGGGATTATCCATCCTTTGTGTTTTGCATTTCAATGAGACATATTGGACCACTTTTCTCATGCACCCTCCCCGGCGAGAGAGCATTTCACATTTTGATCTCTGTAAAAGTTTCCGCTTCCTCATCTCAAACACCATTCGGTGTGGGCGGATGGATTCAGGTGAAACGAGTGGAAAGAATTGGAAAATTGGAAAATTGGAAAATTGAAGAAACAGCTGAAACTTTTCTCGCTTCTAACGATCACTTTTATGGATGAATAATTCATTCGAGAAAGGGGAAACATTGACAAGTTATTGAAGAATTGAAGTGATGCTCACTGCATGCACGAACGCGCATTTACATTTTTCTTTCAGGGTGATGTGATACTTGATGGTGTCAAGGGCAATGAGTTAGATCTAATTCTACTCAAGGGTATCGGAATTAGATCGAGTTTCTTTACTGTATGACGGAATTGAGTCGTTCTAATTCCAAATTCACTAACTAGGTCAGGGTCAGATGAGTCCTTGGAGTTCTTCAATGAGATCTATATATCATTCGAAAGCTCTTGTTTTAACGAGTTCAGAACTGTGCTCCATTTTTTCTATGGAGCTCTGTGAGCCGAGATATGGAGCTCCTAAACTTTGGAGCTCATTATCTCGGCTCACAGAGCTCCATAGAAAAATTGGATCACAGTTCTGAACTCGTCTTGACAAGAGCTTTTGAATGATATAGGTCATATTAAAAAACAATTAAGAATAAAGTTAAAGTTATTCATTGCAATGAAAAAACGAAAAAAAAAATTTTTTCTCAGTTTTCTCAATTTCAGTCCCAGTTTGAAACCAAAAAGATGAATGAGCCGCAGCAAAACAATAGACAAGATTGAGTAGTTTTTGGTTTTTTTTTCAAAAGGTTTAAAAGCTGAAGATTTCTCTCTATACTCATATAAAGTGAGCAATGATTCGGAGCAATGATCCGATTCAAGAAAATCCTCTTCCGACCTTATGTTTTCTTTTCGAGGAACTTCTCAGAAGTGACTTTTCAAATGTACCTCTTTTGAGCAAAACACTCAGAGTTCATGGGTTCGGAGTACTTGGACAGAGGGGAAAACAAAACCAATTCCGAAAAGTTATGGAAAACATCCGGGATGGAAAATGGAAAACAGGATGATAAAGGGATTTGTGGGAGGATACCGGAAAGGTCGAATGTGATTGGTTTTTTGAGGGTTAGATTATGTTGTGATAGGGGGATAATGGGGGCTGAATACCATCAACAAGTGTAGAATTTTCTGCCGATTTCAAAGATATAACTGAAACCGTTGTTGCTCTTTTGGTTCTTGAGATAATCGCAAAAAACCTCCGCGCTCTTGTTGTCTGCGTCTCTACTCTACGCGCACTCTCGTCGCCTCGCTCCTCTGCGTCTCTGACCCCATTTAATTGCGTTTAACTCTCTCTAAACTGGATAATACGAGGAGATAATTATATTTTTGAAATTGTGAGAAAACTTTCTTTCTGATAGACATAATTTGAGGAAAGGGAGCAAAAAAAATGAAATTCGGATTCCAAAAAGGCGCGTCTGGCAGTCGATCTAATGATACCAATAAGAGAGTCTAGTAGATGGAGAAAATGGGGGGTGAAAAATAAGAAAGATGTCGTGGACAACAAAGGAACCAACAACACCTCATTGGAATTCGGACTCGTCCTCGGAAACGTCCACTGGATTTTTGGTGGAATTCTCGAATGAAAAACTAAGAGAAATATAGGTGTTTTTTACTATTATATATAAATAATTAACAAGCGAACCTATTTCAAGAAGTCGTCGGACGAAAACTGAGAAGAACGGCGAGTCATCCGGAGCACAAAATATCAGATAGCGGAGCTCATGACGTCTTCAAGTTCCTCATATAAACTATAAAGGGGTTTGATGAAAAGGAGGAACAGTTGGTCAAAGTGTAGAGGTAATCCTTCTCGGAAATATTATTGTTTTTGATCTACACTTCCTCTTCTAATCTTTTGAAGTTTGATCGTTTTGTTAGATGTAAAATTTTCTTGTGATTTCAAAAATATATTTACCGTTTTATAAAACTAATTTTGAAGCGAGATACAGTGATTTTAATGAAGGGTCAGAGACGCAGAGGGTGAGATAACGGGGGTGCGCGTAGAGTAGAGACGCAGACAACGAGACACTTTTTGTTTTTTGAGAATATCTCGAGAACTAGATAAGGTATCAAAATGATATTAACATATTTGAAATCAGCGCAAAAAAATCTATCCAGAAAAGTTACTTACTTCCTTGCAAAACTCACGTGCGAAATAATCAAATTTCAGTTGGAACGCTGCCAAAAAACAAAAATCAAAAACGATTTATCATATCACATGGATGACACAATAAAAGGACGAGAAACTCTTGACTAATACAGCCTAATCTGATCCTGATCCTGATGCGAAAATACACGACGTAACAATTGTTTTCCCGCACTTTTTCTGATAACAAGATGATATGAGAAACTGAAAGGAATCCAGAGCAAGAGAGAAAAAATGCTCGAGTAGAAAATTCGATTCGCGAGCACAAAAGATGGTGTTCGAGTATTCGGTTTTGGCTCACCCGAGCTCTCCCGAACGAACGAACGAAGAATTGAAAGAAAATTGGAAAAACAAGACAATTTCACATTAAAAAGCAAGCACTTGAGAAGAGGGGAACACACAAAATGAAACGGAGGGGAACGGGGAAATGGGAAATAATGACAACAATCATAATAATAATAGTAATGAGTTTTGAACGGGGGAGGGAAAAGAAAAACAAAATCATTGAGATAGAACTGGGTAAGGATATATGAAACGGAAAGGAGAATGGGAATGGAAAATATGCTAAAAATATAGGAAATTTTTTTCTGATACGAAAACTATTTTTAATCACCTGAATCGATTGATTTCAAGCGAGTTATGACAGTTCTAAGTTTCAGGGTCAGAGTCAGACAGCGAGAGTGTGTCGAGTGAAGAGACGCAGGCGGAGAGACAGAGAGGGAGGATAGGGACGCAGAGAACATGATTTTAATACGGTCGTAACTCGCTTCAAATTCACTTTCAGGATGAGATAGTTATATTTTTGAAATCAGCAGTTGATTTTGCATCTGATTACATATACCTTATCACAAATCTTATCGAATTCAAAAAATCCTGAAAACCGAATGTCGGGTTCAAGTCATAAGAATTGCGTGCAATCTTTATAAAAACAATTTGTTGCGTCCCCTCTTCAAGTAGGTCGTTCAAACTACAACTTTTTGAGCTCTTTTATTTCCTTGATCTCTTCGCCATCCTACACACACCTCACTTCCGTTTTCCAAACAACTTTCCAACCTGAACCTGTTGGAACAAAAAGCCGAAAGGCGGAGGTGTTCAAGCGGCGATAAAAGTTTGCTAGAACGGAACTATAAAAGTTTGCAATATATAAAACCGCCACTTTGCATCCGAGGGACATAATTCTGATTCGTGGCGACATGATCAACACCAAATTGGCACTTTTGTGCTCTTTTCTGCTCTTTCTCTCCGTCGCCTCGTTTGAGATTGGAAATGACGAGTCGGGTAGGTCAAAACTCCACTACTACTGAATTTCTATTGAAGTTAATTTCCTTTTAGATTCCTGCTCCGAAGAGAAAACCGAGAACACGAAAGTGAAGTGTCCAAAGCATTACAAAGGATTCTACCGTAACCCGAGTGCTGCCAACAATATGACAAAACTATGGTGTTTGAGAGCTGTCATGACGAATGTGTCGGCGTCAGAAGCACAGGCTCAGGCTGCTTGTAATGCGGAGGGCTCCGTGTTGAGCACTTTTGCCAGTTTTGATGAGCAAAAGTATATCGTCAGTGAGTGATTGGAAGTTGAGGGGTTAGAGATGGTTAGAGACGCAGAGTAAGTATACGCAGACAACTAGGATGGTTAGAGACGCAGAGTAAAGTAGTAGACGCAGATAGTTAGATAGTGAGAGAAGCAGAGTAATGTAGTAGACGCAAAGTAATGCAGTAGACGCAGACGACTAGGGTGGTTAGAGACGCAGAGTAATGAACAAGACGCAGATAGTAAGATGGTTACAGACGCAGAGTAATGGAATAGACGCAGACGACTAGGTGGTTAGAGACGCTGAGTTATGTAGTAGAAAAAGACAGTTAGATAGTTAGAGTGTAATATAGTAAACACAGACGACTAGGGTGGTTAGAGACGCAGAGTAATGTAGTAGACGCAGACGGTTAGGTAGCTAGAGACGCAGAGTAATGTAGTAGACACAGACAACTAGAGTGACAACATTCAGGAAAAGCCTCGCACTGGTTCCGCCACCGCAACCTGACCGAAGGCTCCATCTGGATCGACGCCGTGCGCATCGAGGAGTGCCGCACCCTGAACGTCACCAAACAACAGTCGGCGCCGTGCAACGACAAGACCAAAGTGTTCGACATCACCGACCCGCGCACGGATCCGAAATACTCGTGGACCCAATGGTATCGCACCTCGCCGACCTGGGCCTACTACCCGTTCCGCACTGAGGAATATGTCACCTAGTGGGTTACTGTAGGTGGTTCGTTTTGATGTTGTGGTTTGCAGTCCGACCGTCGACAGTCAGACCGGGGATTGTGTGCAGATGTGGATTGCGCCGAGGAACAGTGACAAGAATGGACAACTTCATTCCATGCAGTGAGTTTAGAACATCTTAAAAAGTAGGCTAGAGACGCAGAGGGCGAGACGACTAGAGCGCGCGTTGAGTAGAGACGCAGGCAACGAGAGTGACTTGGTTTTTCTCGATTATCTCGAGAACCAGAAGAGTAAAACTTATGCTTTTTATATTTTCAAAACCAGAATCAAATTTCCCTTCCAGCTGTGACATGGCGGTGCCACCATACGACTTCGAGAAGCAGCTCTTCACCAACTACGGCTACGTGTGCGGACGTCCTCCAGTCCTGAGCTTCTATTAAATTTTATTTCCCCTAACGTGAACTTCTCTTTTTTGACATGTGGCAGTTCTGAATAAACGTGTGTTTGTAAAACGACCATTTAGTTTTCAAATTTTTCTGCCAGCGAAAAAACAGCGTTCTCAGTGAAAGTTGCGAATCGAATATCAAATGAGACGTACCGATGAGAGAAGAAGAAGCGGCGATCGTGGGATGGAAAGGTAAGAGGGAAATGGGGAATTCGATTCTGATGTGATTAACATTTTGAAAAATTGAAAAAGCTGAATTTTAAAGCGAGATATGATGATTTCAAAGAACAGGGTCAGAGGCAGAGAAGCGGGGGTGCGAGAGAGGGTAGAGGCGCAGAGATGCAGAGAAATTTCAAATCTTTCGAGTTATCTCGAGAACTAGAAGAGCTAGAACGATTCTGAAAACAGATTTGAAATCAGCATCAAATTTTCAGCCTCCAACTCTCCCTGCCCGACTTCACACCCCGCGTTTACTCCCACCGCGACAACTCGTGGAGCATGGTGTCGAGCTCCATGACCGACACCAACACCCCGCTGCTCCCCAACTACTCCGAATCGCGCCCTCGCTCCCAGGCCACCGACCTGAGCCACCTGCTCACCCTCGGCTCGGATCCCCGTCCGATGCCCTCCAACCTGAACATTGCCGCCGCCATCGTGGAGCCCAACCTCGAGGAGCACTTCAAGGGTGTGCTCAATAAGAAGGAGGCGGCCGCTTTGACGCGTAAGGATGACTTTGTGCTCTACTACCGTATCCCGAAGGATCCGAAAAAGTCGGAAATCTCGACGTCGGTGCCGCTTTTTGTGTGCCATCGGAATACGGAGAATACGGTGAGCAATCCTTACTGATAAGTAGAAAATCTTTGAATTCTGATTTCAGGTGTTCAACTTCCGTGTGCAACAAGTGCTCCAGGAGAACAACAGCGTCTGGTGGACGGTGATCGTCAATAAGCAGCAGACCTTGTTGGTATGATCCTTGTCTTTTCTATAACTTACTATAAGTACATCATCCTGAATACTTTTCAGTTCCGTCGCCTGTCTGACCTGGTGCGCACCTACCACTCGTACCGCTACACCAACCCGGACACCAATCGCAACGAGATCTTCCCCTATTGGCGTCGTCCCACCACCACCACCGCCAGTGGTACCGTCGTGAGCATGTAGTGGGATGTATTTCGGAGATCGAATAAGCGAAGACCTTTTCTATGTTTTTTTTTGGGATCGAATAAAGACTGGTAGATTTACTGTTGCGTCTGATTCTCTGCGTCTATTGTCTGAATCATTTTCTCGTTTTCTTTGAAACTCTGCGTCTACTCTCGAGCCGTCATCTCTGTCTGTCACACTGTCATGTTTCTCTGCGTCTATGACAAAGAATCACTCTCTATCACTCTCTGCGTCTTTTCTATGTTCTCTAACCTCTCACCGCACAATCTCTTGTTCTCTAACACTCTGCATCTACTCTCTAACCTCCATCTCTCACTATCTCACTGTCTTACACTCTGCGTCTACTACCTAACCGCTATCTATCGTTAGATAGCTTTCTCTGCGCCTCTTTCCTCACACCGTACTCCCTCTTGTTCTCTAACACTCTGCGTCTATTACAAAGAATCACTGTCTATCGCTCTCTGCGTCTACTCTCTAATTGACACATCTCCCTGTCTCGCTATCTTGCTTCTCTGCGTCTGTTGTCTAATCGTAATCTCTCACTGTCTCACTGTCTAACACTCTGCGTCTACTCTCTAATCGTCATCTCTCGTTCTCGTTTTCTTACTTTCTCTGCACCTCCACACTCTCACCGCACTATCTCTTGTTCTCTAACACTCTGCGTCTACTCTCTAACTATCATCTCTCACTGTCTCAATGTCTATAACACTCTACGTCTCTTCTCTAACCGCTATCTCTCTTTCTCTAACACTCTGCGTCTACCCTCTAACCATCATCTCTCGCTGTCTCACTGTCTATAGCACTTTGTGTCTATGACAAAGAATCACTGTCTATCACTCTCTGCGTCTCTTCTCTAACCGCTATCTATCAATCTCTAACTATCTCTAGCTTCTCTGCACCTCTACCCCTACCGCACTCTCTCTCTTTCTTCCTCTAACACTCTGCGTCTACTCTCTAACCTCCATCTCTCGCTCTCCCTGAACCTCTTCACCTTTTCTCGAAACAAATGACGATGATTCTCGGAAAACATCTGCCCTCTCCCTCTCTCCCTCTCTCTCTCTCCACCCTACACTCAATTTCACTAAAAATATCAAGAGACTCCGCCCCCCTCTCCTCCTCCAACTCCTCCTCTAATTGAGGGGTGCAAGAATTTTCGAAAAGAGAGGGTGGACAAGTTTTTACTTGATATTTTTCGTTTCTCATCGATTTTTTTTGGTGAAAAGAGAAAAGTATAATTGATAGAGCATGACAAATTTAAATCTAAATCTAAATCAGCTGATTGAAAACTTTCCACCTGTTCCAAATTCTGGGTGTGTGTTGGCGAAAAGTGACACTTTTTCCAAAAGACTTTTTGGAAAATGGACTGATTCTGACCTACGTCAGAAAAATTAAATTTATAATGTTAGGGCCCCCGGATCTAATAACATGTATCAAGTTGAGCAATAGAGCACTTCCGCATGAACGCACCCTTTCGAGACATTTTCTTCTCATCTTGTTTATCATGATTCTTCATACATTATCAGTGAGCAATTGTTTTCGCTTTGTCATCTGGACAAGGTGTGACTATTCCGTTGGGTATTCTGGAGGCGGAAAACTTTATTCGTTGATAATCGTATAGTGGACTCATGATTTTCTAAACTTTTTGGTTTTTTCTTGCCATTTTGTTATCAATTATTATGTTCTGAAGATGTCAACTGTGGTTACTGTATGTCGTGGCGAGACCTTTAGTAGGTCAAACAGAATCGTTCTTTTGGTAGATCAAAACATTTGCGAACACTTTTATAGGTCAAATTCCCTGCAAAACCTTTTCAAGTCATGTTTTCAGATCAGAAACTTTGTCATTTTCTGCACTTTTAATAGGACGTTAGTCACGAACTTCCTCCTTTGTCATCCTCTATTCTTTTATAGTTTAATCTGGATTCTGACCTCCAATCCGATTCTGATTCAATTTTCACCTCAGAATGACCCATCTTCTGCCTTCTAGCTCCCCGCGAATGCGTATTGAGAACGACGCGTCATCGGACGAAACGATTCAATCATCGCAAGAGGAGCAGAGCATTGACTCGACGACGATCACCGAGCAGCCGAGACGTTCTCCAGTGAGACAGGTCAGTCACTGAAATAGATGATGACGCACGAGCCATTTCACCTGCTCCCCGATACTTTGTAGACCGTTTCTCAATTTTTTTCATCGAAAAAGAGCAACTTTGAAGCGAGATATGCCCATTTTAAAAGTGCGGGTTAGAGTCAGACGGCGAGAGTGCGGCCTAGCAAATAGACGCAGACGGGTAGACAGCGAGAGGGCGCGAGTAGATCAAAACTAAAAGAATCATAACTCGCTTCAAATTCACTTTTAGAATGAGATACTTATATTTTTGAAATCAGCGCGGCTGCGAGAGGGCGCGCGTTGGGTGGAGACGCATAAAACCCACACTAAACCTTTTTTTTTTTGCCAGATCCCACCCAACCCGTACCCATCGCTGCCGCCCGTCTCCACCACCAAGCGAGCCGCCGGAAGTTCGAGATACGAGGCGAGGACATCGTGCTACGATTGCTGCAGAAAAGTGAGCATTGTGACGTCGTCGTCAAGGCGGGAGAAGGGGGAGAAAAGTCAATTTTGATTAGCGAGATACCTGAGAGAGGTAGAGAAGCGAAAGAAATTGGGTGGAGGGCGAGGCGCATAATGAGCAGCCGTCGGAGCTGTGAGCATTGTTTTCACTTCAGAATTCTTGGTGGTTTTTCGATGAAACGTTTTGGTTTTTTCTAGATTTTAATCAGAAAGCTTTTGTGGTGGGAACAAAAGCTGTTCTCATAGTCAGTAGACTACCATTAGGAACTTGGAAAACAACCTTTTCTACTGGAAAATAACTTTTTTTAATCCACTTGATCATTCTCGTACGCAAGTCCGCTCTATTGATAACGATATCCATTTGATCTACTTGTTGATCTGATGAAACCATGCTCCACTGAACTTATATTTTGACCTACCTATCCCGCTCTTCCGCCCCAATGCACTCTGTATACAAGTTGATACAACGCCCCAAATATTTTGCCTAAACCTTGTTTTGATGCTCCTAACATTATCAGCATGACTCACGAGAGCTCTCTCGCTAATGAGCAGCGAGCTGGAATCTCTTATGTTTTCCTCCACCTTTCCAATTACTAAACTCCCCCCAATAGTGCACAGAGGAATTGAGTTTGTCGGCAGCCTTGGAAACCGCGCCAAACCTATCATCATCACCTGGCCCACTCTTTCAGAAGCCCGTCGTGCCAGCGAACAGTGCGAACACCAGCGACTTGAATCCGCCGACGCAGTTTGTGAATCCATCGTCGAGCGATCAGCGAGTTGTGAGTATTGTTATTATTATCCCTATTATAAAAAGGTCATTCAGAAGCTGGAGAATCCAAATCGACAACCGCAAAACATTGAAGCGTCGGCGAATGCGAACGTCAGTTTTGGCTTTCTCTTCTGTGGACGGTTTTCATTGTCAACGCAAGTTAGCAATCGGTGAGTTCTGTCTCTGCGTCTATACTGAACTCGTGTCTCTTGTCGTCTAGCTCGCTGCGTCTCTATTAAACGCGTGCCTCTCGCTATCTAGCTATCTGCGTCTCTACTGAACGCATGTCTCTCGCCATCTAGCTATCTGTGTCTCTACTGAACGCATGTCTCTCACTGTCTAGCTCTCTGCGTCTCCACTGAACGCATCACTCTCATTGTCTAGATCTCTGCGTCTCTACTGAACACACAACTCTCATTGTCTAACTATCTGCGTCTCCACTGAACTCATTACTCTCATTGTCTAGCTTTCTGCGTTTACCCCTATGTTCCTGAAATCTCTCATATCTCGCTTCAAAATCAACATTTTCTCAATTTGAAAACATTCCAGAAATCAGCGAGAAAAGTTCTATCTAACAGTACCTCAAGAATACCAAGTGACTTCTAAATTCTTTTTTCCAGAGTCAATGTATGTGGCGGTACAGAAATGACAGTCGGCGACATGACCCGCAAAAACAGCCTAATCAACCGGCAGCTCGAAAAAGACCGGCTCGAGATGAAGCGCACGCTGAAAATCCTGCTGCTCGGAGGACCAGAGTGTGGAAAAAGCACCATTTTCAAGCAGATGAAGATCATCCACATGAACGGCTTCTCCGACCTGGACTACGTGAACTTTCGCTACCTGATCTACAGTAACATCATGCAGTCGATGGATCAGTTGCTCGAGGCGGCAGAGTCGTTCAAATTCCCGCCGGATGACAGTCCAGCGGTACGGAGAGCACTTGAGCACTATATGTCGTATAAGAGCGAGTATCGGATGGCCGAGTTGGAGTTGACAAAGGAGTTGGCCGCGTCGTTGGGGAAGCTGTACAATGCCGAGTTTGTGAAGGCGGTGTTGAGCAGGAAGAACGAGTTGAATATGCTGGATTCGGCGACATAGTGAGTTTGGGTTGATGTTTGTGATTGTGATGAGGAATTGGAGGATGAGAAGAGTATTTCGAAAAAATTGAGGTGGGTTACTGTAGTTTTGTAAGTGTGCAGACACTGAAATCGAGGAGGAATTGCAAAATTTTTGAATTTGGAGGATTACTGTAGTTTTGAAAGTGTGTAGGCACCGAATTTGATTAGATGGAAGTAGAGAGAAAGGCAATTGAATAATAAATAGGATAAATTATAATGATAAAATTAGTTCGATAGTTGAAATTGGAGGTGAAATGTTGTCATTTTTAGCTGAATTAGTTAATTAGATCGATTTTATTATAATTTGAGTGAATTAGAATGATAAAAATATCAGTTAATTTCTTTAGAAGCTGAATTGTTGACTTGTTTAGCTGAATTATTTTGGATACCTTTAACTTGAACCGCTTCTATCATCATTATTTTCTTTTCTGACAAAAGAATAGTTTCCATATTCTGATGACTTCTTACTTACCAAAACACTAACTTCTGTTTTCAAACCCTTCCATTATCCTTCCAGCTTCCTGGATGCTCTCGACCGAATATCAGCGCACGACTACAAGCCCACTGAAATGGACGTCCTGAAAGCCCGAGTCCCCACCACCGGCATCACCGAGATCGAGTTTCCCTTTCGAGAGGTCAGCCTGAGGTAACTTTTTGTAGTTTGACATGTACACCTGTTCAACTAAACTTCAGAATGGTTGATGTGGGTGGTCAACGATCAGAGCAGAGGAAATGGGTGAGTCACTTATTTCAAAAGAGCTCTCATAGGGGAAGGTGATGAGCCTATACCTATATCATTCGAAAGCTCTTGTTTTGACAAGTTTAGAAATGTGTTTCGTTTTTTATACGGAGCTCTGTGAGCCGAGATATGGAGCTCTGAAGTTTGAACGGACTACGCTTCTGGACTTGATTTAGTACTCAACTTTGGAGCTCCATATCTCGGCTCACAGAGCTCGGAATTGAAAACAGAACATTGTTTTGAACTCTTCAGAACAAGAGCTTTTGAATGACAAAGGTTAGAGAACAGTGTCAAGCTCTGTGAGCCGAGATATGGAGCTCTAAAGTTTAGAACTGAAAAGTTTAAAACTTCGGAGCTCCGTATCTCGGCTCAAAGAGCTCGGAATTGAAAACTGAACACTGTTCTAAACTCGTCATTACAAGAGCTTTTGAATGATATAAATCTCATTAAAAAACCTTGGAAAACTCCTATTGAAATGACCACATTTCAGATCCACTGCTTCGACAACGTGAACGGTGTGCTCTTCATCGCCGCCATCTCCGGATACAACTTGTTCGTTGACGACGAAGAGAATCCGAACGAAGATGGCACTCCCGGTCGCAAAAACCGGCTCCGCTACTCAATGGAGCTCTTCAAACGAATCGCCAACCACCGTTGCTTCAGCAAAAAGACCGCCATCATCCTATTCCTCAACAAAATCGACATTTTCAAAGAGAAGATTGCCAAGTACCCGCTCGACCGCTGCTTCAAAAACTACCGCGGCTCGCAGTCGATGGAGCCGGCCGCCAAGTATGTGGCGGATCGGTTCTCGCGGCTCGTGAGCCCCGAGATTCAGCACGAGAAGCCGGTGTACTCGCACTTCACCAACGCCACCGACACCAGAAACATTGATCGGGTCTTCGACAGTTGTATGGATGTGGTGTTCAAGATCTCGATGGAGAAAGTCGGATTTATGTGAGTGAAATGTTAGTTTTTTTTTGAATGGAAAGTTTTATTTATTGTGAGAAGATGGAGAATTTTATGCTGATTCTGGTGATAACTTTTAATTTTCTGAATTATAATTTTGAAGCGAGATATGACAGTTTTAAAGAAAAGGGTCAGAGGCAGAGAAGCAGGGGTGCGCGGAGAGAAGAGACACAGACGACGAAACAACGAGAAATGCGCTTTGAGTAGAGGCGCAGACAACCAGACACTCCACAGTTTTTATCAATTATCTCGACTCCCAAAAGCCCTAGAAACAATCTGAAAACAGGAAAACGATCAGAATGAAATTCTCCATCTTTCCATGCATGTTACCAAGTGAAAAATGTGTTTTCCTTCAGATAACCAACCCAAATACTAACCAAATCGTTGTCAAAACCCACTAACTCGGCATTGTAAGGTGAAAACTGAATCGTCTTTTTTGAAAATGTTTCCTTTTTCAGGATTGTGTAGATCAAAAGGATAAAACTGCCGCCCCTTCTGCACCTCTATTATTTTGCCGGATATTTTTATTTGAAGTGAATAAATTATATACATTTTTACACGATTTTCAACAAGTTTTTACAAATTTCTCGCCACTTCTTGAAGTTGAAAATTGGTTTCGAGCAGCTGAAAAATGGAGTTTCTAATTTGATTAGTCTGGAAAAGTCTCACCCTCTGAATTTCCCCGGAAATGAATGAAACTTCTCGCTCTTTGACTCGAATTCCAGACCGAATCTCATCTAACCGCTTCTTCTCCTGAATCGTCTTTTCCTGTGACTGTTTCGCTTTCCAATGATATTCTCCAAGCTGGGTGCGCACATCGTTCATATAAGTCACGAACGCTTCTCGGTGTTCTTGAGTGACGGGTCTGAATTTAGTATGGTTAGATAGAGCGTTTCTTTCTGATTTTAGGGATGTTTTCAACATGAGGAAACGGTGATTTTGAAGCGAGATATGGGAGATTTTGGGAACATAGGGGTAGAGTCAGAGAAACGGGGGTGCGCGGAGAGAAGAGACGCAGACGACGAGACATTGAGAGACGCGCGTTGGGAAGAGGCGCAGACAAACCTTTTTCGCGTGCTTTGTTGATTTTCCCGAGCTCTAATAAAAATATTTCAGTTTTGAGGTTAGATTTGAAATCAAAAGAACTTACTCCGCCAGCAAACTCTTCTCCAGCTCATTGATAAAAGTGGTGATTCTCCCGGAGAACTTTAGAATGTCAACGGTGACGTTATAATCTATCACAGCGGCCTTTGCTTCTTCTGTGTAATTCGCGGAATTCAGAAGACGTTCCATGTTCCGTTTTCGATAGTGAGACGATAAATTGACTCCCAGAAGTTGGTCCAACTCGAATTGCAGGCTTTGAACTTCACGTGAAGATGCAGAAAACTCTTCGGATTTCAGGTCGTATTGATTTTGAACAGATTCTTTGTACTGGCGATACTCTTCGGTGTCTTCTGAATTCTGAAGCTTCACGTCTTCTTCCACGTCGAGTTCGAATGACTGAAGCTGTTGGGCGCGATGCTTTGTGGCATGGAAAGAAGCAAGGAGCTCTGTGATTTGATCGATTTCTCTGAAAACATGTTATGAAAGAGTTTAAATATGAAACAAGGAGAAGAAGAAGAAGAAGAAGAGGAAAATAACAAACTTCTGCTCTGTCCCGCCCATCTTTCTCTCCACATCCTTCAACTGCTCGATGAGGTCTTCATGGCTCTTTTTCACTCCTTGATAAAGAACTTTTTCATTGGCAAGTCGTCCTTCCAGTCGTGAAAGTTTATGTGGAAGGTCTTCAGTTAATACTGGTAATGTGACTTCTGTATTCTCAACGTCTTCTGAATCCACGACGGCGTTCTCCAGCATTCGAATAATCGACTTGGTGGCCACGTGTTTTCTCGCCGACGCTTCTTGCAGATTCTCATCCTCCTTCACGTCATCTAAATCCATCGTAACTTCCAATTTCACATCAGAACGGCTTCCACTTCCAGACACTGTCAAGTACTCGGCCAGCGTGCACTTTGCATCCATGCCCAGCTCGAACTTGACCCCATTATCCATCCGTTTTCGATGCCTTTTTACTTGCTCATCGTAAACGTTTCTTTTTTCACTGGAGACACTGTTAAATTTCTGTCTGTCCGTCACAATCCAATTCCGGGTTCTTCGATGTCTAGTGGCCTTTTGTTGATTGCGGGAGAGCATTTTTCTGATGAGCCACTGGACGACGTTTTTCAGTGCTCCGTAGTCCAGGCCTTGAAGTTGATGAGCGGAGAGCTCGAATGGAGATTTGATGGCTCGAAGGGCTTTTATGATCGCTTCACTTTGCTCCCTAGAAGGTCAAAAGTGAAATTATTATTATTGATTATTTGATCTACTTTGATCTACTCACGTCCTCAACTTGATATTCCTCTCCGCACTCTCCTCGTACAGCAGATTCGCGTCCACCTCGACGTCCGCATACCTCTTGATGGCCCACGCGATGCCACCAGTGACCTATACTTTCCGGATACATTCTACAACTAGATGTGAGCTTCTCACCCTATCATACTCATCAATAGCGTTAATTTGCGCTCTATGATATCCACTAGCCGCCAGCATTGCAAAGATGTCATCTCGCAGTCGGATTTTTGCTTCTTCCTGGGAAAAAAGTGATGTTTAATCCAAAAATTAACAGGTAAAATCGATAACTCACCGACTCCTGAAGCGCCGCGTCCAGTTTATGAGCCATTTGGAATTTGTGATTAAACTTTGATAAATTTATATTGTTAAAGGGAGAATTCTATTATTTTTGGGAGATTTATCAAGAAGGACACACAGTTTACATGCAGAAATATCGCGTTTTGCGCGTGGTGTGCAAACACGACGACGTCAAATTGCGGACTATGGAAGGGG
This sequence comes from Caenorhabditis imperialis, assembly GCA_963572205.1. NCBI lineage: Eukaryota > Metazoa > Nematoda > Chromadorea > Rhabditida > Rhabditidae > Caenorhabditis > Caenorhabditis imperialis. The sequence goes on along the minus strand of OY751540.1, from coordinate 8,749,376 downwards.
TGGCCAATGCAATGATAACCGGCTAACATGGGAATGATCTGATGCGTTCCCATTGAGACCTATATCATTTGAAAGCTCTTGCTCTGACGAGTTCAGAACTGTATTTCATTTTTTATACGGAGCTCTGTGAGCCGAGATATAGAGCTCCAAACTTTTATCAACTTCAGAGCTCCATATCTCGGCTCACAGAGCTCGGTAGGAAAAACGGAGCATAGTTCTGAACTCGTCAGAGCAAGGGCTTTCGAATGATATAAGTTAGTTAAGCCAAAGCATAATCAAAGTGACTGATAACAACAAGAACAAAGAAATTACAACACCATATACTTTATCTTCAAGAAAACGAGTAAATCCAATCACATTGGTGGCGGCGGTGGAGCAGCGCCACTCGGATCTGGCGGAGCACCACCCAAATCCACAGCCGGATCCGCGGGCGGATCTCCTGGAGCAGCACTATCGGCTCCCTTCTCAGTGCCTCCGGCTCCCGGATCCTCCTGCTTCGAGTCAGTCGAGCTGTCGTCGCCCTTCTTGCCCTTCTTGCCCTTCTTCTTGCCCTTCTTGTCCTCGTCCTTGGTGCTGTCCTTGCTCTTCGAGTCCTTGCTCTTCGAGTCCTTGCCGTCCTTGCCCTTCGAGTCCTTGCCCTTCTTCTTCTTCGGCTTGTACTTGTCAAACACCGACTTCGAGCGATAGCAAACGAACATGAGGATGGTGCAAATAAGGAAGAGGGCGGCGCAGATGAGCGAGATGATCAGCACCGCCTTCCACACCGTCGACACCTCCTTTCGCAGCGACATCAGCGGGTTGAAGTAGCACATGCGCTTTTGGCTTCCCACCGTCATGCAGATGGCGTTGCCATACTTTTGACAGTCCCTAAATGTTAAAGTTTAGAAGGTTTAGAATGTTGAGCTCACTTGTTAGCAGTACAACTCGATCCTGAGACCGCCGTCATCGTGTCCGAGCCGCCGCGATGAAACTTGCCAGCCACCACCACCTTCTTCGAGGCGGGGTCGCAGAAGGCGAAGATGTAGTTCATCGGCGGAATCTTCGACGGGTCGCACGGCACCTCAGTGATGTAGGCGTGCTCACCGAGGTTGATCTTGCCGACTTCCGTCTGGTTGGCACCATTCTCCTTCAGCTCGCGGGTCACTGAAAGGGTGATGATAAGAGGAACATCGTGCCACAATCTATAAGGTACAACTCACACTTCGGACAGCAATGTCCATTGTAGCACATGCTGCCCGGCTTCGAGCAAGTGCCGCTCGTGTTCGACGCCGTGTTCGAGCCCTTGCAGAACGGCTCGTTGAACAGCGGCGTCGCGCCATCCGGACACGCCCACAAGTCATTGTTCTTCACGTCGGCGCCACTCTTGCAGCAGTACCGATCCGTGGGCACATCGTTACACCAAAGGTAGGGCTTGTCAAACGGCGCACAATCCGTCTGCTTCGAGCACGTCTTCGTCTGCGGCGACTCGGGCTTGCCCACACGGCACGGCACCAGCTTCTTGTAGCAGCACAGCTTCCGGGTGGCCTCCGACGGCAAATAGTTGAGACAGAACGGCTCATACACCTCGGCCTCTGCACCCACCGCCACGCCAGCGTTCTGACAGTCCGACGGCGCGTTGCAGAACGTGTTCTTCGAAGTGAGCACGCCAATCTTGACGTCGTGTTGGCAAAAGCTGACCGTCATGCAGATGCCCGCCATCGGCTCGGCAGTCGTCTCGTTGAAGAACGGCATCTGATCCGAGTGACACACCTCCTTCTCATTGCCACAGTCCGCGTGCGCATTGCACAGCTTCATGCCGACCGGACCCTCGGGCCGCACGTGTTGCATATTGGCCTCTGGCGTTGGCACTGAAACTTCGTCTTCTAGATGAAGTAGAAGCACAAAACTTACACTTGTAGCAGAAGCGCACCGGCTTTCCACCGTCGCTCTGATCGAGCCCGTTCATCGAGGCGTTCAGGTGGTGGAAGGTGGGATTGAAGGCGGCGCCGCAGAACTCGTCCTCTTTGCACTGGTCGTTGGCGGTGCACGCCGTCTGCACGAAGCCAGAATCGGCCTCGGCGGCCGCTTGGTCCCAGCCGACGGGGAGGGTGGGGCGTTTTGCGAAGTTCAGTGAGAACGAGAAAGGTGTGGCTGAAATAAAAGGTAGGTCAAAAAGTATAGTTTTTCCAGAGCTTTCGAAAAAACTAATTTTCATCATGATTGAGCCACTTTGAAGCGAGTTATAAAGGTTTAAAGTTTTGGTGGTTGCGGCGCGGTCGAGTCGGCTGAGGTGTCCGCGACGCAACCGCGCCGCGACCACCAAAACTTCAAACCTTCATAACTCGCTTCAAAGTGGCCCAATCATGATGAAACTTAATTTGTTCGAAAGCTCTCGCCTGGGCGAAAAAACTCACGACACGCCGTCTTCATTCCACTCCAATCAGCTGCATTGTCTCTTCCATAATATCCCTGATTGCCGCTGAACCCGGCCGAGAACTTTTTGCTGTTCTCGCTGTGGTACGAGTGCATCTTCGTCTCGGGACAGAACTTGTCGAGCGAGTCGCAGCAGCCGACGTACGCGTTGCCGCTGCTATCCTTCAGGTCCTTGATGCAGACGGCGTCCGACGACGAGCAGTCCGACGAGGTGCATACCGATGTGGACGCCTGGCCGGATGGACACGCTGGGTGGACAAGCATATTTGGGGGTAGTTGTCGTTTTCCAACTCACTGTTCGGGGTTGGTGGCGGTGGCGGTGGTGGTGGTGCCGTTGGCGGTGGCGGTGGTGTTGGCGGTGGCGGTGGTGTTGGCGGTGGCGGTGGTGTTGGCGGTGGCGGTGGTGTTGGCGGTGGTGTTGGTGTTGGCGGTGGTGGTTGAGCAGTGGTGAGGAGAAGGAGAAGCGAGAGGAGAGCGCACGATAGACGGAACCTCATGACGTGGAAACTGAAACCTTTCTGGCTATTGATCCCCCTCCCCTTCCACTCACTTATCAATCGATGGGCACGATCCGCAAACGATTGCTTTCGGAAACCAGACGAGAGTTGTTGCTAATTGCTTTAAGCGTTCGAAACTGACTCGTCTCCTCCCAACCGGCGCCCTTTTATGCCGATGGTTTGTGGGGTGCCACGTTGCATTGTTGGGGGCTGGGTTTCGGTAACACGTGCAAGCTGATTCTGAATTTGTGACTTGCTTTTATGATGTTCAGTATTAACAGTACGATGATGTTTTTTTGGGGTTTTATTCAAAAAAAAAAAAGAAAAAAGTTAGAGCATGATATTCGACAGCAACATGAAAGAACTCGTAATAAACATATGGACAGGAGAAGAATGAGGATCATATCACATAAGAGAGGGGGAAAGACAATGAAAGGCAAGGGGGAGGGAACTGAAAAAAAGGAAAAGAATCAGAAGAAGGAAAGAAAAGTTAGAAGAGACCGTTGCGAATCCTGTTCTCCTGCTCCTCTTCTTCCAAATACTTGAAGAAGACCGAGAGATCTTCTTCCTCGAGCACAGGAAGAGGCTCCGGAGCCACTGGAGTCTCCTGGATCGGCTCTTGATTCTTTTGAATCTCTGGAACTCCTTGAAGCTGTGGAGCCGCATCGAAGGAAGTGAATCCAGAAGAAGCAGACGGCATGGTGGGATCGATAGCAGGGAGTTGTGGAGGAGAGGGGAAGGGGTGGGAGTAGGTGAGTGGGTCGTAGTAGTTGGAGAACTGATCAGGGAACACGGGGAAGTTCATCATCTCGAACTCGGGGAGCACTGGAGGAGTGAAAGTCGAGGGACTTTGGAAGAACTCCGGAGATGTATTGAAGTGATTGTAGTACATCTGATCAGGTGGAGTGGGGAACTGGGGAGGAGATGGAAGGTATGGGGGATCGAAGGCCAAGTCCTCGAAAACATGTCTCTTCGCCTGTGGCTCCTGCTCCTTTTGCTCTTCCTCCACAGTCCTCTTCCTCTTCAGTGGCTGACAGTTTCCTCCGTTGGCGGCAGTGGTGAACTTATTGTGCTTCCGTTTCCAGGCTTGCACTCTCTTGGACTTGTAGATCGAAACGGGAATGAATTGTGCCTCCGGAAAGGCAACGAGGCTGGTTGAGTTGCGGGAGGTGACCATCACCATTGGTTGGTACCTGTACATGGTGTGGACGTGCAACTGAAAATTTATCGATTTTTGGATGTCAAAGGATTACTGTAACTCACGTAGTTGTCTCCCTTGACGTCCCTCTCGTTGTTCACGAGCTTCACCTTGCTGAACTCCACTGCTTCCTCCATCCACTTGGCTCCAGACTGCTCGCCCATCGGATGCGAGTACCACGTCGTCCGGTGGAAATCGAGTGGCTTTCTCTTCGTGGAGGTGACGTAGTTAAATCCGTCCGTGTCCAGAGCCACACGACTTCCATCCACCATCGTCAGGTACATCTTCACTTCGTACTTCTCGTCGGGATTCAATCCAGTGATTCGGAAAGCGAGCTCCGGACAGATGAGGTTCCCTCTGCACGTCATCTCCCAGTTCGGATAGAGTTCGAGCCACTGCTCCAAATGAAGGAGCTCCACATTGATAGCTTGTTGGTTGATTGCTGGTTGCATTCTGGAAATAGGGAAATGGAGTTGGTAATGGGGGTCTAAAAGAGAGGGAGAAAGTAACCGACCATCCGCTGGAACCGGAAGACGACGGAATGACCATTCGGAGGGACCCATCTGAATTGTCACTGTGGGCGTGGCCTATTTCTCACTGTCCCCGCCCACCGGTGCCACGGATCGATGGAGCCACCTGCGAAGGTGGGGATGAGACATGGGAATCGATGGGAACTGTCACGGCGTCTGAAAGGGAACGGTCAATTTACAACCGGCACATCATCACATCTTTACAAAGGATTACCGGCAGGTGTGAGAGGCATGCGTTGGGGGTACCGAGAAGAGTGGAAGAAAGATAGGTTCTTAACCTATTTGGAGAAGTTTCATACTCTTTTTAGCTTTCGAATCATATAGGAATCTCTAAAGGGGACAAAGACGCAGAGGAGAGTAGAGACGCAGAAAGTTAGAGATAGAAAAGTTTATTATAATCTCAAATTCAGGATCAAAGAAATTATCTCGGCGAGTGGATAACCTGCACCAATATCACGGAACCTGAAAAGCACAATTTCTCAACAAAAAATATCACTAAAAAAAAAAACCAACTCTTCTTCTCATTCCGTCGCACCCTCTCAATCCCCAACACTGCGAACCCGGCGAGAATGGCAAAAATCGAGAGCATCGTTGAGTGAAACACCAGGAGCACAAATTGTGCTCCGAAGAACATTATAGTGGAGGCGATGCCCTGGAATATCATTTTATAAAGCAAGGCGGTTCAAAGCTTACACTGAAGAACCGGAAGATCGAGAACACACTGCTGCTCTCCTTCTGATAATATTCTGCAATGTAGGCGTACACTTGGGTTTGAAGGATGGCGTCGGCGAATCCCAACAAGCCGGAGATCGCCATCGATGAGAAAACGCTGAAAATCATTGCAATATGCAAATTTGCTCCACCGTACCTGGTATGAAAAACCGGTCCGAGCTTGTCAGTGTGTCCGAGCGGAGCCTCATTGGGAAACGACATTGCGATGAGGACGAAGAGCACTACATGGATGCTCAATCCGAAGAGCACCAGCATGTGCTTTCCAATTCTGCGAATCTTCTTTCCGAAAAGGGAGATGATGGCGGATCCGAGAACTTGTCCAACTCCGGTGACAATCATGCCGATCGAGAGGAGGGAGGTCGTGTTCAGGGAGAGTGTGGTGGTGAACTTTATGCAGGCTGGGTAGATGGCTGAATTCTGATATCTTTATCAGTTGGAAAAACAATTCTAGCTTTTTTGGTTCATGAGAAATTTGCAAAATACAAAAAAAAGGTCAGAGACGCAGAGGAAGTGAGACGATGGGGGTGCGCGTTGAGTAGAGACGCAGAGAGCTAGAGCGCTGTAGTCTTTTGAGATTATCTCGATAGCTAATGATGTCAGAAAGTTGATAAGCATAGTTTTGAAATCAGCGCGAAATTTTCTATTTACCCATCTCGAGAATAAAGAATGATAGAAAGACTTTGAAAGAAATTTTACAACTTACAAATCCAAAACGATCTCACTAATCCGGTATAAAAGAAGAACAGAGCCAGGAGCAACATCCTCGAAGTTTTCAGCAATTTCAGACAATCCACTGCAAAACCTCATTAAAATAAATGTCACACACTAAAAAAATCACCAGTTGTTTGATAAAAAGGCATCTGCACTCGATTCTGAGACATTTCACTTTGGGAAAGGCATGATGTATTTATAATGGAGAGCAGTGTGCATGTCATGAAGATGTAGATGAACATTGACATCTTAATTTTTTGAATTTTGTTCGTTTTTTTAGTATTATGGAGTACCTGCCCATTAGTAACAATATCTTGAATCGACGAGTCCTCAAAGAAGAGCAGAAAAAAGACGCCTCCAACAATTAGGCTCATTTTGAAAAACGCCCATTGCATCGAAGTGTTCTTTTCCATATTCTCCTTTGATACATTTTCAGTGATATATTGACCTTGGCCGACCCACAGGACTAGAAATGTTTTTCTTCAATAAATTGAATTCTGCATAACTTACAAGTGATACTGATTCCCACAAAACATGAAGTGACAAGGAGCAAAACTCTATTTGGGAGTAGAAAAGTTGCCTGGAAATATGGCAAATTTGACGGTGATTTCAAAAATGTAAATTTCAACTCTCTTACTTTCCTAGTTCTCTGGATAATTGCAAAAATACGAAGCTGTCTCGCTGTCTGCGTCTCTACTCAACGCGCGACTCTCGCTGTCTCGCTTCCTCTGCGTCTCTAACCAAGAGTTGCTATGTGTTTATCTAGAGAACTAGGAACAATGGCTAAATGCTTCCAACTGATAAAATGTTCAAAATTTTGTTTCCTTTCCATTTCTAACACTTTCAGAAAAGCTGCAATGGTTTTTCAGCTCTCGAAAAAAAGAGAATTGTTTGATTTTCACACATAAAATTTGAATAACTTTACAAGTTCAAACACCCTAACCTGAAACCCTAACGTCACCACCATGGCCGCCACCATCGCCCACTTCCCCGTCATTCTAGTCACCATATAAGGCGCCAATGGACACGAGATGGTGTTGAACAGGTACACCAAGCACAGCGACAAGTAGCCGTCGCTATGGCGGATGCCACCAATGCCCGCCATGGAGAGCCCTGCGAGCAGGGGCTCTTGCATGAACTCCAGACTGAGGATGGCGGAGAATAGGATGAGCATCGAGATGGATGCTCGGAGCACATTTCGGGTTTCGCGCACGATGAATGTCATTGGGATTCGGGGTGTGGGGAGGAGTAATAGTATAGGCTATTATGAAGGTTTTCCAGTTTGAGGGCTCTGGAAGAAAGGTGGTTAAAGAGGAAAGTAGGTCAAATGGAAGTAGATCAACATTAAAAGTTATAGTAATCCTGCAACTTTTAAAAAAGCTAGATCAAAAACCAAAAACATTCTTTGATAGATCAAAAAATTATAGACGAAACTTGAAACAATGGGTACAAAAACCAGGAACTTTCTTCTTCCTCTTCCCGCCGCAAAAGGAGAGAAAAGTGGCTTCTTGCCAAATATTGCCTTTGCCCTTTTATATTTTCTTTCCAAGCCCCGCCCCTTTTTGCATGTTTCCCCCCAACCGGACGTCATGTTTTTGGAAGTTTATTCCACCCGGGATTTATGGGCATTTTTCGTTCGGAACATTATTATTATTATGAGCTCGTAATCGGATTCGGATTTTTGATCGTCGATTCGGGTTCGGGTTCAGATTGAGGTGGCGATGAAGAATCGGAATTTCCAACTTTGATGTGAATCTTTTGACCGAGCTCTAGTGCAGGGCTCACTTTGTTCGATGCTCCTGGAATTGTTAACATTTTGAAAAAGGGAACAAAAAGGAAGAAAAGAAGAGGATTACTGTACCTTGATGAAAGTGTTGAATCTTGCACAAATAAATTCGCTGAGCTAGAACTGAGGTGATCGCTGATAATATCGCAAAAATTCCATATAAACTGAGATGACCAGTCAGGGTGAAGTACTTGGAGACGTAGAAAGCGACAGTCGATGATGCTGCCTGAATAATTTCATTGTGCGAAATGGTGTTTGCGGACTTTAGGAAGGTACAGTAACCCGAAAAATCAGCGAAAAACCGCAATTTTCAACTTTTTTGCGTTACTGTACCTTCAGAAGTCCGCAATCACCAAATTACACACATTTCAAGATACAGACTTTTTAGTGAATTTAAAGTCTTATAGCTCCGCCCACTTGTGCTCTTTTTGAATGAAATTTCTTGGAGTTAAAATTGATATCAGAGCTTCAAATTGTTAGTTGAAAACTTTTCATGAAAATCAAAACTAACTTGGTTATAATGATTTTCCCAGATCATCAATCCGACTTCAGAAAAATCATTATAACACTTTCAATTTTGATTTTCATGAAAAGTGTCTCACTAACAAGTTGTAGCTCTGATATCAATTTTTGACTCTAGAAAATTTCACACAAAAAGAGCAAAAGTGGGCGGAGTTATCCACGATTTTTCCAACTTTTGAATTTATTCAAACTTTTTCAACATCACATCATCATTATCGATCTCTCCTTCACCCCATTCAACAGCAATATTGCTCCTAATCACTGCAACCCTTTTCCAAGAACCCATAACCCCATTCTGATTTGCGTCAATCCACACTGATATCATTCAAATACTCACACTATAAAACTTAAAAAGAGCAAACGCATGCGAAGAGTCTTTCGAATAACCATCACATAAAAAGCTGTAGATTTGAGTTTGAATCACCGCGTCGCCAAAGCCAAGAGCTCCCGAGCAGAAAATCGCCACGTGGACGCTGAAACTTGTTCTTGACAAAGGAAAACCATTCGACTGACTTGGGCTGAAGCCATCCCACATTGTCGGTGGGATGCAATGGCGCGTCGGCGGGAAAGAACGCATAAATTGCGGCAAAGACGGCCAGATGGAGAAGCACCGCAAACACCACAATCACGTCTTTCCCAACAACCCGTGCCTTTTTGCCAATCACCGAGAAGATCCCCCCGGCGAAGATTTGACCGATTCCAGTGGCGATGCATGATTCGGCTAGCAGTTTGGTGGTGTTGGCGCCAAGTTTCGTGGTGAATTTGATGCACGTTGGGTAGATGGCTGGAAAATATGTGTAATAGAAAAAGAACGGTGTTTCTACGGTGCTTTAGCGTTGAAAAACAAACAGAAGTAGGTAAGGGTAGAGACGCAGAGGAAGGAGACAACGGGGGTGCACGTAGAGTAGAGACGCAGAGAGCTAGAGTGTTTTAGTTTTTAGAGATTATCTCGATAGATAAGAATGCCAGAAAGTTGATACTTATATTTTTGAAATCAGCACGAAATTTTCTATTTACCAATCCAAAAACTTCTGGAGAATCCGGCATAAATGAAGATCACTGCCAGCAGCATCATGGGTACTTCACTCATTATTTTGAAAGTCGACCCTGAAAGTTATTATCCTGAATCTCCTGAATCAGAATTCCTGATGACGGTCAACTAACTCAGCGTCTGCGGCAACGTCTCCGTCGTCGATTTCTCTGGTTTATAAACGGGTTGCGGTAGGAAAATCGTGTTGATAGTCGCCAGAATCGAAATGGTGCAGAATATATAGCAAAGGGTGCGGAACTGAAATGTCGAGCTCTTTCTGAGCATTGCTCATTGCTCACCCCTCCATTCTCCACAAACTCGGTCAAAGTTTGGTGCTGGAACATAAAGTACAGAAAGATACCTCCAGCAAGCAATCTGGAACTTTGTAGGTCAAATTTAAATTTTCCACTGATTGTTTCACTCACGATACTTTAAAAATGACCCACATCATGGCGGTATTTCTTTCAATCGTCTTTCCAGTGCAATTTTCAGTCAGATACTTTCCTTGCGATATCCAGAGAACTGAAACTATTAGATAGGAAATGAAATTCTGTTATCTTTATGGAAAAATGTTTCTAGCTTCTCTGGCGCATGTGAAAATCGCGGAATACAAAAAAAGGTCAGAGACGCAGAGGGCGAGACAGCGAGAGTGCGCTTGGAGTAGAGACGCAGGAAACGAGAGCAATCGGGTTTTTTGCGATTATCTCGAGAACCAAGAACGCTACAGCGTTGAAAATTACATTTTTGGAATCAGCATTCAAAATTGCATCTCCTCATTATCATTAATGAATAAATTTCTCAAACTTCAACTCACAAGCTCCGCCCACTCCCAAGAACGCAGAAGTCACATAGAGGTACGTGGTGTTCAGATTCAAAAATCCGGCCTGAAAAGCGATATAGGCTAAAAGTCCAAGCACCATCGACCATTTGGCGGTGATTTTCTCGACGACCGGAGTGACCAGAAGGCATGAGAATGTGAAGAAGAAGTAGAGGATTGCGAAACTGTAAAACGCCTTTATGATTTTATTTCCCTCTTGTTTTGTTTTTCTGTGAATCGGAAACATCAAAAAGTGATGGTCAGAAACGCAGAGGATAAGCCAGAGTCAGACAAGCAGAGCGCGCGGAGATAAGAGACGCGGACGATGAGAGGGGTTTATTGATTATCTCGCGATACCTATGATATCCAGCATGCGGATCGATGAGTCCGGTCCTTTTGGATTCGGCTTCTATCAGTGGCTCTTGAATGAACTCCTGACTCATGTAGGCGAAGAATTGAAGCATAAAGGAGATGGACAGCTGGATCACATTTTGAGTGCCTTTTTCGATCATCTTCAACTTTTAAGGAATTAGAATCATTCTCAAAGTATTTATAAGAAAGGCAGTGCAAAGTTGACAATAAATTAAAGGTGATGAATCGAATTTGTATAGATAGAAAAAGAGGAGAGTGGGGGCTGAAAATTATTGGGAGAAGGAATGTATTGTTCTCTGTTTCCCCCCACCGTTCAAATGGGAGGGCGCCCTCCCCTCATAAAAGTGAGAGAGATCATAGAGAGAAGGCGAATGAATATGATTTTCATAGGGGGGAACAGATACTGATAAGGAAGGTTCAAAATAACACACGTTTTCTTTTTATTGTAAGCTTCTCAACTTTCCAGATCTTTTCCCTGTCAAACGGTACCCAAAATTAGGACAGAGACGCAGAGTGTGAGACTGCCTGTCAGAACATAAATTTTTTAACGATTTCAAAAATATACTTATCTCCTCGTATTATTTATGTTAGAGCGAGTTAAACGCGATTGAATCGGGTCAGAGACGCAGAGGAAACGATACGACGAGAGCGCGCTTTAGAGTAGAGGCGCAGACGACGAGAGAACTTTTGTTTTTTGCAATTATCTCCATTGCCAGTGAAGCTACAAAGTTTTCAAAAACATTTTTGGAATCATCGTTTGTTTTTGCATAGGAATTGTGTTTCCCAAAATTCAAAAGATCGCCACCTCAAAAAACGTTTTTATTTGCAAAAAGTGGGATAATGTGATTATGACTTATGAGGGGATCATGGAAAGTTCAGATTCAATGGGATTTCAACACACAGTTGTTTTTTCACAGTTCATTCAAACAGTGTATGTTTGAACTTCATGGGTTCGTGTGCCACTACAAACTACATGGGATAATGCTTTGTTTTCATGTGACTGTTTCACTAATTCCAACCAAATCTTCTAGCACTTATAGTCGTGTTGTCTGCGTCTACTCTCTGGGCGCACTCTCGCCGTCTCGCTTCCTCTGCTTCTCTAACTCTGGGCTTGAACTCGTTCTAGAAACGTGGTTTTTCTCCACGTTTATCCTTGAGCTACGTTGAATCATTTACCATTTGTCTACCTAGCGAAATGTCTCAAAATGATGGAAGAGAGCTGGCGAATCTTCCATACTTCAAGGTATGCTTATCAATTTCGAAAACCATTGCTTTTTACAGGGAGAAGTCGTTGTCACGAAGAAAGACACGTACACACTAACTGGAGAACTTCACCGTATCGTCCCGATAGTGGTTGCGAAGAGCAGCGGGAAGAAGTACTTGCTGAATATCCGACGACGACAGGCTTTGGACGAGTTCAAAACGGAGGCGTACATTCTGAAGAACATCCGGTCGAAGCACATCAGCCCACTCGTGGACCGTGGGAAGGTTCAGAAGCGACCGTTCATGGTGACAGAGCTGATGTGGTTCAGTTTGGACGACGTCAGAAGAGCGAGCACGGACGGGTTCAGCCTCGGGACTGCGTTGGGAGTTGCGAGACAGTGTTTGGAAGGGCTCGAGGTGCTCCACAAGGATAACATTCTTCACTGTGCGGTGGATCCGAGGAGCTTTGTGTTCGGGCTGGATCAGCACTCGGTTTACTTGCAATCGTTGCAATTCTGTACCAAATTCATCAGCTCGAAGAATCAGTACAAAAAATCGATTGAGTACCATGTGAGTCTCATCAATATTTTGAATCAAAGCACTTGTTTTAGGGTCGGCATGACTTCTCACCAATGCATGATACGGAGTATCGCGGACCGCGAGACGATTTGGAAAGCTGGTTCAACGTGCTCATGCACATCGCAATTGGCGAATGTCAATTGGACATTGAAGAAGAAGAAGAACTAGAAAAGCTCCGGTTTAGGAAAGAGCGTGAGTTTGAGTTCACTGATGACTTCGGCATGGCGAAGAATGACTTGAGTCGGTTGCTGGACTACATTCTCTCGAAGAAATATAACGATCCGATCGACTATCAGCACATCTACAAGTTGCTGCGAGACGCCGCCAGATCCCAAAACGTGAACATGGATGGTTGCTATGATTGGCAGAAACATACGCAGTATCAGGCAAGGATTCGTTCACCTGAAGTGTACATTAAAAACTGGCCATATGAATAAAGTTTGTACCATTCTATATTCTCTTTTCTTCTTTTCTGTGTTCCTCCTGTGTATCTCATCTGCTTTCAATGATTTTCCAAATACCTCGAAAACATTCCCTAATCAGTTTCTTGTTGTGATAAGCGTATGAAACTTCACTAAATAGGTTAAAAACCCATCTTTCTTCCACTCTTCTCGGTACCCCCAAAGCATGTCTTCTCACACCTGCCGGTAATCTTTACTATTACTAACGGATGAATTCTGTGTATCTGTCGGGATCTCTGTGTGGCGCCAACCCTAGCGCTGTGCCCAGCCATAGGAATGAGCCCAACTTTCGGTTACGGCCCTTATTTGACCCCGCGGTGATGCCCGTCCAAACTAGAAGTTGATAACTTTAATTTGAAGGGTACTTTACCTGAAAATTTCTGAAAATGGCCCTGCGAGGGGCTCCCAAAACCGCGTGCACATGTACGCACCTGCGCTGCCTTTTTCAAGTGTCTTGGGGCAAAACAGCGCTCGTCCATTACACAGGCAAAACAGCGCTCGTCCATTATGTGTAAAAAATGGGTGATGAGCTAAATATGAGTCATGGATTATCCATGGGTGGTTGAAGTGACCGTAGTCTCGGAAAAAGCGCGATGGGTGGGCGACGGATGGGAGAACAAAAGTGGGGCATAAATGCCTAGAGGAGGTTGAGTCGTCGATATCCCATAGATGGGCGAAATTCAACCATTGAATTTATTTGAACATCGATGGTCCACCAACAGCGATTTTGAGAATATGATGGGTCATCGATGCTTCAGGACTTGTCACAAAAACTGCGAATTTTTTCTTCAATTATTTTTTCAATCTGTGCGGATTTTTGTGGTTTTATTATTTTTTTTTCTATTTTTTTTGCATTATAAATTATACTCAACGTTTCAGGTAATTATTACAAGCGATTCCACCGTACAGCGTCGACACTCGGTCAGCTGAAGCCAGAAATTAAACAAAATCAAAACAGTGCGTTTATTTTATGTTCACTTTCGCAAGCTATTGTCTTTTTTTCAGAAAAAGGCTCAACATCAGCATGTCCGAGGATTGAGGAACTCCGACGCTGATCAGGTATTTGCAAAAATTATTCGTTAAAAAAATTATGTTTGAAAAGGAAAAAGATTCCCCTTTCTGAAATTTAATTTTTCGTTCAAGAAATTATTGAAGAAATATTGAAAAAATTGGTCAGACTTGATCGAAATTTTATAAATTCAATAACCGCCTATGATTTTCCAGACATTGTTCAAGACCATCGACGGATTCGAACGGAAAATCGAGGAGCCCGCCGAGGAGGAGTCATCAGAAGGATACGGACACTCTCAAGGATCGAGGAAATTTCGGAGATAAATTTTTTTTCAAGTTTTTCAATAAATTTTCTAATTTAACAAGTGTTTTGTTATTTCTCAATGGGTGGGGGAGCGAATGGGATGAGCCATGGATGGGTGAGCGACCGCCGCCCGGCCGGCCGACGGTGGGATGCGATGGGCGAGGATGGAGCATTGATTGGTCATATCTTCGACCTTACCTTGTTCTTTTTCCTCCATCGCCTAGCGCATGCATGAAGCACAATGCGCGAACGCCGTTTTGCCTGTGGGTGGTCCCGGCGGTTGCGCGGGCGGACGGTATGCAGAGGGTCAGGGGTTCGATTCTTTTCGAGTGAAAACATTTTTGCTTTCTTTGGAAAAAGTGTATTAGGACATTTTAGCGAACACTCGGCCCCATAAGAAGCCAGCCGAAGAGCTGCGGAGCAGCTCGACCGGCTGGTCCTTTGTAAAGATGTGATGATGTGCCGGTTGTAAATTGACCGTTCCCTTTCAGACTCCCTGACAGTTCCCATCGATTCCCGTGTCTCATCCCCACCTTCGCAGGTGGCTCCATCGATCCGGCACCGGTGGGCGGGGACAGTGAGAAATAGGCCACGCCCACAGTGACAATTCAGATGGGTCCCTCCGAATGGTCATTCCGTCGTCTTCCGGTTCCAGCGGATGGTCGGTTACTTTCTCCCTCTCTTTTAGACCCCCATTACCAACTCCATTTCCCTATTTCCAGAATGCAACCAGCAATCAACCAACAAGCTATCAATGTGGAGCTCCTTCACTTGGAGCAGTGGCTCGAACTCTATCCGAACTGGGAGATGACGTGCAGAGGAAACCTCATCTGTCCGGAGCTCGCTTTCCGAATCACTGGATTGAATCCCGACGAGAAGTACGAAGTGAAGATGTACCTGACGATGGTGGATGGAAGTCGTGTGGCTCTGGACACGGACGGATTTAACTACGTCACCTCCACGAAGAGAAAGCCACTCGATTTCCACCGGACGACGTGGTACTCGCATCCGATGGGCGAGCAGTCTGGAGCCAAGTGGATGGAGGAAGCAGTCTACTTCAGCAAGGTGAAGCTCGTGAACAACGAGAGGGACGTCAAGGGAGACAACTACGTGAGTTACAGTAATCCTTTGACATCCAAAAATCGATAAATTTTCAGTTGCACGTCCACACCATGCACAGGTACCAACCAATGGTGATGGTCACCTCCCGCAACTCAACCAGCCTCGTTGCCTTTCCGGAGGCACAATTCATTCCCGTGTCGATCTACAAGTCCAAGAGAGTGCAAGCCTGGAAACGGAAGCACAATAAGTTCACCACTGCCGCCAACGGAGGAAACTGTCAGCCACTGAAGAGGAAGAGGACTGTGGAGGAAGAGCAAAAGGAGCAGGAGCCACAGGCGAAGAGACATGTTATCGAGGACTTGCCCTTCGATCCCCCATACCTTCCATCTCCTCCCCAGTTCCCCACTCCACCTGATCAGATGTACTACTCGAATCACTTCAATACATCTCCGGAATTCTTCCAATGCCCCTCGACTTTCACTCCTCCAGTGCTCCCCGAGTTCGAGATGATGAACTTCCCAGTGTTCCCTCCCACCAACTACTACGACCCACTCACCTACTCCCACTCCTTCCCCTCTCCTCCTCAACTCTCTGCTATCGATTTCACCATGGCGTCTGCTTCTTCTGGATTCACTTCCTTCGATTCGACTCCACAGCTTCAAGGAGTTCCAGAGAATCAAGAGAATCAAGAGCCGATTCAGGAGACTCCAGTGGCTCCGGAGCCTCTTCCTGTGCTCGAGGAAGAAGATCTCTCGGTCTTCTTCAAGTATTTGGAAGAAGAGGAGCAGGAGAACAGGATTCGCAACGGTCTCTTCTAACTTTTCTTTCCTTCTTCTGATTCTTTTCCTTTTTTTCAGTCCCCTCCCCTTGCCTTTCATTGTCTTTCCCCCTCTCTTATGTGATATGATCCTCATTCTTCTCCTGTCCATATGTTTATTACGAGTTCTTTTCATGTTGCCGTCGAATATCATGCTCTAACTTTTTTCTTTTTTTTTGAATAAAACCCAAAAACACATCATCGTACTGTTAATACTGAACATCATAAAATCAAGGCGACTCTGAAACTGTGGAGACAAGTTTCTAACCGTTTATTCTTAAAATTCAAACCATACAATTGATAAAATGTTCACTGATAGAGAATACAAAAAGGGGGCGGAGTTTAAGTTTAAGGTTACCGGATCGGCAAGAAATCTGACGAAAAAGTGGTTTTCGTTCGACGAAATCGATTTTTTCTTTTGAAAAATTTAGTTTTGATTCAAATTTTAAAGTTTTTGTGGGTTTGGGCAAGAAAATAGGATAAAACTATCGAGTTACAGGGGGTTGTGCATCATTTCGCGTCGGATTTCGCTGCCACGTGGCGGGATGGAGCGATCCAGAAGGCCAAGTTCGCAAATGCATCTGGAAATTTTATATATGTGTTGAAGACCAAAAAATTCTCTTCAAATTAGTGTAAAAAGCAAATTTCTATCGTGATTTTGAACAGAGTTACGAAGCTTCAAAGTTTTCGGCTAGAGACGCAGAGGAGTTAGACATTCAGAGCGCTGTTTCAAAAGAGACGCAGACAGCGAGAGAGTCAGAACGACGCGGAGACGCAGACAACAAGTCAAAGTATTTTGCGAATTTCTCAATAACCAAAAGCGCTAGAAAAATGAAACTTTCACCAAATTCTTCAGAATTTGTTCAGAAATCAGTTGAAAACCAACCTATACTGATCAGGAATCTCCAGAAGTGACTGAACGGCGAGTTTCACATCGCCGTCTTCCACCGACACTGACTTCTTCATGATCTCATGGAATTCGACGAAATGGAAGTTGTCCCATGGTCGTTTTGGCAGCGACTCGTCGAATATCTGTAGTTAGTGATAACTCTTGCTCGTCAATTATGATGAATAAGTTACCCTCATCATATCCCACGGACCATCTCCAACGCCGACGACGATGATGGAGAGCGGGTGCTGGCAGGCTTGCACAATGGCTCGGCGGGTGGCTCGCTCGTTCGTCACTTGACCGTCGGCGATGATCACCAGGATGTGGTACTGAAAGTGGGTTTGTTGTTTGTTTTCTTTATATCATTAGAAAGCTCTTGTTATGACAATTTCAGAACTGTGCTTTGTTTTTTATACGGAGCTCTGTGAGCCGAGATATGAAGCTCTAAAGTTGAACTCTAATGTTGTAGGATCAGTTCAAACTTTGGAGCTCCATATCCCGGCTCACAGAGCTTCATAGAAAAAGTTAATTATAGTTCTGAACTCGTCAAAACAAGGGCTTTCAAATGAAACATGTTTGATGGAAAAATTCAACTCACATCTCTCGACTTTTGACAAATCTCCATGGCCTGATAAATCAGTGGCGCAAAGTTGGTAGGTCCCGAGAGAGCCACTGTCGGAGTCACTGTGTTATAAACACTGAGCACCTCATCCAAACTTCTACAGTCTCCCTCCGGCTTCAAGTTGAACGTGCTCCAATCTCCAGTCTTCGCGTCTCCAAACCCATAGATTTCAATGTTCCCGGACCCTCCAGCGAACTGCGCAAGCGTTCTCCCAAGCACCGTGATCACCTGCTGATAGGGATTCTTGACGTGCGGATGAATAGTGTGAAGACTTCTTCCTCCAAACGACTCCTCTCCCTGGTACTTGTTGCTCGCCGTGTAATCAATGCCAAAGATCAGATTCGTCGTCTCCAATCCCGCTTTTCTCATTGCTTCCGACAGCGAGTCGAGCGAGGTGATGGTGAGGAGCATCTCTTGCATCGAGGTGACGCCGAGCACCGAGAGCAGCGAGGACTGTTTGCGGAGGTGGCGGTACGGGTAGACGTCGCTGGAACTGACGCCGCTTCCGGAGGCGGATCTCAGCGACGAGTTCGATGGGGCGCGGTTGCCGAACGCGGGTAGGATTTGTGGGGCCTGCGGTGATTAAAACTATAAAATCATAAAATATAACTGCGTTTTTCCTAAAAAAGACTAGCAAATTCTCTACTTTTCTGAAGTTCCACAAAAAAAGGGGTAGAGACGCAGAGTAACGAGACGACGAGGGGGCATGCGTATAGAATAGACGCAGACAACGATACTCATTCAGTTTTTTGCGATTATCTCAACAACTAGAGTCACTAGAAGTGAGAAAGTTACATTTTTGAAATCAGCGCAAAATTTTACACCGTCACAATACATTCGGGGGACACATTTCAAAAGTCAAAGACGGACTTACCCGACCGACGGGCTTCAACAGCGATGAGTCGGGAATTAGTGGCGGCTCTATCTATAAAAAGTGACACAAAATGGTTGTGGATTAGAGAATGAAATGATATAAAGAATCGAGGACACACAGGATAGAATAGGAGGAGTGGGAAAAAACATAAAGTGAACTTAAAAAGGTGGAAATTTGAAAGAATTACCTGTTGTTTCTTGAGAGTTCCTGCTTGTTGCTGCTGCTGGAGGTCTGGAAGAATATAATCATTCAAAAGCTCTTGATATGACGAGTTTGGCACTATGCTTGATTTTTCATACGGAGCTCTGTGAGCCGAGATATGGAGCTCCAAAGTTTGAACTGACGTTTTCAACTTTAGAGCATCATATCTCGGCTCACAGAGCTCCGTTTGAAAAACTAAGCATAGTGCTGAACTATTCATTACCAGAGCTTTCGAATGATATAAAATAACTTGGCATTAGGCCAAAAAGAAGGGGACTCACTCTGAATCTGCTGCTCCGACTCTGCCGCCACCTTATCGAAATAATCAATCATGTTCTCGCTGGTCTCGCTCATCTGATCCGGCGGAATCTCAACCGACTGAATCTCCGGAGCATAAGTCATATCATCATGCTCATCGTGCTCCACCCTCTCGAACACATCATTAGTACGCACTTGCCGACTGGTCGCCTCGATCGACGGGTGCTTCGGAAGTCCTTTGATCGGCTCATGGGAGCTCAACATCTCCTCCTCCATCACGAAACCTTGGTTTTTGTCCTGCGCATTACCGATGTACTCTATGGCATCCTGGACAAACATATCCGCAGTGGCGAGGTTCTTCGGGTCATCTTTTCCTTGGATCGGGACGTTGTAAGTGAAGGCGCCGTGCTGTTGCTGGATGGGAATGGGTTTGTCAGTTTGTCGACTGATGGGCACATTGATAACGGTTCGTGGGGATTGTGGGACAGAGTCCTGGCGGATCATCACGTTCGGTTGGTTGGAGATGACTTGGTGGATTTGAATGTTGCGGTTTTGGAGTGGTGGGGACTGGAATAGCGAGAGAAGTTGTGGTGGAGTTAGGAGAGAATGAAAAAGAGAAGATCTTGGCTCACGGGAGCATTCGGCAAAATCTGACTTCATATTCTTGCTCATGGCTACCTATGGTATCAATTTGGTAAAAAGTTTGTGGTCAAACACTTCCCTTGTTAACTGTTTACATGACAATAGACCTTCTAAAATAATACTGGTACCATTCAAATGCTCTTTTTACGCGCTGCTCAAAACTGTGCTCAAAATTTTCCATAGACACCTGGGAGCCAAGTTATGAAGCTTCAAAGTTTACCTGTTGTTGGAACTGTTGCTGTTGCTGCTGGAATTGCTGCTGGAACGGTGGTTGTTGCTGAAAATCATCGTTTCTCGCTCATTCTAAATTCCAAATTTCCTGCAGATTCCAAAAAACTAATTTTCAAAGCTCTAGCTCTTCTAGTTTTTGAGAAAACCGCGAAAAACCAAATTCTTCTCTCGCGGTCTGCGTCTCTTCAAACAACGCGCTCTGCTCGTCTCGTTTCTCTGCGTCTCTGACCGTTTAGAAGTTTCTGGGTTCTAAATTGAGCTAGAAACTTGGTTTTTCAAGTATTTCAAACGATTTTCCAATTATATGCTCACAAAATAGAGGTTTTATCAAACTGATATGATTCTTTGTTTATACCTGAAGTTGCTGCTGACGGAACTGCTCTTGCTGCTGGAACATTGGTTGTTGATGCTGAAAAAGAAAATCAGAATCATGAAGTAACTATGAATGCTCCAAAACTCCAAAAATTCCAAACCCCCTACCTGAACGGGTGGCTTTCCAGCAATCGGCACCACTCCGGGAATATCCAATCCCAAGTCATACTCCTGATAGAGCTCCTGAAGCTGTGCCGCTTCCGTCGGACTAATTCTCTTCGGCTCCTTGGGCTCCGCGCCCTTCGGCGGGTAGTCATAAATCGGCTCCGACACCTTCACATAGTCATCTGAATCCGCGGTGGTGCGACGTCGCTCCTCCTGAATTGCAGAAGGACGTTGTTGGTGTTGTGGGTGGGTGAGCACAGTGTGATAGTGGGGCTCTTCGTGAGCATTAAAGTCGCTGATGTCGTAGTCGGTGAGCTGCGAGTCGCGCACGCTGAAAGGTCAGTTTTGGATTGTAAATAAATAAATGTTTATTGATAAAAAGTCGGGTTTTGATAAGAAGAAAAATGCGGCGGTGATGATAACTGTTTTACAATTTCAACTTTTTGTGAGTTTGGAGCATTTTGGAGCATGTTTAGAGCACTCAAAAACGCTCTAGTTTAACACCTTTTGATCTACCTTGCTTTTCCTATACTTTATTGTTCCTGGAAGTGAACGCCTCATCAAAACCCTTTCAAAAAATGACGTTTCTTCCCATCACAATCCTCCTCTGATTCACCCCCACACCCTGCCCAATTCCAGCTCCTTATCATTCTCTGCGTGCGACTTTTCCACACTCTTATCATTCTTACGCCTCTATTCTTCTTCTTTTTCAAGCTAGTGACTTTAAGACCTTTCTAAACGCGTCATTCTTTAAGTTTATACAATTTTTTTTCAGGTCCCCAAAAAACGACGGTTTTGACCTACAAATGCGCTTACTTCTTTCGTATTTTTTGATCTCTGTTCAACTATTGATTCTTTCAAATGCTCAAGAATTGAAATTCACTGTTTCTTTAACGGAACAAAATGGAGATGAAGGCGATTCAGAATATATTCTTCTGACGGCCGATTTGAATTGTGCACTGGAAAAGTGCAATGCAAGAGTGGATATTCAAAACAGTGCCGGCGATTTTTATCGAGTTTATATGGATGGGAAGTTGTGAGTTGAAGGCTAGAGACGCAGAGAAGCTAGACGGTCAGAGCGATAGTTGGTTAGAAACGCAGAGAAGCGAGACGGTTAGAGTGATTGTTAGTAATTGACGCAGAGAAGCGAGGTGTAGAGAGGCCGCTGTGATCAGAGACGTAGAGAAGCTAGATGGTTAGAGACGCAGAGTAGCAAGATGTAGGTCATAGTGATAAGAGACGGTGAGAAGCTAGACGGTTAGAGACGCAGAGAAACGAGGTGTAGAGAGTTCACTTTGATAAGAGACAGAGAGAAGCGAGATGGTTAGAGTGATTGTTAGTAATAGACGCAGAGTAGCAAGATGTAGAGAAACCACTGTGATTAGAGACAAAAAGAAGCTAGGCGGTTAGAGACGCAGAGAAGCGAGGTGTAGAGAGTCCACTGTGATTAGAGACGCAGACCCCAAAACAAAGTCTTCATTTCCAGATGCATCAACAGCGTCTGCCTGGGCTCTTTCGTCCGCCATCAAACCTCCAACATCACCATTTCAAAGCCCGACTATCACATCGACATCTTCGACTTTCAATATGAATCCACACCCAACATCATTGTGCTCGGATGTCAGGTCGGCTTCTACGTCGACGGGATTTGCAACCAAATCTCGACGAGCGATGGGCCCACTTCCGACACAGTGTGTGTCTGTGCCACCGACACCACCCAGTACTGCGACCCGCAGACCAATCACGGCATGTGCTCGGCGGGAACGGTGAGCTGGTGGAAGCCCTCTATCAGTA
This sequence comes from Caenorhabditis imperialis, assembly GCA_963572205.1. Classification (NCBI taxonomy): domain Eukaryota; kingdom Metazoa; phylum Nematoda; class Chromadorea; order Rhabditida; family Rhabditidae; genus Caenorhabditis; species Caenorhabditis imperialis. The sequence goes on along the minus strand of OY751540.1, from coordinate 8,727,344 downwards.
GCTCTACTTCCTCAACTTTGACTTCTTCCACTGTTACCACACCCGCGGTGTTCCACGAAGAAGCCAGTGTCAGTTTGTCAGAGGAAATAACCAATAGTCAAGGGCAGGACAAAGTGATCCAGGTGCATGCCACCCTGGAATGTGATAGCATCCAATGCACCTATGGAGCCGAGATCTCCAACTATGCTTCTGATTATTATACCATTCGTGTTGATGAGTAAGTCTCCTAAAAACTTTCCAAATCTCAAAGAGTGTCTCCAGATGCTATCAATCGCCCTGCAGAGGTACTTTTCCTCTTGATCAGAGCATGCCAGTGCGCGTCTTCCGGCTCCAGCAGCACATCGAGCTGCTCAAGTTCGAGAATCGGAAAATTTCAGTGCTCGGATGTGACGCGGGACTTCTCAATGAGCATGAGTGTTTGAGGAGTTTGAGCTCTCCAAAAGTGGGGGATTCGTATTATTCGGATGTGGTGTGCAGTTGTCTGGATGCAGCGGGGACGTGTAGCGATCAGACTTTGGTCGCGAAATGGTAAGTTTTTTAGGTTAGAGTGTGATTTTGATACAGTTAGATCCAGCTTGAAATTTCGCGTCGATTGATATAAATATCATGACAATTCATTCAACAGTATGAGGGAACAGAGGCTAGAGACGCAGAGAAAGATCAGGAGAGTGCATAGGGTAGAGACGCAGAGAAGCGAGGCGACGAGAGTAGCGCGTTCAGAAGAGACGCAGACTGTCCTCTCTTCTGCCTATATCTCGACATAGAAAAAATATCCAGCTCTCAAATTTACATTTTTGAAATCAGCACAACATTTCGAATAAGATGGTGTCAAAATCTATCAATTTCTATGAATTTCCAGCACCTCCGGCTCCACAACCTGGTGGATCGATGACGGTGACTCCACCTACGCCACACCACCCACCAACAGCCTCTCCACCTTCCCACCATCACCCACAGACAGTCCAATCTCCTACGACTTCTCAATCACAATCGCCGAGGGTGTGGAGAACGAGCCCACTTCGCAGAACAATATCACAGTGAACGCGTTTCTCAATTGCACCCAATCAGCCTGTCGCTACACAATTTCCTCTTTCAATCCCGGAGAGCCCTACTACTCAATGACCGTCAATTTTGCTCCATGTCCCGCGAGCGTCTGTTCCGGTATTTTTTCTCGTGGCGACACAATCAGAACGTTTTTGTCACGGAAGGGCGAGATCTTGGACTTGTTCGATTTTTACTTTGACGCGGCGACTGGAGAGCCCAATGTTATGGTGCTCGGGTGCTCATCAGGGCTGTTGAATCTTCACGAATGTCAAAAAGTGGATTATTATGATACAAAAGTTCAGTTGCATGACGTGGCATGTATTTGTCAGTCGGAGAAAATAACATGTGATGGCTCCACGAAACCGGGATCATGGTAAGAGACGCAGAAGAGCGAGACGAGCAGTGTGCGCGTTGGGTAGAGACGTAGAGAAGCAAAGTGGAGAGAGTCCAATGTGATAAGAGACGGAGAGAAGCTAGATGGTTAGAGACGCAGAGAAGCAATATGTAGAGAGTCTACTGTGATAAGAGACGGAGAGAGGCTAGACGGATACAGCGATTGTTAGTTAGAGACGAAGAGGAGCGAGACAAGCAGAGTGCGCATTGAGTAGAGACGCAGAGAAGCGAGACGACGAGAGTAGCCTAGAGACGCAGACTAACTTCTTTTCGGCCTATATCTCGACATAGAAAAGAGATCCAGCGTTAAAAGTTAGATTTTTGAAATCAGAACAACATTTTGAACAAGATGGTGTCAAAATTTTTCAATTTCTACCAATTTTTCTTCCAGCACCTCCCCTCAACAACCAGTTTGGTGGCAGCAATCCGAATACTCGTTCAATATCCTCTTATCAGAAGGAACCGTTGGCTCCAACCCAAACAGTGAAAAGAACATCTCACTGAGCACACTATTTCACTGCTCTCAAGATTCTTGTGTCTTCAAGTTGGAAGTGGATCAGTTCAAAGGCGATTATTACGCGGTGCAAGTGGGCGGGAACAAGTTTGCTTTGTGACTATAAAACTATCATATAATGAGCTCTTTCAGCTGCGGAGACTCTTGTCAGGGCTCGATGAGCAAGAACGACATTGTCCCGATAACCATCTTCAAACAATCTCAGTACCTGAACATCATAACTCTTTCATATAACAATGTCAAAGTGCTCGGATGCTCGCGAGGATTACTGGAGCAAAATCAATGTATAAAGACCTCAAATCTATCTGGAGACGTCAAAGATGAAATTTGCACATGCGAAGGCCCATCGACCGGTTGCACGGAGCCCGATGGAACGTGCGACGGAACGCCCATTTGGTGGCAGGAAACGAGCTCTTTTTCAGTGGAGCTCAGAGAGACCGATGTGAACCATCCACTCGATGTTCACCTGACTGTTTCGGCTGATGTTTATTCTGTAGACGATTATTACGCTTTCAAGTTTACCATTTACAGTCCAACTGATTTTTTCACAGTGATGATGGATCAGGAGATGTATACTCGATCTTTATACCAAATCAAACTAAAATAATTTTCAGTTGTCATGAAGAATGCTCTGGAAAACTCAGTCACACAAAGCGATCTGTCATTTTATCAGTGCATCGGCTCGGCGAGCACATCAATTTGATAGAGCTACAGTACATTGGCGAGTTGAAAGTGCTCATCATGGATTGTCAAGGTATTCTAGTTCGCTCTATCGGTCTCATAACTGCTTTCAGTCCGCGAAAAGAACATTTGTTGGAATGGTGCCAAGAAAAATTTCCCTGTTGCTAACTTGAATCTCACTGATTCAGTGTGTTTTTGTACTGGTACTGGAGAAAGTTGCAATGATGGTAATGATCGGAGTTCTTGGTAAGTTGATTTCTATATCATTTGAAAGCTCTTGTTTTGACGATTTCAACAATATGCTTTGTTTTGCACACGGAGCTCTGTGAGCCGAGATATGGAGCAAAGTTTGAACTACAACTTTTCAGTACTCAACTTCAGAGATCCATATCTCGGCTCCCAGAGCTCGGTGTTCAAAATGAAACACAGTTCTGAAATCCTCAAAACAAGAGCTTTCCAATGATAACTCTTTAACCCCCTAAAATTCCAGCTTAACCTGGTGGAGCAGCGACTCTTCAACATCTCTTCCAACCTCTTCTCCAAGTACTCTCTCCACTACCAACTACGACCTTCGCAACGAATTCTCAATGGCTGTTTCCATGACAGAATCTTATAAAAAAAGAAAATCGATTGGAAAAATGGCCATAACCCAGAAACGTCATCTATCAGTTATCTCTACAATGTCGTGTGGCATATCATCTTGTGAATACTCAATGATTATTGATAACTCCGCAAAGGACTACTTCAAAGTTTTCGTCAATAGTCAATTGTAAGGGTTAATGAACTTAACCTCTTCTCATTATGAATCACTTCAGATGCCCCTCCGACACTTGCACGGGCTCTTTTCTCCAAGGAAAGTCGGTGAATGTCACCGTGTTCCGAGAGAATCAACACGTGGATCTGATGGACTTTGAGTTCACTGATAAGCCACGTGTCGTTGTGTTAGGCTGTCAAGACGGTCTGGTCAAATATCAAGGATGTATTAGGTCTACTCAAACTAGTTCGGATGCAGTGAATGATTATACTGATGAAGTATGCAGTTGTAGAAGTTCCGAGTTGTCCTGTGACACAGAAACTGAGGATGGAGTCTGGTAAGTTGCACTGGGAGATGGAGAAAGTGAAGCTGATACGGTTTCGCTTTTGAAAATTCAAAAAATCTTGTCTAGTGATGGAGAAAAATGCGAAAAACCAAATGGTTAGAGATGCAGACAGCGAGACAGCGAGAGTGTGCGTTAGGTGGAGACGCAGACAGCGAGAGAGGGAGAGTGTCGCGTAGAGAAGAGACGCAGACAGCTAGTGAAGTTAAGTTTTTTGCATTTATCTCTAGACTGGACAGAGGTAGAAATAATTTGAAAACACTATTTGGATCAGAATCATTTTTAGCACCTCCGGAAATCAAAATTGGTGGAAAACCAACGATGCCACGTCACCACCAACCACCATCACAACACCAATGATTCCCACCACATCTATGCCTACTGACAATCTAAAAGAGCTATCTGATGTGAGTTTTTCAAACTTCTTAACCTTAATTTTAACGAAAACCCCAATGTTTGCAGTCCGGCGTGGGGCTCAACAACGTCACCCAAGTACTGAATGCCACTCTGCCCTATTCTGAACGAGGAATGCGATTGAATCGCACTCAAATCTTCGAAATCACAAAGATTCTTCACAATTCGGCGAATCTCCCCGGCATCTCGGCGGAGAACGCCTTCCAGATTCTTCAGAATATGGATAATGTGCTCAATGCTCATCAGGAAGAGATACGGAATAGTCAGAATAAGGAATATCGACTGTTGGAGGTGTTGCGGCCAATGGTCAGGAACACGAATAGTACAATGATACAGTATTTGAAGGGGATGAATTTGGGTTTTGGCGCTAAACATGTGGATTGTAAGGTAGGTCAAAAAATTTCAAAACTATTTTGTTTTTGTTCCAAGTTTCTAGCGCCTCCAGCTCTCGAGATAAACGCAAAACCCCTTGCGCTCTAATCGTCTGCGTCTCCACCTAACGCGCACCCCCGCTGTCTCGCTCCTCTGCGTCTCTGACCCCACCTCCGTAACTTCGCTCAAAACCCACCTAGAAACTTCATTCTTTCACCATTCTACCCCAAATTTTTCAGAGCATCGATTCAGATGACGGTCTTATCGACTATGGCCCATCAAAAGGATTCAAATTTCTCAACGACACAACAAGTCTGGATTCCACGAAACTCAACTCCATAATCGTCCCTCTGACGAAGATTTGCGGGGATCAAGGGAAATCAGTTTCCCACGTGTTTTTCACAATTTACCGGCATCAGAAGCTATTCAGTGGACCGCAACAATATCGGGTTTATGGAGGGGATAGTGATAATAATGATAATGAGAATAATGATAAAAGGCAATCAGTAATTGAACAGTTGAATCAACAGAATGATTGTGAGTTTTGATCTTCTTTTTTTGGATTTTTGGACTACGTTCCGTGTTTCAGCTTTACCAATATCCCCACCTTCAAAATGCGATTGTCAAATTTCGCTGCCTTATGATTCTACAGTGATGAGTGCCACTGTTATGAACAATGATAACACGATAAGGGAATTATCAAGAGCTGCGGAATCTCCGATTATGGCAAAGTTACAGTTTAATTTAGGGAAGGTAAGTGTGCTCTCGTCGTCTAACTGTCTGCGCCTCTACTCATACGGTGTCTCTCGTTGTTTAGGTGTCTGCGCCTATACTCATATGGTGTCTCTCGCTGTCTAACTGTATGCGTCTCTACTCAAATAGTGTTTCTCGTTGCCTAGCTCTCTGCGTCTCTACTCATACTGTCTCTCTCGTTGTCTAACTGTCTACGCCTCTACTCATCTGATGTCTCTCGCTGTCTAGTTGTCTGCCCCTCTACTCACATGATGTTTCTCGTTGTCTAACTATCTGCGTTTCTGCTCATATTGTGTCTCTAGTCTCTCCCTCGTCGTCTACCTTTCTATGTCTCTACTCATCGCGCGCTCTTGTCGTTTCGCTCTCTGCGTATCTACTCATATGCTGTCTCTCTCCGTCTAACTTCCTGGGTCTCTACTCATCGCACACCTCTCCCTGTCTAACCCTCTGCGTCTCTACCCTCTTCTCCTCCTTTTCAAAATAAGCTCTTCCAGATCCCCCGCCCTCTCCACGGCGACACCATAGTCTCCTGGTTCAACACGGGCAACCAAGAATGGGATCTGGAGCAGCAGTGCACTGTGCTCAGCGACTCTGATGGAATTCTCACTGCTCAATGTGCACATTTGACCGACTTCTCGGCATTGATCTACGGACAAATTAATGCGCAGTACGTGTGCAGCTACCCACTCATAGTTCTCGGCTATGTCGTCAATGCGTTCTCAATCGTCTGCCTCATGATACTAATTATAATCAGCACTTTGTTCTAGTAAGTTGGCTTCTTATCATCCATAACAATACCCATTTCCAGCCTCCGCGGCGCCACGATCAAAAAGATTCTGACCTATGTGAGAGGTCAGACGCCCGTCTCTGGTGACATTATCAATTTGACATATTATTGTGCATTCTTTGTGTTTTTCATATTCTTATTGTTCTTTATGAATCAAACTGATGAATCTGATGGAGATGGCGGGTCGACGACTACATCGTGCGTTGTTATTGCCGCAATATCGTATTTTTCATTGATAAGGTAAGAATAGATCAATTTGTATTTTTGTGGTGATCAAAATACTGTTTTCAAAACTGTTCTAGCTGCTTTAGAACTTGAAATAATCACGATAAACTTTTTCGCTCCCATCGCCTGCGTCTATACTCTAGGCGCACTCTCGTCGTCTTGCTCCTCTGCGTCTCTGACCCTCCCAACTTCTTCTCATCATAACTTCTCTCAAAATAACGCTAGAAACTCCATTTTTTCACTAATCTCCCTCAAACTCTTCCAACTTTCACATTTCAGTGCCATCCTGATGAGTACACTAATCGGAATCCGCATGATCTCCCACTTCTTCACCCCGAAACTTCGCAAATTCTTCGGCCTCATCACTTCTCCTCCAGCAGCACTTTCTATCGGACTCGTCGTTCCCTTCATTTTCACTCTATTAATCGCTATTTTCGACAATGGCTTCTTCCAAAGAAACGACGCGTTCTGTTGGGTCCGTCCGGATTATATCGTCTATGCGGTCGTGATTCCCATCGGGTTGCCGATTGTGAATGGGCTCATTTGCTCGGCGTTCGTGATTTATAAAATGTTCTGTCAGACGAAGAGAGGTTTGGCGAATAAGGAGACCGCTCATTATGACGCCGAGTTTTGGTCCAAGATCTTTGGACTTATTATTATGCAAGTGGCGATGGGATTGCCTTGGGTAAGTGGGTATCATTCGAAAGCTCTTTTTATGAGGATTTCAAAACTGTTTTCCATTTGTTCTAACGGGCTCCGTGAGCCGAGATATAAAGCTCTGAAGTTGAGTACTGAAAAGTTCTAGTTCAAACTTTGGAGCTTCATATCTCGGCTCAAAGTGTCATTAAGCAAAAATGGATTACAGTTTTGAAATCCTCACAAAAAAAGCTTTCAAATGATACTAATTTCGAGCAGCCAACCCAGTTCTAAACTCTAACAAAACCCCCCATTCCAGGGCATCGAATTCATCGTAATCGGTCTCGTGGGTCCCTCCCCCTGGAACTACATCTTCGTGATTCTCATCGGCTCCCAAGGCATCGACCTCTTCCTCATCTTCCTTTACCGCCGTCATCGTCTTCTGATGGACGCGAAGAAGTGGAGCGCGCGACGGCATCGGTTCGAGAGCGCCGAGTCGAAGAGGACGCAGGCGAGACGAGCCATGACTTTTATGTCGCATGCTTCTTATCAATAACTTCTTGCGGTTCTTTGCACTTTTTATTAGCTTTATAACACAATTCGGTCGGGTACAAACTATCAGTGTGACTCAGTTGGAGGGAGAAAAAGTGAATGAAAACATTTTCGCAACTTTATGTTTTTTTTATACAAAAGATACTATCATAATATACCAGATAATTGAGTTTTGAAAGAGAGGGATAGAGAGAAAGAGAGAGAGAGAGAGAGAGAGAGGGAGCAGCTCTAAAGAAAAGACGCAGACAGCGAGAGAGAATGTTTCACTGCTCATTTACCGCTTGAACTTTCTGATTTGTGCCCCTATGTATACTACAGGTCAAGGCAAGCACTTCTATCGGAAAACGAATCTTCCTGCACTACTTTGAAGCAAGACACATAAAAAGGGGTCAGAGACGCAGAGGAATACACAATAGACGCAAGACAGCTAGACAGCGAGAGAGCGCGCAGTGAGTAGAGACGCAGACAACGAGAGTGTGCTAGTTTTTGGCGATTATCTCGAGAAGGAGAAGAGATAGAAAGTTGGTTCAAGAGACAAAAATTATCAGAATTATATTTTGCGTCGATTGGTATAAATTTTATTGGAATTGAGGAAAAATTGATTGTATTTTTAGATCTTCATGTTTCAATATCAAGCTTTCAAGATCATACAGGTCAAACGAGCGTGCCTGAAAAGAAAAAAAGAAAAGGAAACAAGAGCAAACAACGGCGTCAGATGCTTTCGAAGATAGTCGAAGATAGTCAGAGAGTTAGAGAATTCCAGAAATACACAAACTCTGACGCGCGTTTTCCGCCCTCGTACGCAATTTTATTGTGGCGGGTCTTTATCAGTGACGAGTCAGCCCCTCAACTCCTTATCACTTTCAGCTTTTTCCCCCCTCTCCCATCGTCCGGTACACATGGGACCCCGGAATTCGCTTCTCCTGCTCGCCCTTTCAATTGGCTCCGTGCTGAGTCTAACCTACACGTTCGACTTTGAGGAGGTGAATCTGAGGAACTTCTTGCTCCGCTACTATTTGAATGTGCAAGTCGATGTGCAGTTCAATGACACTGGCGGTTACGCCACTTTTCGGACGACTGTCCATAACGTTACACCTTTGCATTTCTCAATGTTTGTCAATGGGCGAAAGTTAGTCTTTTTTGGCTATATTTAGTAGGGCGTCTTATCATAAGTCGCTTTTTCAGCTGTGGCATCATCAGTTTTTGGTGTACGTTTGACGTGATGCCTAATCAGAGTTTGAACATTGTGATTTATAAGATGGATATGGTGAGTTTTTTTTATATAATTAGATAGAAAATTTTGTTCTGAACATTTTATTCTCTTACGGCGCCTCTTTATCTCTTTTACTTTCCGAGATAATCACAAAAAACCAAAACGCTCTCGTTGCCTGCGTCTCTACTCATCGCGCACTCTCGTCGTCTCGCATCTCTGCGTCTCTACCCATCGCGCACTCTCGTTGTCTCCCTTCTCTGCGTGTCTACCCATCGCGCACCCTCGTTGTCTCGCCCTCTGCGTCTCTACTCACCGCGAACTCTCGTCGCCTCGCTCCTCTGCGTCTCTACCCCCTTATTACTAAAAACTACTCATTGAAACACCGTCAAAACAACATTCCTTCCTTCCAGCAATCGAGCCTTATCACATTTGTTTATCGTGGTGGCTCACAAACACCCGATCTGTACATCAACAAATGCAATCAGCCACTGTTGAGCAATCAGTGCGCGATGGGCTCGCAGTTTTCTACGGATACGCGTGGCGTTCAGTACAAGGACTCGATTTGTATGTGCCGATCGTATTTTAGTAGCTGCTTGGGGGTGAATAATGATACTTGGTGAGTTGTTTCTTAATATGAAATGTTTGTTTTGAAAACAACGGCTTCTCAATGTTGATCGATGCAAAATTTGATGACGATGATTTTTGTATTTTTAAAACTTTCCTATCTTTCCTGGTTCTCGAGATAAACGCAAAAAACTTTCATGCGCTTGTTGTCTGCGTCTCTAGTAACTGCGCGTCTCTCGTTGTCTCGTCGTCTGCGTCTCTACTGAATGCGCGTCTCTCACTGTCTGCGTCTCTAGCCCAATGGGATTTTCAACTGTATCTCGAGTTCTAGACGGAGTTTCGGGCTCAAAATTTCACAATAGATAGTTGATAGTTTATTGAATCAATTTATAGACAAAAATTATCAAAATAAAAAGAAAATTGCAGCATTAGCAACAAACCATTCTGGAATACCGACCCGACGACACTATTCACAGACGCCACTGCTTCCACCAGGTTACTAGAAACTAGCACTAGCTTGTCGACGACTGAGCCAACGACTACGAAATCAACCACGAGGTTAACCACGAGGTCAACCACGAGGTCAACCACCAGGTCGACCACGAGGTCAACCACAAGGTCAACAAGCTTAACCACTACAACTTTTCCTCCAACTACGAAGACTACAATGACTACAAATACTACAACAACTCCGAAACCTACAACAACTACGACCTCCACCACGACCTCCACCACGACCTCCATGCCAACTACAGTAACCTCTACCACAATCACGCCAAGCACTAGCACCACGTGTGACCCGTCGGCTCATTAGTTGTGCTCATTTCACTTGTTACAGAACCGTCACAAACTCCACAAACTCGACGCCTTCTGTCACCTCATCCGTCGCCCCGCCCACCACCACCACCATCAGCGCGCCATTCTCGCCGACGCTGAAAAATTTGAGCGATGTGAGTAATGTGTGGTTAATAGGATTATCATGTAAACATTCAGAGCGGTGTTGGGATTAATAATGTTTCGATGATACTCAATGACACACTGGTTTACTCGAGACAGGGTCCCATGCTGAACGCCACACAGGTGATGGAGATCTCCACCATTTTGGTGAACGCCGCCAATGTTCCCGGATTGAAAGCCGAGGTGAGGTGTGGAAGGTATGAGGTTTTGGATAGTTAGAAGAGTTAGTCGATTGCAGTTAGATTCAGCGCAAAATTTCGCGTCGATTGATATAAATATCATGGTAGAAATATGAAAGAGAAGAGACAGACAGACAGAGGTTAGAGACGCAGAGTGCGAGACAACCAGAGTCTTTCGTTGAGTAGAGACGCAGACGGCTAGTGTACTTTTGGTTTTTCTTAATTATCTCGGCACCCAGAATAGCTAGAGCATTTCCAAAACCACCTTTGGATTCAGAATTGAATTCTGCATCGACCTATACTAATTGAAACTTGTTTCTATTCGGAACTCCTACGCCATCCTCCAAAACCTAGACAACATGTTAGACATTTTGCTATTATTAGATTCAGCTTGAAATTTCGCGTCGATTGATATAAATATTATGGTAAAAATATGAGATATCAGAGGTTAGAGACGCAGAGAAGATAAGTTCGGAGGTTAGAGACGCAGAGAGCGAGACAACCAGAGTCTTCCGTTGAATAGAGACGCAGACCGCTAGTGCACTTTTGTTTTTTCAAATTATCTCGAGATCCAGAATAGCTAGAGCAATTCCAAAACCACTATTGGATTCAGAATTGAATTCTGCATCCACACCCATCTATAACAAAACACTTTTCTTCAGAATTCCTACGCCATCCTCCAAAACCTAGACAACATGCTATACGTGGACCCGATTACGATGTACCAAAGTGGCGATTCTCCACAAATGTAAGATTTCGCCTCATCTTTTCATGCTCCACTGATAAATTGTAATGAAAAGTGTTCAGGGTGCTGCAATCACTCGGCACCATGGTGCACAACACAATGGATGCTCGGGTGGAGTACCTCGAGGGCTCTAATTTGGGCTTCAGCTCTAAGAAAATCGATTGCACAAATTTGAGCACCGACGATGGAATTCTGGATTTAGGAACCAAGTTCGAGCTAATTAACTCGACGGATGCTCTCGGGAAGTGGCACTCGATAGTCGTCCCATTGTCGGATCTTTGCTCTTCTCAAGATTGTAACTTTTTAATGGATTACTGTAACCCAATTGATTGTTACAGTAACCCACGTCTTCTTCACCATCTACCGGGACACCTCGTTATTTGTCGGGCAGCAACAATACCGTACTTATTCTGGAACCAATCTTCCGATATCATCAGGGAAGGCGGAGACGTATACACCTCCGC